>CM050453.2:109239664-109639664 GCA_027563935.2 Costus lasius
TTGGAATTTATTCTTGCACTTATAAGCATTCGATAATCTATACCAATACAATTTGTTTAGAATGTCCCACCTTGGTAGTGGTAAGCCCTCTACAAACAGGTCCACGACATAACCGGTGTATGGACACCTTGTTTCAGTATACTCAATACAGGAGCATCCATGTGTATGCAATGGGTAAACACACTAGTAAGAACCGGGATTATAAATTTTGGGCATAATCATTATTATTATTATACCCCATCTTAGTTAGAGTTGAATTTTCATAATATATAAAGCTTAGTAAGATTACTATCATTAACTTGGGACTTAAATATTTAAAATTATATTTTATTATTTTAGATTCATCAAGTGAATCCGTTAGTTATTTTTCTCGTTCATAATAGAATGGTGTGGCAGTAAATCTAGTCAAGGGGCTAATAGGAAAGGATTGCTGAGAATGAGTTTTCAATTGATTGTTTGCCGTCCATAATTTCATGGAGATTTTTTGTGACCTCTGGCTATAAAAGCTCACACAGTTAAATTTTCAGTTCCCATGAGTTTAGCAGTCAACAAAAGAATAATTGATATCAATCTCAAATCTTTTGCTGCTTAGAGAAAACATCAGACTTCGTATTAGTCTTGTCATTGATGACAATATTGATGATGTCACCGTACTTCTTGATTTATATACTCTGATCACGCTTTGCAGTTGCTGATCTTTTTTCTTTACATTGACACACTAGAAATTGTTGGTATTTAGTGATGGCTGTCTTCTCCTCTTTATTTTGCAGTGGCCCTGCAACAGAGTGCTATATGTTCCATGCTCGAGCTGCAACAACTAAATTGCACCATGGCACTGAGGTTATTTAATCTTACAAGTTCTAATTAGGCCACGAGGATTATTAATTGATTACTGTGGCATTAATTCTATTTTATCTATTATATCACAAAGATAATTAGTTGATTACTATTTGGAAATTTGTCTGGATGCTTTTGAGATTCATATCGTATATAACAAAATACTATTCTTAAGATGCCACTTTTATTAATTCTTTAAACCTCGTGGGTATGTTGATTGATTGTCTATGGCTGGAATATGCTGGCCTGAGTTGTTCACTTGTAGGTCTAAAATGTCGCAAAAAATTTCATCTGCTATTGGATTTTGGTTCCCAACTCATCTGCTGCTAGTATGTCATAAAAATTTTGAATTTCGTATATTTATTCGGACGGCTTTCTGCTTTCTAGGATTATGAAAATGGCCAAAGGGTGATGTGCGTGGAGCTTGTCTCAAATCGCTTCTTGAGGAAGGTAGTTTTTATTTGTCATTCTCATGAGGCTTTGGTCTTCTAAGCAGGCCAAAAAGAGGAATTAATTTTTATCATTGGTGTCAATGCTAGGCATAAAATTTTTTTGGACCAAGCACTGATTGATACTATTTCTTGGTTAGCAACTATGTATTTTCCTGTTTTTGGAGGTTATCAATAGGGTCGACTGTTCATGGTTTCCATGCAGATGGTTCGAGTTCTGGTGGCGACTGCCATCAGAGAGGCAGCTGCAGGTGCAAATGATGATGCTTTAGTGAAGCTAATGGATGCCACGTGTAGACGTGCCACAGCTCCTCCCGCCCCTCCGGAGGGCCTTTGCCTTGTCAATGTTGGTTATGGAGAATTCAGAGAGGAAATTTGTTTGATTAGATGAGGCAATTGATCCTTTTTTCTTCAGTTTTCTAATAGTCCTTAAGTGAAGGTAAGCAAGAGTTGTCATTTTTTTTGCATTCTATACAGTGATTTGTGCTTAACTTTCTAATTTATATAAACAAATCTTGAGAATGTAAGAGTTAATAAGGCTTACAGTTGAATTAGATTTGGCAAATAACCCAAAAAGTCAGGAATGCCTCCAGTAATGCTGTTATTATGCATCTCTCTGCCAAGTGTGGATTGTTGCAATTTATGAGCTTAATTAGATCATCCAAGTTTAAACAGAAACTCTTTGATGTTTTGCCTGCATGTGAAGCTGAGGGTAGCTTACATGATCTGCAGGGCAGTCAAAGCGCTATAGGCCCCGTTTGGAGTTGGCTTTCCACGCATGTTTGCGTTTGTGGGCAGCTAAAAAGAGAAAGCCGATGCGTTCTGTACTGCTTTTTAAAAGCTGAGCCAGGATAGCTTTTTGCAAATGAGAAGCGGTTTGAGGGAACAGTAACAGCATTCACGTACCTTCCGCCCGTCGCCGCCCATCTTCTTTCACGTACCTTCGGCTCTGCTCGTTGCCGCCTTTGGTTGTCGCCGCCCGTCGTCGCATCTTCGCCCATTGCCGCATCTTCGCCCGTCGCTGCATCTTTGCTCGTTGCCTGTCGTCGCCGTCAGCAAGGCGACGAACACGAGTTGGGATTTCTCAAATCTCCTCTGCTTCGCCCGAATCCCAAATCCCGATTTGTGATTTTTTTTTACTTTTTCTTAATTTTTTTATCAGCATTAATAAATAAGAATTTGTAAAATTAAAATAATAAAAAATATAAAAACAAGAGAATTATTTTTAAAAATTCTTACAAAATTAAAAACAATTAAAAAATTATTAAAAATATGATTTTTTTTTACCTATTAATATATAAAAATAAGATATTAAAAAAAATATGAATTTGTATGTAGGGTTATATACTTAGAGAATTTTTGAAAAATTTTTAAAATTAATCCCCTTTAAGATAAAATTCACTTATATATAATAGTTAAAAAAAATATATGTATTATTATATTAAATAATTATATATATATATATATATATATATATATATATATATATATATATATATATATATGGATATTAAAAAAATTATTTTTATTGTAAATTATAAAATTTTCTTAATATAACTGAACAGCACAGCACAGCAGCTCACAGTTGCTTATTAGACCAGCTAAAACACTCAAACAGTCTCTATTTTTCAGATTAGTTCTACTCAGATTAGCAAAAAGTCAGAAGCTCCAGCCACTCCAAACTAGGCTGAAGATCTCTAGAAAGACCATATCCAACAAGATTCTTGGAAACCAACACAGAAGAATTTTGACACAGTAAGATTACAAGTGGATGTGGTGAAAACAAGATAAAAGCAAGATTCCTGGAAACCAACACAGAAGAATTTTGACACAGTAAGATTACAAGTGGATGTGGTGAAAACAAGATAATTAAGGGAAAAAAGAGAAGAAGTTGACATTGCAATAACTCGTGGAATTGTGTCTGAGCTACACTAAACCCAATCGCAGCTAAAATTTTCTGGGAGCCACGGATCTCTATTCCAGTCACTGAGAACTTTAAATTGCTGCTGTATGATTGCTAATCCCTCGACTGCCACAACCACAACCATCAGGTGTATGATAGAGAAAGCAGCTATCAGTATTACGGGATTTGTATCTCGACCATATATCATTAGTGATGTTATCTTTATAGGTGGTAAAGTACACTCAGCCTCTGACGATGCTGTTCCGGCACTCATTATGCTTCAAGTGAAGATCTCCATGGCACTAATGATCGGGGGAAGAGTGGCATTCTGTAGGTGGCAATGATATTTCTGTGCCATCTTTGGCTGCAAGTTCAACGTGGGAGACCTCGCTAACACTTTCTGATAAGAAGGAATGATCGGCTTACGTGGGTTCTCGCTTACATAAAGCTGGTCTGGAATGACAAAAAAAAGTCTCGAGAAGGGACCTTCATTTTATCTTGTGGAGGCGAATTTCAATTTCGGAGTCTAAATAGGTTTTAAAAAATAAATAAAAAATATTATGATAATCTACTTATCGAGATCTATTCAACGGTACCAAAATCGTCGCGATTCATATCTTATATGATAAGAAAAAAAAATCGGGAATTATAGTAGAATATAATCTATCATAAATTCTACTATAACTTCTCGATTTTTTTTCTCCTCGAATAAGATTTGGATCGCGATAATTTTGGTACCATTGGATAGATCTTAATGAGTAGATTATTGTGATATTTTTTATTTTTTTAAAAAAACTTATTTAGACTTTGAAATTAGGATCCTTCTCCACAAGTCAAGTGAAGGGACCCTTCACAGGCCAAATTTGGACCTGGAATGATCTCACGTCAGTAGGAACTCAGTGCAGTCATTTCAACAAAGTAGAGATTTAAATAAATGCGGAAGGTAGCTGCTGGTGGACTGCTATCTAACGAATCTATTGTAGATCTCAAGTAATCTGTTGGATTTGTTGGCTCTATGGCCTTCATTAGCACGGCTTTCGGTGGACTCTCATTTGAGCTGGTGTCGATGATGTCTGTGTCACTTAATAATGTGGTTATTCCTGTAGCTGTAGCAGGATACCAGATTCTATCATTCTCATCGTCAGGGTACCTTAAACAAGGGACAAGGGATAAATACTTGTAAGTCCATGACGCTCCACAGGATTAAGGATTCAAAACAATGAGATTTGGGATTATTACCTCAGGGTGGAAGTAGGTCCAAAGGATTTCATTCCGTAGTGAGCAAGAACACAGCGTAGGTGTGATTAACATTGTAAATGGTTTTGTCGAATGGCCTTACCTCGATGGAGGACACGAAGGGCAGCTGCTTTGGCATGGTCTGGGCGACGCAAAAGCTGGTCTTGCCGTTGCTCACAGCGTATATAGCTTCCGAGTAGAGGTGGCCATGGGCCGTGCCCAGGCCGGCCCGGACCCGAGCCCGCCTCGGCCCGGTTCCTGGCGGGCCCGTTTCAAATCGTGCCGTGCCAGGCACGGCACGGCAGGAAAAACGCTGGGCTCGGCACGGTCCGCGGCCCGATTATGCGTGCCGGCCAAGGCACGGTTCCGCCAGAGAGTGAGCACGGATCCGACACGCGGGCTGACTTCAACACGCAGGTTGAATACGGCCCAACGGGCCAAATGAGGGACGCGGGCCGTGTTTGGCCCGGCCCGATTGTGGTCCATGGGCCAAAATTGGGCCACGGGCCGATTGTGGCCCATGGGCCAAAGTTGGCCCACGGGCCGATTTGGCCCGCGTGCCAAATTTTAAAAAAATAAATTAATTTAATAAGTAAATTATTATTTAATTAAAATATATAAAATATGAAAAAATAAAAAAAATTGAGAAATTGAAAATGTATATTGTACAAATTTTTGAAAAAATGTTAAAATTTTATATATTTTAGACCGGACCCATTACAGGCTGCCTACGTACCCCACTCAAAGGAGGAATCAGGTCTATGTAGTTCTCTTTTTACAACTCTTTTACAACTTTTTTTATAATTATTTATTACAACGTTTATCCATTGTTGCTTCCGCTTGCACTTCCAAGACTTTATTCATCATCATCCGATGAAGTTGAATGACCACCTTTATCTTGAAGACGATCTTCAGCATCTAGCCAATCTTTAAGACAAATACACAATTCCACGCTTTCTTCATTCATTCAGCTTCGCTTCTCGTCCAGCACCCTGCCGCCTGCACTAAAACAAGACTCCGATGCTACAGTAGACACCGGAGGAGTTAGTAGATCACGTGCCATGGCAGAAACCACAGGATATGATTTTCCTTGTGATCTCCACCATGATAAAATATCAAAATTATCTATTTGTTCTTCTGTGAGTAAAGATGTATGATTATTTTATAAAATAAATGTTAATTCATTAAAATTACTAGATCGATTTGTTGATGTTCCTTTTCTATTTAAAATTGAGCGTATTCTTCCTGTAATATTTTTACTACTAGTAGATACATTAGTTTGAGAGGATGTTGGATTCATTGTATTTCCAAATTTTAAATTATAAACATTATACATTTCATCTAATAAGGTAGAAACTTCATTTTTTTTCTCATCTACTCCTTCAAGTTCCATATTTTTATAATATTCATCTAATAAAATATGAACACCTTCTAATTTTAATAAAGGACATATATTTTTCTAATATTTTTTAAATTTTGTTTCCATTTTAAAAATTACTTGAAAAATATTTTCATTATGTCTATATTGAGAAAAAATTTTACTAATTAAAACTAAATGTTCTAAAATTAAACATGATGTAGGATAATAAACACCAGATAAATGAGTGCTAGCATTATAAAAAATTTCTAAAATATTATGTAATAACTTTGCTTTATCCCAATCATTTTCTTCGATATTTCCATCAGGCATTCTTTCATTATAAAATAATGTAAGAGGATCCTTAAATGGAAAACATGTTGTTAGCATATCATAAGTAGAATTCCATCGTGTTTTAATATCAAGTTTAAATTTTTTTATATGACAAACCATAAAATTTACATATTTGTCTAAAATCTTGATTTCTAGAAGTAGAAGAAGTAACAAATCTAACAGCATTTCTTAATTTAGTTACATGTTCATCTACTTCTCTTATTTCATCTTGAACACATAAGTTTAGAATATGACATGCACATCGTATATGAAAAAAAAACACCATTAAATATTGGATTTAACAATCTTTTTAATTTATCAATTGCACTATCATTATTACTTACATTATCAAAACTAATTAAAATTTTTTTATTAATTATATTATATGAATGTAAAATGCTATGAAATTGTCTAACTATAGCATTTGCAGTATGAGGATATTCAAAAATTTTAAATGCAATAATTCTTTTTTGTATAAAAAATTCACTATCTATCCAATGTACCGTAATACACATGTATGACTGATCAGAATGATTACTGGTCCAAATATCATATGTTAAAGAAATACAAGAAGTTAATGTAATTAAAGCTTGTAAAAGATTAGTTTTATATTCAGAAAAAATTTTTATAGCATCCCTACGCATGGTTTGTCTACTTACTTTTTTATATTTAGGTTGTAGTGATTTATGTATAAATTTTTCAAATTTATAATTTTCTGGTAAAGAAAATGGTTGTTCATCCCAAACAATAAATTTAGCTAATTCTTTTCTAAGAACTTCAGTAGAATAATTAAAAACTTCAAAAGAACTAGAGGAAAGATTGAGAGTAGCCTGTGCACGATCGATTTGAGTTTGATGGCTTTTGATGTGGCGAGACAAATGACCAGTTCCACCCGATGATTTGCAAGTCATGACTTTTTTGCACTTCTTGCAGCTGGCTCTTTCTTCGCCGTTAATCATCACCACATCGAAGCTCTTCCAAACGTCGCTCGTGCGTTTTCTGGAGCCCAACACAGTAGACTCATGAGGGTTTCCACTGCATCCCTCCTCTTCCTGCATAGTGTTAGTAGGCTCAAATTCAACATGATCTTGCTGTTGTTGATTTGGGTCGTAAGTCGGAGGGTTGGCATCTTGATCGGGTGGCATAACGGGGTCAGTTGTCCCCATTAGCTCCTGCTCTAATGCCTCAATCTCCTATGGCAAAAGATCTCATGTATTGTTAAATCCCGCCATTAATTCTACATATAATATTAAAAGTTAGCCAAAAAAATTTATAAAATAAGATTAAATACTTACTAATAATAAATTATACATTAAAAAATTACCTTACCACGTGTTTGAAGATCGCTTAGTAAGAACTAAGAAGTTGAGATTTCAGCCTTCAACAACCTTAATTTAAACATAATTATGAAAAAAATTTATATTAGAATAATTTAAATTTAAGTACAATTACATTATAAAAGACTAAAAGTAAATTAATTTACTACTTACTTGATCTTCTCCACGTGACTAGACCGAGGGAGCTTTGAAATCTTGATGGCTAATTAAAACTCAAGACTTAGAAAAGAGATTAAGAAAGTATTAAGAGAGAATGAGAAATTAATCCAAAGTTAATTGGAAACTTGTGTGAAGAAATGAGAGGGTTGGGGGGTCAATTTATAGGGATGAATTGGGTGTAAATTTACATATTTATCCCCTATTTTTAATTATTAAAAGAGGCTAAAATGGTAATTTTATAACATAAAGACAATTATATCCCTAACTTTTAAATTTTTTCAAACCGTTATAGGGCTATTTGGGTAAAAACGCATGCTCAATTCGAAAATTCTGACCGTTACCGCCCACGGGCTGAGAGGCCTCGGCCCAGCCCGACCCGAGTCGGGCCACGGGCCGCCCGCGGCATGTTGACTTGGTCAACGTGCCGGGCAGCCCGTGCGGGCCACCTCTACTTCCGAGTAGGCGATTTGGGTCATGTCAGTGACGATCAGGGCTCCGGTCCTTTTCAGTAATTAAGACCTTCGCAAATGCAGCAACACCCATTTTCGGCGCTGAGAATTGAAAGTATGTGTAAATTAGGCATACAAGGATGGAACTAGTATTAACCTAGGTTATCTGCATAAAATATATTGCACTAGGTGTCACGCCCCGGTCGGATTTGCCTGAAAACAGCACTTATCCGCTGTCTCAGGACTATCCGGCGGAACACCGGAACGCAACTCTCTCTAGGGTTTCCGACCCAAAACCACGCCCTAAATTCAAAACCCTAACTTCCCCGAACAAATTTGTTCCCCAAATTACAAGGTCGCTCAAGAAACCCTAACCTTAATTTAGGAAATCAAACCCTAATTCTGAATTGCCGAAAATCCCAAATTTTACCTCAGGTCAACTGGTCAACCAGTCAAAATTGAACTTCGTCGTTGCCAATTTAATCCGATTGGTGACGTCAGGCGGACGTCACTCGCCAATTCGTCTCCGCCGCGCAAAACCGCCTCTGCTGACGTCGTGCTGGCGCCAACCGTCCCGATTTCGAACGAAATCAAAATCGTTTCACGAAATCAGCGTTGACCGGCTGATTTCGTTGACTTCTTCCTCGTTTCGAACGGCGTTCGAAACCCGTGTCTTCTTCCCCCCGCGTTCACAGCTGAGTTCGACGCCACCTGCGTCGCCTTCGCTCTTCGCCGTCAACAGCCGCTTGCTGCCGGAGAGCCACTGAAAACGCGTTCGAACGCCGGAGTAGGGGAGAAGCATGGGAATAGGAGAAGATGCTTTATTCAAATATGGAAGTTACAAATCCTCTCGCCGGCGACCCCGTCGCCGCCCCTCGTTCCCTCCCTTGTTGACGGTTACATTCTCTCTTAGTCGGCACCCAAAAGCTTCCCTGAAGCCTCGCACTACGGTGGTGAAGATGCTGATGAAGATGGAGTCGCTCCCCAAACTCGATGCCCATGCTCTTCCCCTGTCCGCGGCTTTTATCGAGCGAGCCGCCGCCTCGACGCCTCCGCGCCGACCTCGTCTCCGGATTAGGGCGTCGAGCGCCCGCTGCCCGAGTCTTCCGCCCGAGGATTCCGCCATCCCGCATCTGCTTCCTCCGCTGCTGAAGAAGGCGCCGAAGAGCTCGCGTTCCCTACGCGAGCTGCCGCGTCCGACGAACGCGGTGAGGGGGACAAAGCCGCCTCACGAGTTCCGCTGCTTCGTTCCTCGCTCGATTGTCTCGAATCTTGGTCAAAATAGGGTGTTGACCGAGCGTTTGGGTTTGGGTAGCGTGATCCTGTGCTGGTGCTTGGCCCGCTGGCCTTGGGCCGAACCGGCCTGAATCAAGTCTGACACTAGGTGTACGCAGGCTGTGGGTAGAGTTATGACCCAAATTTTATTTGTACCTTGGCAAAAAAATTTAATTATCCTACAGTGAAAAATGATATTGATTATTAAGTTCTCATTGAATTTTCTTTACAAAATTGTAAACTAGTTGATGACTTTTACAAGCAAAACTCATGAATGAATCAATGAATATACTTTTAAATTTGCAAAAGAAAATGGTAGGATTTTATATAAACTAATTTAAAAAAGATAACCCCAACTCGGTGGCAAATGGCAATGGTACCGTCAGTGAACAGGGAAAAACCGATAAATGCATTTAAAGCTTCATTTTCAATCGAATTAAATATATTTATGGAATGAGGCTTCAACCTAGTATAAATCTAAACCAAACAAATGAGCTCCAAATAAAAATATACTAAAATAATGAACAGAAACATTTTTACAATTCATTGCAACATTACAATTTTGTAGAGAGCTATGTAGAATATACGAGGAACTGATTCGTCGCATTGATTATCAAGTAGTTAAAATCGAAGTCAGAATGAATCATGGCAAAAACATCGATGACATCTTTTGCAATTAGCATTGCGCATCTATAATCTAACCATTCCTTCCACGAATGATTACTTACAAAGGAGATGATCTATCGCCGTAAAAAATGGGAAACGGAAGAAACAATCAAGAACTAAGCTGCTTTCACAGGTGATTTGGAGGCTTTAGAGGGAGATTGAGGTTCCTTGGTAGACTTGTCGGTCTTCTTCGGCAGCAACACGGGGTTGATGTTGGGGAGCACGCCTCCATAGGGTATTGTCACTCCCGCCAGAAGCTTTCCCAGCTCATCATCGTTTCTTATCGCCAGCAGCACGTGCCGCGGTATGATCCGATTCTTCTTGTTGTCGAGGGCGGCGTTCCCGGCCAATTCCAATACCTGCGCACCAATCGGTCATCGATCAAGAGAGATAATAACAGGAGGCTGAGATGGGGAGCTCAAAGCGTAAGAAATGGGATTGCAGGAGAGTGGTTTACTTCGGCGGCGAGGTACTCGAGCACGGCGGCGAGGTACACAGGGGCGCCGATCCCTATGCGCTGGGCGTACCGGCCGTTTTTGAGGTAGCGTCCGATGCGCCCGACCGGGAACTGGAGGCCGGCCCTGACGGAGCGGGAGACCGGTTTCTTCTTCGGGGCACCACCCTTCCTACCGCCGACGCCCTTCTTGACCCTGGCGCCGCCTGCTTCGCTGGCGTCCATATCGGTTCTGCTGCTTCTGTGGCCGGAGGAGCCGCTTTCGTTTGGTTTTAGGGGTGCAATTAGCGCACTGGAGTGCAGATCGGAAAAGATATTTATAGCCATCGACCATCGGTCGAGTTCTCGGATCAAGAGACTCCCTCACTGTTGGATTGCCTAAGCCATCGACGGTTTTGGTGTCTCCGTTGGCAATCCGTAGTTACAAAATAGGGATCACCTAGGTTACGTTAGTCCTCTTTAAAATTCGTATTTTTAATCAATTCAATGATAATCAAAAGATTATGATTTTACAGCTAGCAGAAATCAAGAAGTTGAGATTAACTTTTCTATTTCAACTCACAAATTAGCTGCTTCTCTAAGAAGTAAAGGTGAAGCTGCTTCTCTGAAAAGCAGAAGTGAAGCTATTTCTCTGGCCCCCACCTGCTTATGCTCAATAACGTAATAATAATTTTTTAATAGTATAACTCATAATATTTTTAATAAATATTTTAATTATAGTTAATTACAAATTTAATCATATAATTTTTATCTTGATAATTTTTTAAATAAAAAAATATATATTATAAATAGAATAACCTAACTGTAAGCTATGCATCCAAACACCCTCAAACTTCTTCAGCTAGTATCTTTTTAACCAGTACGTCTTTAACTAGTAAAAATTAGAAACAAAAGCTGGGCCTAATGGGGTCTTTGTCTGTGATTTGTAAGTAGGTTCTCTACCTAGAAATTTTTTTCTTATAGGAGAAGAATTTTTAGACAGACTGCCCACAAATCATAAACAAAGTCCCTTATTTACTTGGATTGATTGAAAATATAAATTTTAAAATAGGGTTATATAGTTGAATTGATTGAAAATACAATTTTAAAATAGTGCTAAAGTAAGGGCCTGTTTGGCCCTGCTTTTAAGCTGATTTTAATCAGCTTTTAAGTAGAAAGCAGTTAGAAAACTGTTTGGTAATGAAAAGCAGAAGCAGAAAAAAAGCAGAAATTGTGAAAGCTACAATTTGATGCTTTTGCAGCTTCTGCTTCTCAAAAAAAGTAATTCATATGATTTCACTTAAAATTTTAAGTATTATTATTTTAAATAGTTAAAATATTAATACTAAAGAAAAATATAATATATTTATTATTTTAAATAATTTAAAATAAATATTTATTTATTATTTTAAATTTTGATAGCAATTAAAAAGTTATTAACCAAACATCTTATAAATTTTGACAGTGCAGCACAGTACATCACAGCACAGTTATAAAGCTATTAACAGTGGGGCCAAACAAACCCTAATTCTATTTTAAGATTCATAATTTTAATTAATCCAACTGTAAACAAGGGACTTTGCCTAGCCTGTGATTTCTGTGCAAGTCCCTGCTTATAAATCTTTTCCTATTACACAATGGGCGGTTATTAATTTATTATTGTCCATATGTGGAAGCTATTACAAAGCACCAAATTGTCATTCTAAATGTGGAAGAATAATGGCTTGTTTTATATCTTTGTTATTGCACTATCAAAATTTATAAGATATTTAATTAATAATTTTTTTAATTATTATTAAAATTTAAAATAATAAATAAATATATTATTTTAGATTATTTTAAATAATAATTAAAATATTAAAATATTTAAAATAATAATTTTTTAAAATTTTAAAAGAATCATGTTAATTCCTCTTTTGGAAAAATAAAAATTATAAATTATAAAAGCATCAAATTGTACCTTTTCAACTATTGCTTTTTTTCAAATTTTATTATTTTTTTTATTTTTCATTACCAAACTGTTTTTTTGCTTGAAAACAACTTAAAAAACATAGCCAAACATTCCCTAAATCACATAATATTTTATATTTTTAATTTGTCTTAACAAAAAACTAAACTCCTGACAGATATATAAGAATTTTTATATAACTATATGACTATTTAATTTGTCTTAAATAGTTTCAATTAATGAACAATTTAACTCATGCTTAAGAATTTTATATTTTATGAACAAAAATTTATTGTTACTTCAGCTCATTTTAAAAATATTTTTAATTATAACGAACTCAGCTAGCTAGTTTCTCATATATCATCCATTTGCAACTAGCTTGGCACTTACCTAGCCCTTACCTTTGGCCACCGTATGACCTCCTTTAAATAAAGAGATTTCTCGTCTTTAATTTGCAGAAAATACAAGAGTATTAGAGAAAGAGGAAGGAACTCGATGCCTAAGAGGAATTATGTAGATTTTCTTCTTATTTTATGCATGATGATTCATGTATGATCACAATTCTAATCCTAACTACTGCCAATATCAGCTTGACCATCTGGTGCAAATTCTTCTCCTCAATTCTTTTACATTGCTCTCTTGGAACAGTCGATGTTTATATACAATTCTCCTCCTCGATATCTATTTGATCATCTGCTGCAAATTTTCAATCGGAATGCAACCAGATTGGAAAACAAGTATAATTCGATTAGAGAATTGTTGGGTCTCTTATTTCATCCGGAAATAAAAGAGTACCGCCGAAAATCAACTAAAGGAAAATCAAAGCAATGAAATGTTAGTGGCTGATATTAAACGTATGTAATAAACAACCGACGGTCTCGCGTTTAATGAGGGGAAGAATACAAAAAGTAATTGATATGGAATTGAAGCTCAGAGCTTCTAATTATGAAAAAACAGCAACTAGCGGAGGAGATCCCTGCACTAAAAGTTCAATCGCAGCATTATTCTCATCTTCAGAATTCAATTTTGGACCCTAATAATTCTCTTGATGAGGCAAATTTTGGAAAGAGGAAATTTTGGAAAGATTGCCTCGGCAGACAAATTTTGTTTTAAGTAAGGTAGATGAGTTGGTTGTAAATCTCTCTATAAAGACCTGCAAGTTTCACCCATGTTGGTAGTGGTTTCTCAATGGCTGGCCCAAGATATAGTCATGATAACAAAAGTCCCAATTCACACAAAAACTGTATATCAGTGCAGGCTTGTCTTAGGACGCTTGAAGAACTTTCGAAATTTTTTTTTTAAAAAAAAACCGAGGTCCCAACTTTACCAGCTATTCCTACCCTATGCCGAAAACTGAAGAGAAGACTTCTAGGAAAATAGCTGGAAAATCAGCTACTGAGGGAACAACCAAATGCCGACTCTATAAAAAAAAACAAACAACACACGGCAGTTTGTTTTTTAGTGAAGGATACAGCCATTAAAGACAGGAGCAGCCACTGTCCAAAAGAAGAGAAGGGAAAGAACGCTGGCAGTGGCCAATAATGAAGGAAAAGACAAGAGGGGGTTCCAAATAAGGGGCATTCAGGGTCGACAACTAAAAAGGGGAAAGAGCAAAAAGCAGCAGCCCATAAAAAACGTGATAAAAAAATAAAAGAGGAAGAGAAAGCTGGCGGTCTATAAAAGGGAGCGAGAAGCTGAAAAAAGGAAGGGGGAAGCAACACAGAGGAGACCGCAAGGAAACCAGAAGAAGGTAGAAGAGGAGGGATATCGTAAGGAAAGCAGAAGAAGGTAATAAAAGAGAATTTTCTTTTCGATCGGATTTTGTAGGCCTCATGGACGCACTAAGCATCCTGGCATCACAAGAAACGCACACACACACTTTCTTTCGACTCTCGGTTTTTTTTTTAGGCCTCATGGACGCATTAATCGTCCTGGCACCACCATGGATTCACACACGCACCGTTTCATCATATCATTCGAGTAGACTTGAGGTGCAATAAGCATCAGTAGTACCGCCGGGGAAAGAAGCAAAAATGAAGATAAATTGAGAGGAAATACTGCAAAAGAGGGGGAGAAAAAAGAAGAGAGAAAATACTGCAAAAGGAGAAGAGGAGGAAAGAAAAGAGAAAGAGGGAGAGAGACAGAGAGAGAGAAAAGAGAATAAACCAAAAATAATGAGAAGAGGGAAACGAAGAGTACTCGTTTGTAGAAGCCTACGAATATACTTCGGTCTACTAGAAAATTACTCAAGCGTGACACTTTGGTCTACCAGAAGATCACTCAAGCACAAAGAATAATAAAGAAACTCTGCTCAGTCGTTGTTTCTTTTACTCTTGTCGGTAAAATATCATGGAGGCTTAGCCCTAACGACATCAGAAGAATTCGAATCGAAAGAAGATCCGATACTGATGAATCGGACCTGAGACGCTATCTGATTTGAAACACTAAAGAATCTGACCAAAGTGTTCCTCACGAACAAAAATTTTCATGGCAAGCAATTGTCTTAAAGCACAAAAATAATAATAAGAACGAGAAGGGAGTAGAAGATAAGCTGGCTGTAGCATTATGATCGGACTTCGAAAGAGCCACAAAAAGTCCGATCCGGATTTCAAACGACGAAAACATAAAGTCCGATCCAGATTTCAAAACCTAGTGTTAACGGATCTGACCTGACCGTCCTATGAACCCGATCCGATCTGCTACAGGATTCTGTTCTTGCCCTTTGAAGCAGATGGCTCCCAATGGACCTCTCGCGGAGTCCTCTGCCCCTCTCGTCGTCCCCGATTTCCTTCAGGGTCGGGTGGGAAATCAAATCCAGCACAAAGCAAAGGACTCCTCTACTTCGTCTAATATCTGTAGCCTGCGACATCAACCCACTGTGATTACAAAAACAAGGAAATAGAATGAGGAAAGGAATGAACCGAAATTTCTCTGGTTCCCCTTTCGTTACCTCAGCTTAGGTCCGCGAGTTGCTGTAAGGCCCAAGGGCTATTGAATATCCCTTCTCCTCTGTTGCGCACCGGAAATCCACCATCAGACAAGTGGCCAACGAAACTGAGCAACGCAAGTGTGTAGAGGAGATGAGAATGCGGTTAGACTTTCACCAAGAACGAAGAAGGAATTGCCTACTATCGTGAGAATGAATAGTGTGGAAAATTACAGGATCTAAAAAGGGTCTTTCTTACCATAATTCGTTGGAAAGAAGCACACCGCCGAGTGAAGAGATCAGTAAGGAGAAGTATTGAAACCCCCGCTCTACAATTTCCCGTCGCCCCTTCGTCAGGAAATGCCGCCTTCGTCAGGACTCTGCTCGGCGATCTCCAAAATCGCCGTGAGCCCCTACGAACCGCTGAGAGTTTACGCCGACTGGGCAATGAAAGAAGCCCTAGCCCTCTGGTCGGCCAAGAACGTCGATGCCAGAGCTCTGTTCAGCGATCTCGCAAAATCGCCGCCCGCCCCCTATGAATCGTTGAGGCTTTATGCCAACTGAACAAATGAAAAAAGCCCTAGCTCCTTTTGCCGACCGAAAACTTTACCTTTAGACCAGACGTTATCAGCATAACGTATATCGATGTGACGATGCAAAAGAAATGAAACTGTCAACAACAAAACAAGGCAAAAGGAGAAAGCAGAAAGAAACAGTAATAAATGAAGTAAAAAGGGCTTATATTAACATGCCAAAATATCGTCTGGGAGGTACGTACATCGACGCTTGACGTCGGAATATAACTCCTCAGCGTAATGTTACGGCCGAGGCATTTTCTAAAATTATCCAATACGCCGCGAGGCCGGATAAATTTTCAAATCAAATTATCCATCACGCCGTAAGGCCGGATAAACTCCAAATCCAAATTATCCAACACGCCGCAAGGCCGGATAAAATTCCAAATCAAATTATCCATCACGCCGCAAGGCCGGATAAAATTCCAAATCAAATTATCCATCACGCCGTGAGGCCGGATAAATTCCCAAATCAAATTACCCAACACGCCGTAAGGCCGGATAATTACCAAATCCAAATTACTCAACATGCCGTGAGGCCGAGTAATTTCCTCCAAATTCGAACTACCTAACACGCTGTCAAGGCCGGACAAATTCCCAAATCAAATTATCCATCATGCCGCGAGGCCGGATAAATTCCAAACCAAATTATCCAATACGCCGCGAGGCTGGATAAATTTTCAAATCAAATTATCCATCACGCCGTAAGGCCGGATAAACTCCAAATCCAAATTATCCAACACGCCGCAAGGCCGGACAAAATTTCAAGTCAAATCATCCAACGCGCCATCAAGGCCGGGTGACTTTTCCAGTCTAATATCCAATGCGCCTTAATGTATTATGATGGAATATCGTTTGGGAGGTGCGTACGTCGATGTTTACCATCGGGGCGTAGCTCCTCGATATAACGTTGTACTGCCTGGGCCGGATATTACCCGACACGCCATTACAAGGCTAAAGTCCGATGAACACAAACTGCCCATCTTGATGAATACTCTTCTCCTCTTATCATGTCGAAATATGTATCACGTCAAGTTAAATTTATGGATGAAATTTATAAGTGACATCATCTGATTATCGCTCTTATCTTGTTGCGTATTATAGATCTCTTAATCAAAGGTTCCCTATTTTAGGGGTAATTAACGATGAACGCTTGCGCTCATCGGAAGTCAGAACCCGCTAAACAAAAAGCCTTATTAATTTAAGGTGGATTTGAAACGGTCACAATACATTCCCAATGTAGCAATTTTGACCCTACAAATTCTGGCACGCCCGGTGGGACCGGCTTCTCCTTTCATCTTCGAGATCTATATTACGCAACACCGAAATTTCATGCCTTTGTTCTTACACTTCTCTTGTTCTACAGAGCCATGGCGAAGAAGCTGAACATCTTTGTTGAGGATGCATCGATCATCATGCATGGCGTCCAGTTTGGCTCCATTTCGGAGGAGGACGTTGAGTTCATCTACCTACCCTTCATGGACTCTGAGAACATCAAAGGAAAGAATACTCCGGTCATCAAGAGTGAGACCTCCTTGAAGGGGAAGAAGACTACCACAAAAGAAAGAAAGCTATCATTCACTGATAATGGGGGCATGTTCGACGAAAAGGAAGAGGAACTGTCTTTCACCGTTAACGGGGGCAAGATCCACCAGACTATATTCTCGACCCCAGAGAAGACAAGGAAACAGGAACGACAAGCCTTAAGGAAGAAGGAGGCTAGGCTTTACAAACAAGGTCGCTTAACCCCTGTGAGGCGTAACCATTCCGTTGCCAAAACGGAAACTGCCTTAACAAACAAATTTGCACCACTTCTGTCAGTTGTGAGAAACTCTAACCTGATAGAGGGGCTGCGGCTGCAAACCCACATACGGAGCAGGCCTCACCCAAAATCTAAGAATATCACTGCTCAAAAGACAATCTCTCAAAGGGTTTATGAGGCCTACAAAAAGATTCAAAAGAGTGTGAGAAGAAAAGAAAAGTGTTTCAAGACTAGCCATGAGGAAGCAAAGGGTTATACCGTCCATACGGTACGAATGGTGGAACACGCACGAGAGACCGGCTCTAATTCTGAAGAGGATACCCTTCGGACCATGGCAAGGAAGGCCAAGGGTAAAAAGTTGGCCTCAATCGTAATCCAGGAGCCTGTTCAACGGTACGAACCAGGAGCAACCCCTTTACATCAAGGAATGTTCGTAGAGGAAGAGGAAGAGGAAGAACCTGTCATGACCACTAATCATGACCATAGAGATGAGGCTATCGCCGATCTTAAGAGACAACTCAAGAAGAGGGACAACGACATGAGCATCCTCATGGCGAAGTTCGAGGAGGTGACTAATGCTCTTGCAAAGACGCAAGAGATGATGCTGCGCCAAGAACAATCATCGCGAGAACAAAATAACGCTCTAGCGACATCTTCTTTACCAGCACAATCGAATGACGAGGCCATCACCTTGACCAGGAAGGAAGTACAAGAGATGGTGATGGACCAGCTGAAGCAACTGGAGGGAACCAAAATTGCTCCGCGAAGGAGGCGAGGGAGACCCTACCCAGCTGTATACGATAATATTCCTTACCCCAAAGGGTACATTGTACCGCACTTTAAGATGTTTAGTGGAGTAGGAAACCCTGACCAACACTTGGCCCATTTCGTCGCGACTTGTGGGAACACTGGCGGCAACGACGCCTTATTGCTTCGGCAGTTTCCACAAAGCCTCTCAGGGGTTGCCTTTGAGTGGTATTACTCTCTGGAGAACGAAGCTATCGGAACTTGGGCCGACATGGAGGAAACCTTCAAGATGAAGTTCGCTTCGATAAGCGATAAGATTACAATCGCAGATCTGGCCGATACAAAGAGGAAAATGGACGAGACCGTCCTCAATTATATTACAAGATGGAGAAATTTGAGTATCAAATGCGAAAAGCCACTAGAGCAAACCGAGGCCGTGGACTTGTTGGTCCGTAACAGCGATAGCTGGATGGCCCCGTTTCTCTGCGGTAATAACATCTCTACGTTTCAAGAATTGATCACCCAAGTGGCAAAACTGAAACGAACGAACCATCAGCCTTATGTAAATACGCAAAACCCAAAATTCAGAAGGGAAGAACCAAGAAGAAATGAACCCAAGGTCGCCTATACAAACGTTGTTAACAGGGGCAAAAGAGTGGAAGTTCACAACGCAAACGTACCTCGAATAGAACGAGCGCCAACGCTCGGCGAAAATAGCCGGGGCAGGCCATTGACCCTCGAAGAAAGAAAGAATAAAATCTATTCATTTAAAAGAGAGAAAACAATGAAAATTTTTAGGGACGCTCTGAAGAATGGCTTACAACTACCAGAGCCGAAGCGTCCTGAAGAAAGTAATAAGGCCGACGATCCCAACTTTTGCCCTTACCATCGCGTACTGGGGCACACAATAGAAGACTGCTATATTTTCAAAGATTGGGTGGAGAAACAATATAAGACGGGAAAGATAACTCTGTCAAAACAGGTTTTGAATGAAACCCAAACCGAGGAGGTTGATTTTATTCAAACAAGAATAGATCCGACGCCCGTAGAAGACCAGGAGTGGAATACCGTGGTGTCAAGAAAGACGTTGCGACTCCTCCAAAAATTACAACAGATACCGGGCATAGTATGGAAAGACTCCCTGTCCCCACGATACGTACCGCCAAGACCTCGTCCACCAACAAGAGAAAGTCAAAAGAAAAGGGAAAAGAACCCTCGATCGAAGAACAAAAATAAGAAAGCAGCTTCTTTGACTAAAGCGCAAGAAAAAAGCGATCTCAAAAAATACATCGACTCGTTTGAGGAATATGTGCAAGAAATGCCTAAACCCGTAAAACTTCATCACTACATCACTGAAAAGGTGTGGGAAGAACTCCTGGAAGACGATTCGGAGGGTGAAGAGTACGAGGTGGAGTCCTGCAGGATGATATCGGTGATCCCGGAGCCCTTACAAGAAGATAAAACTAACAATGTTGAAGATGTCACTACCGCAAGGATGAGTATCTGTAACGCGATTAACCTGGGAAGTGACTCCGAAGATGAAATCTTACCTGCCTATCTATATGAGGAAGTACCTGCCGCTAAAAGCAGCAAGCAAATAAATGAATCCTGCCAAATGAATCTTAGGAGCGGCAAGGTCGTAATGGGACGTACGATAGACAAAGAAAAGGAAAAGCTCAAAGGAAAACAAATCGAAACGCAGGAAGTAGGCGACGATGCGGCACTCCCACTAAGGCTATCCTCTTCTGAATACAACATTCTATCACATTTGAGGAAGGTCCCCGCCCTCCTCAGTATATATGTTGCTTTGATGATGTCACAAGAACTGAGAGATGTTCTTATTTACGCCCTGCAAAACCCTCAAAAGTTTCAAGCATTCTTCGTGGAGGCTGACATAAAGGAGGCATTGAGTACGTATACCACATCGTCCATTACTTTCAACGACGATGATATGCTATTGGGAACGTCGCAGCATAATCGACCGCTTTATGTGACCGGGGACGTGGAAGGAATGAAGATAAGTCGAATCTTAGTTGATCCAGGGTCGTCGGTTAACCTCATAACCTTGCGGACCTTAAAAAGCCTCTCTTTAGGCGTCCATAATTTAACAACCGAAAAAGTTATTATCCAAGGATTCAATAAGAATAGCCAGAAGGCTTTGGGCTCTATATGTTTACCGTTACAGCTCGACGACTTAAAGACCAAAGTTAAATTCCATGTCATCGACACTGATACCTCATACAAGGCGTTACTCGGGAGACCTTGGCTGCACGAGAATCACATAGTCCCCTCTACCTTACACCAATGCCTGAAATACCTAAGAGAAGGTAGGGAGGAGCGTATCGATGGGGATATCCAACCCTTCTCAGTGCATGAAGTTAAATACGAAGACGCGCACTATTTCATCGGATCGACGACGCAGCCTGCGAAATCGACACTACAGGGCTCGATCATCTCCAAGCTGAAGAAAACAACTCTGTCAGCATGTCCCCATTTCGGAAGTGACTCCGAGTCAGAAGCGAGTGACTGCTCGGCCTCTACATGCGACTTGGTTGAAACCCATGAAAAGGAAGGTTGGTCACAAAGGCTGACGACACGACGAAACATGGCGGAATACGAGATAGGAGTATTGAGAGTTCCTCAAGGCTACCTTAAGGGTTTCACTCCCCTGAATGCATCGCAAGTCGTAGAGATGAAGACTTTTATTGTCTCTAGCAAGAGGGAATGCACGAGAGGAAGGCTCTTTGTCCATAAACCAATACACTTCTATCAGTCGGATGAAATTCATCACGTCATGACAGACAAAGAGAATGACCCAGAGTCAACGCAACTCATCAAAGTCCCCCCATTTGCTTATTACCCTCCGAGCTTAAGAAATCTCGTAGAAAAGTACGGTTGCTTGAACCCTAGTTTAAAGAGTGAGTTACGCCAATTTGAGAAGTTGTGGAACCCAGGTTCACGGAATATCACATTACCAAATGGGAAGATCTCCAATACTCGGGGTTTAGGGTACACAGAACCAAGTGAAGAGGCTCTTATGTTTCACCCATATACTTGCAATATGGTGACAATAGGCGAAACATACGAAATGGAGCAAGAAAATGAAGAATTCAAAAGGGCACCGAAAGAACTGGAAGATGGGGGGCAGACCACCTGCGATGAGTTGATTGAGGTCAATCTTGGGTCAGAAGAAGATGTCAGGCCCACTTATATAAGTGCACAACTCTCTCAGCATGAAAAGGACCAGCTGGAGGCACTCCTGCATGAGTTTAGTGACTGCTTCGCATGGACATATAAAGAAATGCCTGGCCTCAGCCCGGAAGTCGCCGTCCATAATTTATCGATCGGCCCTGATGCTACTCCGATAAAGCAGGCACCAAGAAGAATGAGGATAGAACTTGAAGAGCAGATCACCCTCGAAATAAAGAAATTAATCGAGGCGGGTTTTATAAGAGAGGAGAAATACGCAGACTGGATAGCAAGTATCGTCCCTGTGAAAAAGAAAAATGGGCAAATCCGAATCTGCGTAGATTTTAGAGACTTGAATAACGCATGTCCCAAAGACGATTTTCCTCTTCCTGTGACAGAATTAATGATTGATTCGGTATCAAACTTTGAAGTGTTTTCATTTATGGACGGGTCATCTGGTTACAATCAAATTAAGATGGCGCCTGAAGATGAGAAGCACACCGCGTTCCGTACGCCTATCGGCATCTTTTGTTATACTGTTATGCCATTTGGGTTAAAGAATGCTGGGGCAACATACCAACGCGCCATGACTAAGATCTTCGACGATCTAATCCACAAACTCGTCGAGTGCTATGTGGACGATTTGGTGGTTAAGTCACGATCTAAAGCGGAGCACTGCCAGGACTTGAGGACCGTGTTCACTCGGATCCGCAAGTACAACCTCAAAATGAACCCATTCAAATGCGCGTTCGGAGTATCATCTGGAAAATTCCTGGGTTTCGTGGTCAGACACAAAAAGGTTGAAATTGATCCCGCGAAAAT
Source organism: Costus lasius (assembly GCA_027563935.2). Lineage (NCBI taxonomy): Eukaryota > Viridiplantae > Streptophyta > Magnoliopsida > Zingiberales > Costaceae > Costus > Costus lasius. The sequence goes on from CM050453.2 coordinate 109,262,068, forward strand.
AAGCTCAATCAAAGACATGCCGCCCCCAAAGAATCTTAGGGAGCTTAGATCCTTTCAAGGGCGACTGGCTTATATTAGGAGGTTCATTTCCAATTTATCCGGGCGAATTCATCCCTTTTCCAAACTGACAAAGAAAAATGCTCCGTTCATTTGGGATAATACGTGTCAAAACGCTTTCGAAAATATCAAAGAATACCTTTCATGCCCTCCAGTCCTTGGGGCACCTATCACCGGAAAGCCACTCATCTTATATACCACGGCATTGGAAACATCCTTGGGGGCACTATTGGCCCAGGATAACGACGATGGAAAGGAGACCGCCTTGTATTATCTTAGCCGAATGTTCGTAGGAGCAGAACATTCCTATTCCCCAATCGAAAAACAATGTCTAGCATTGATATTCGCCATTAAAAAGCTAAGGCATTATCTTCTTGAACATGAAGTTCGTCTCATATCAAGAGTCGACCCCTTAAGATACATGATGACAAGGCCTACCCTAACGGGACGATTGGCCAAATGGGCCGTCCTACTCCAGGAATTCGACATCACATATGTGTCACAGAAAGCAGTAAAAGGACAAGTTCTCGCCGATTTCTTAGCTGCTCATCCCATTCCGGATGACTCTCCTCTGAACTATGACTTCCCAGACGAAGAAATATTAAACACCCAAACCGACGATGGATACTGGGAACTTTACTTCGATGGGGCATCTTCAATTCAACCGGCTATCCCCCCGAATATCCCGAAAGTAAAGTCAGGGATCGGCCTGGTATTCGTCACCCCGGAAAAAGGAATATTGCATTACTCCTTAGCCCTCATTGGTCCTTGCACCAACAACGAAGCTGAATACGAGGCTTTGATCGCCGGACTCGAGCTCGCGCGGGAGATGAAAATTGAAAGGATGCATGTGTATGGCGACTCCCAGCTCATCGTCAAACAGGTGACGGGTGAATACCAAGTCAAGAAAATGGAATTGCACAAATATCATACGAAAGCTGTGGAACTCATGGAAAAGATACCGTACGCCACTCTGACCTGCATCGCTAGGGCTGCTAATGGTAGAGCGGACGCACTGGCAAAGTTTGCCAAGGAGCTAGCTGGGCCATCCATTGACCAAGTCAATATCGTGATCAGAGACAGGAAGCTGATCGCACCGGCCGAAAATGATCACGTCGATAAGAAAGAAATAACAGACGTTATGACAACCTCCCTCACACAAGAACATGACTGGAGAGAACCATTTGTCAACTATCTCAAAAGTGGCATCCTACCCGAGGATAAGACTCAAAGAGTACAATTGAAAAAGCGGGCCCTTCGGTATACATTTGTGAATGACACGCTATATCGTCGATCGTATGAACAGCTTTGGCTCAGGTGCATTGCAATGGATGAAGTCACTCACGTGTTACAGGAAGTCCATTCCGGTCTTTGTGGTGCTCACCAATCAGGACCCAAAATGTATCTTAAGATTAAGAGGTTGGGGTACTACTGGCCAAGCATGGTACGAGACTGCATAAACTGCGCAAAGACTTGCCATTTGTGCCAAGTGCATGGAGATTTAATTCATAAGCACCCTAACCCTCTTCATCCGACAGTTTCATAGTGGCCGTTCGAAATGTGGGGGACGGATATAGTGGGGCCCATAGAACCTCCTTCTTCTCTGGGGCATCGATTTATACTCGCGGCAACAGACTATTTCTCCAAATGGGCGGAGGCCGTCCCATTAAGGGAAGTCAAGGCCGCCAATGTCGCCAATTTCTTTCGCGGGAATATATTGAGTCGTTTTGGAACCCCTAGACGAATCATATCCGATAACGGCTTGGCCTTCAGGAATGCCTCGATTTACAAATTTGTGGAGCGTCACAAAATTGATTGGCGATACTCCTCGATATACAATCCAAGAGCGAATGGACTAGCCGAAGCGTTCAATAAAACTCTATGCAAGCTGCTCAAGAAGAGCGTTTCAAAGAACAAGAAAGAGTGGCATCAGAAGCTAGTGAAAGCATTATGGGCTTATCGAACTACGTATCGCACGCCCACACAATCGACGCCTTATTCCCTGGCCTTCGGTGTCGAAGCAGTGCTTCCACTCGAGGTCGAAATACCTTCGCTAAGAATGGCGATGCAATGTGATATGACAATGGATGAAAATGCCCAGTTACGTCTTGATGAGCTGGACACGCTTGATGAGCAAAGGCTGATTGCACAGCAAAACCTAGAGCTATACCAAGCACAAATGGCAAGGGCGTACGACAAGTTAGCCAGAGAACGCACTTTCAAGAAAGGAGATCTTGTCCTAGCAGTAAGGCGACCCATCATATCCAACAAGATAGAAAAAGGGAAGTTCAACCCTAATTGGGAAGGACCCTACGTGATAGGAAAAGTTTACGAAGGAGGAGCCTACCAGCTGACAGATCAAGATGGGGCGCACCCGATGCCACCCATCAACGGCCGTTTCTTAAAGAAATACCATGCTTAAAACGCGAATCTGATCCTGACCAAGCGACACTAGGCTCAAGAATATCAAAGCCGTTGCCAGCTGACTGTTTGCTAGACCTGTGTAAGTTCCTCATATGAACATTCACCCGGTTGGATGATGGAAGCATAAATTCGTCCCTATTTTTCATCTGAAAAAAAAAAAAAAAAAAAACTAGCGAGCCGCGCCGTTGCCGCGCTCGGCGGCCCCGAAGTCCTTGAGGTGCGCCCGGACGTCAGCGCCCCCAATCTGAAGCCTCACGACGTGCTTGTCTGTGCCCGTGCCGTCTCAATCAATCCCTTGTACATACGGATTCGATCTAGTTACGGTCGCTCTATTTTTTAACCGCTCCTACCACATAAGCATCTTCAAAGAGAGCTCCACACAATGAAAGACATTTTAGTGACATTGATTTGATTCTGTTCTACTGTTTTCCCTTTCTCTTTCGAGGATTACAATTCTTGTATGCAAGTATTGATGGAAGAATAGAGTTGAGCGCTCACTCGCGAGATAAACTTAAGCTCCCGCTGCTCGAGCAAGATAAAAAGAATGGATATGCAAGATTAAAATTAAGAAGTGCAGAAGTAATCAAATTTGAGGCTGGGTCTTGAGTACCCTGTTGTCAGTATTTTTGGAGGCCACTGCAGCGTTGGCTGCCTCTGTGTAGTGAATTCCATCCCAGCTAATATACTTGGAACCGATAGGACAGACTTGGCAGCCATCAGCACCACACGGGATGTTTTAATTATAGTCGTACGGGGGTCCGCCATAACCACAGCATGTCGTTGGTGCAGTCCCAAAGCCTGCAAAAGAGAACAATATGGGCTGCAGTTTTGACAATACAAGTATGACACCATACCAGTTTTAACAATTTGCTGAAAAGAAGTCATCATTACATCAATCACAACCAACTAAGAACAAAATGATCCTGAACCGGCGAATGACAAAGCAAAAAGCACAAAACATCCCAAATGTTAAAGTCCAAACACATGATACAGGAAGAGACACATCAAAATACAGAGACACCCCAAAATAACAAAAAGATCCAAGCGTATAATACAGAAACAAACACATCAAAACTCTCTGATTATGCTCTGGAGGACATGCCTTCGTTCTTTAATGACGGAAATAAGCCTGCTGCGCTCCACTTCCTTCATCTCACGCTGAGCCTCTAACGAAGCTTGGTGGATTTCAGTTGCATCAATTAGCTCTGAGTTCTGTGCTTTGGCGGCTTCAATATTCTCCAAATTATCATCACGATTCTGCATATCAGAAATTGCTGCACATCTTTCTGATAGGAGCCTCTCCCTCTACTTCGTCTAATATCTGTAGCCTGCGACATCAACCCACTGTGATTACAAAAACAAGGAAATAGAATGAGGAAAGGAATGAACCGAAATTTCTCTGGTTCCCCTTTCGTTACCTCAGCTTAGGTCCGCGAGTTGCTATAAGGCCCAAGGGCTATTGAATATCCCTTCTCCTCTGTTGCGCACCGGAAATCCACCATCAGACAAGTGGCCAACGAAACTGAGCAACGCAAGTGTGTAGAGGAGATGAGAATGCGGTTAGACTTTCACCAAGAACGAAGAAGGAATTGCCTACTATCGTGAGAATGAATAGTGTGGAAAATTACAGGATCTAAAAAGGGTCTTTCTTACCATAATTCGTTGGAAAGAAGCACACCGCCGAGTGAAGAGATCAGTAAGGAGAAGTATTGAAACCCCCGCTCTACAATTTCCCGTCGCCCCTTCGTCAGGAATTGCCGCCTTCGTCAGGACTCTGCTCGGCGATCTCCAAAATCGCCGTGCACCCCTACGAACCGCTGAGAGTTTACGCCGACTGGGCAATGAAAGAAGCCCTAGCCCTCTGGTCGGCCAAGAACGTCGATGCCAGAGCTCTGTTCAGCGATCTCGCAAAATCGCCGCCCGCCCCCTATGAATCGTTGAGGCTTTATGCCAACTGAACAAATGAAAAAAGCCCTAGCTCCTTTTGCCGACCGAAAACTTTACCTTTAGACCAGACGTTATCAGCATAACGTATATCGATGTGACGATGCAAAAGAAATGAAACTGTCAACAACAAAACAAGGCAAAAGGAGAAAGTAGAAAGAAACAGTAATAAATGAAGTAAAAAGGGCTTATATTAACATGCCAAAATATAGTCTGGGAGTTACGTACATCGACGCTTGACGTCGGAATATAACTCCTCAGCGTAATGTTACGGCCGAGGCATTTTCTAAAATTATCCAATACGCCGCGAGGCCGGATAAATTTTCAAATCAAATTATCCATCACGCCGTAAGGCCGGATAAACTCCAAATCCAAATTATCCAACACGCCGCAAGGCCGGATAAAATTCCAAATCAAATTATCCATCACGCCGCAAGGCCGGATAAAATTCCAAATCAAATTATCCATCACGCCGTGAGGCCGGATAAATTCCCAAATCAAATTACCCAACACGCCGTAAGGCCGGATAATTACCAAATCTAAATTACTCAACATGCCGTGAGGCCGAGTAATTTCCTCCAAATTCGAACTACCCAACACGCTGTCAAGGCCGGACAAATTCCCAAATCAAATTATCCATCATGCCGCGAGGCCGGATAAATTCCAAACCAAATTATCCAATACGCCGCGAGGCTGGATAAATTTTCAAATCAAATTATCCATCACGCCGTAAGGCCGGATAAACTCCAAATCCAAATTATCCAACACGCCGCAAGGCCGGACAAAATTTCAAGTCAAATCATCCAACGCGCCATCAAGGCCGGGTGACTTTTCCAGTCTAATATCCAATGCGCCTTAATGTATTATGATGGAATATCGTTTGGGAGGTGCGTACGTCGATGTTTACCATCGGGGCGTAGCTCCTCGATATAACGTTGTACTGCCTGGGCCGGATATTACCCGACACGCCATTACAATGCTAAAGTCCGATGAACACAAACTGCCCATCTTGATGAATACTCTTCTCCTCTTATTATGTCGAAATATGTATCACGTCAAGTTAAATTTATGGATGAAATTTATAAGTGACATCATCTGATTATCGCTCTTATCTTGTTGCGTATTATAGATCTCTTAATCAAAGGTTCCCTATTTTAAGGGTAATTAACGATGAACGCTTGCGCTCATCAGAAATCAGAACCCGCTAAACAAAAAGCCTTATTAATTTAAGGTGAATTTGAAACGGTCACAATACATTCCCAATGTAGCAATTTTGACCCTACAAGAATAACATTCTATCTAAACATTGAAATCCAAAACAGAACAAAACAAAACTGGCAAGTGCAGGTAATCATTCATGCTTCAATATCTGAAGCAACTATATTACATCAGCAAATGCATATTCATCAGGATGATAAAGAAGAAAAGGGAGCAACGGAAACAAAAAGACCTAACCTAGTATATCCATAAGAAATCAAAACCAAACAAAATCGGCGATGATTAACTTAGGAGCTTGTGAATTTGGTGACAGCCTTGGTACCCTCAGAAACCGCATGCTTAGCAAGCTCGCCAGGAAGGGTGAGGCGTACAGATGTCTGAATCTCACGGGAGGTAATGGTGGGCTTCTTGTTGTAGCGTGCAAGGCGCGAGGCCTCCTGAGCTAGCTTCTCAAAGATGTCGTTGATGAAGGAATTCATGATCGACATGGCCTTGCTCGAGATACCAATGTCCGGATGGACCTGCTTGAGAACCTTGAAGATGTATATCTTGTAGGTCTCAGTGCCCTTCTTAACCTTCTTCTTCTTCTTATCACCAGCGGCAGCGGAACCGTCCTTTGAGGGAAGGCGCTTGCCGGCCTTAGGCTTTTCCGCAGGTGCCTTCTCGGCGGCTGCCTTCTTGTCCTTCTCCTCCGCCGGCTTCTCGGCGACGGCAGGCTTCTTCTCCGCCGGCTTCTTTTCGCCGCCCTTGGGAGCCATCAGCGATCGGAATCGAGAATAGGAATTAGACCTTCTCGGAGCGGAAAGAAAGAAAGGTCCAGGTGATGAGATCTGCAAAATAGCGATGTGCGGGAAGCCTTATATAAATCGAAAAGGTTGGCGGTGATTAGGGAATTACGGGTCTTTTGCGAATTGATGAGTTGTTTCCTTAAACTACCGTTGGATCTGCAGATAAAGGGGCCCAAATGAACGGACCAGATGTCTTTCAGACAGCAACCTAACGGACCCGAAGCTTGGTTAATCGGATTCGGGCTTTTCCATTAAATGAAATCTAATTAGGATTTTTAGTAGTAGATTGGGGATTAATTATGGCCAGTAGTACATTACTAAGAAGCTCTAGATTCACAAGAGTATGATTTAATAGACTAATTATTTATTTAAACTAACTAGACCTCGCAATTCAAGTCAACCGTTTATATTAACACGATCCCCAGCCTGTTTAAGTCTAATACAAATCTAGCTATTTATTAATTTAATTAGTTTAACCTAATATATGTAATAAATATTATTGATACTATAATAAATAATATATATTTGGGCATATGTTAGGATCTATCGATTATTTATATGCATGTATAATAAAATATATTTGGGCATGTAGACGTACATGCGGTAATTAATTATATATAATTAATTTTTAATATATTTATTATCATCTAATTAATTAGAGTATAAAGGGGCTTTTAATTATATGTAAAATTTTAGTGGTCATAATTATCTTATCTATGATAGACTGATAAATAATTAATCTATTATATATGAATAAAATTTTTAAGCGCTATCAGGCGCTTAAGTGCCAAAAATGGGGGCGCTTAAATTTTATAGGTAGAAGTTTTTTTTTTTTTTTTGATTTTTTTTAGAAATGATGTACTCTTTATAAGCTATCCAATGGTACCAATATTGAGGTATTTTAGATTACATATACATAGAAAATACCCTAACCAATATTACATATAAGACAAAAAATACTATTCATGTTATAAAGAAATTTAACATTGGTTAGGATATTTTTTTATATATACGTAATCTAAAATACCTCAATATTGGTACCATTGGATAGCTTATAAAGAATATATCATTTCTAAAAATAATAATAATAAAAAAATTCTACCTATAAAGTTTAAGCGCCCTCGTTTTTGGCACTTAAGCGCCCCCAGGCGCTTAAGAATTTTTTTCATTATATATAGACGATTGTCGAGAGGTTTTCATATCGTTCCCATTAGTCGCCCCATATCTCTTGAACACAACCAATTAGAAGATCACTCCGCTCAAATTCTAATTGTGTCTCTGAAAATTATTAATGCTCGTACATCATTGCGCGATCGCCTCGCCATCTAGTATATTTTCATATAATTTGTGTAAGATTTATTACATGATCTAACAAGTAATAAAGGAAGCAGTTCAATTTTTGCTCAGAAATACTTTCCTAAACAGCACTAATTCAATCGTGAACAAAACAGCTTATAATAAACACGCAGCGTAAACGTATCCAAATAGTTGCAACTTACACTCAAGTATTTTTTTTTTCGCTTTTATGTGTGGAGATGATGGCTAACATGGGTGCTCTCCACCGTTTATATAACAGCCCACTATTCCCAAGAAGAATTGTAATTGAAATAGATTGTGAGATATCTGTCAAACTAATTAAAGTGAGTAATATTAACATAAAGCCATAAGTTGAAAGCATAAAAAAGAAATCATATTCTTGATCTCAAAGTTTAAGAATATAATTTTTGAGTAAGTCTCGAGAAAGGCTAATAGAGGTACTCACTAATTAGCTGGTCATGTTAAATCATATTCTTGACATAATGTTTTTAACTAATTAATAAAATATGATTTTGAAAAAAAAAATATTAATTTAAAGAGGCAAGTGATAATTAATGATGAAAATTTGGGATGTTTTTCTCAATAGTGAAGGTCTTTAATTGTTAAATTAAATGTTAGATTTTTAAATATTATGTTCAAAGAATTTAGTCAAAACCCCTTATTTGTTGGGAGTTCATCTATAATTAATGCAATCCTAATTAAATTAATTTATATCTCCAAATTAATGCAATTTAACACTTGCTTCGGCAAAAAATTTATTTGTGAGGCAAGAATTAATTGACCTAAAGAACAAACTACAATATTCTTAATCAAGAATTAATTATCATTGTTTTTAATTTTGATTTTTTTTTTATTTGGAGTTGAAATTAAAGACTAGTATGTACTGAAAAGGCAAAACATGTCATTTTAGGGATTTTTTTTATCTAGGGAACAAATTGAAAAACTCTTAGTATAATTTTTTTAACATAATAATTAATATAATGTACGATTTAGTGTTATGTATTCATATATATTATTATGCTTATGATATGTTAATGACATCAATAGGTGCATATAATTGTTATTAGTAATAATATAATTTGACTAATCAAATTGTAGCTGAAAATAGGTGCACATGCATATTTTTATGTGCCTGAAAATTTTATTAATTTTATTTTTAATTATATAATTTTATACATACTATAGCCTCTATTAATTGTAATATTTTACAAATAATTAAAAATTAAAGTTGGGCGGGCTTGACTTGTCCTGGTTCTAACGGTCGGGTGCCGGCTTAAACGGCTATTTAACGTCGCGATTCGCGAGTGACGGTTTCCGTTACATTTCAAACACAGCGCACCTCCCCGACGCCATTATTTTACGCCGCTTCGTTTCTTATATCTCTTTCTCCTTCAACAGTCCGTCCATCTCCCCCACTCTTCGTTCTCTGTTATCTCCGTCTCCTCGGTGGTTCGGTCCTTCTCCTGGACTCCAAATTCATCTTTTGATAGTTGAGTTTTACGCGAACTGCAGAGATCCTGTCCAGAGCATCCCTAGCACGAGCTGCCGAAGGAAGGAGAGAGAGAGAGCGTGGACGAGTGGCCTTGCCATTCTTGTAGGTAATTGCCGCTCGACAAAGGTTTATCGTCTTTGGATTGTTTCCCAGTTTTCTGGATCTCGGGCGATCGAGTTTCTCCGGGCGCCAATTCGTGGTAAGCTTCCACACCCCCCCCCCCCTCGGTTTCTACGCCTCGTCGCGTTGTATTCTTCATTTTTGCTGGTGCGGTTGCATCTTTGCTTGATGATGGAGAGTTTGGAATGGATATCTTGTTAATTTTCCTTTTTTTTTTGGCTGTAAAAGGCGCTACCTTTTCTGTTTTTTCTATCATCTGAATGAAGCTAATGATTAGGGACCTTAGGGGATTATTTAGTTTTGTTTTTTTTGCTTAACATGTGGAATTTGGATTTTCCAGGTAGAGGAGAGATGGATGGTTCGCAAAGGAAAGGAGGGTTTGTCCCGGTGTCGCCTTCACAGACTCCGAGGTCTACTGAGAAATACGGAAGAGAGTTTAGGTCGATTGATGCGAATGGGAACTCCAACAGCAAGCTTGAGAGGGAGAAGGGGGTCAATGTTCAAGTTATCCTGAGATGCAGGTGAAAAAAATCAAATATGCACTGCAGATTCAAGCTTACATTGTCCTTTTTAAGATTTTGCTTCGTTTAATCGTTTGCATGCACAATTTAAGGCCATTAAGCGATGATGAATTGAGGACGAACGCAATGGCGGTCATTTCCTGCAATGAGCATCGTCGAGAAATTTTAGTTGCTCAGAATATTGGTAACAAGCAGATCGACAGAACCTTTACTTTTGACAAGGTCTTTGGAAGCTCTGGCTTCAATATTTTACCAATCTACCTTTTTTCTATCATCTAGGCAGTTTTGATCAGCTCTGGTTTTGTAATTTTGTAGGTTTTTGGTCCAACTTCCAAGCAAAAGGATTTGTATGATCAAGCTGTTGCACCTATAGTCAATGAGGTTTTGGAGGGATACAATTGCACCATCTTTGCATATGGGCAGACAGGCACTGGAAAAACTTACACAATGGAAGGTGGAGGGAGAAAATTGAAGGTTACTTTTTTCCTTGACTATAGATGACATGAATCATCTTTGCTGCAGCATTTGCCTTGTCTCTGATTCATATAGTTTAATTGTAGAATGGAGAATTCCCCAGTGACGCTGGAGTTATCCCAAGGGCAGTGCGGCAAATCTTTGAGATACTAGAAGCACAATGTGCCGAGTACAGCATGAAGGTCACATTTCTTGAACTATACAACGAGGAGATATCTGATCTCTTAGCTCCAGATGAATCAAAGTTCTCGGATGACAAGAGCAAGAAGCCTATCGCTCTGATGGAAGATGGAAAGGGCGGTGTTTTTGTTAGAGGACTGGAAGAGGAGGTAGTCTATACTGCAGGTGAAATCTATAAAATCTTGGACAAAGGGTCTGCAAAAAGGCGTACTGCAGAGACTTTATTAAACAAGCAAAGCAGCAGATCTCATTCCATTTTTTCCATTACGATTCATATCAAGGAGATTACTCCCGAGGGAGAAGAAATGATTAAATGTGGAAAGCTTAACCTTGTAGATCTTGCTGGTTCAGAGAATATATCAAGATCAGGTGCCAGAGATGTGAGTAAGATTTCATGTTTCTCAATGGATATATTATATGTATCAGGAAATTTTGCTACAAATTACTGTTATTGAGCCATTTTCCAATTATGCTTTCTGATGCTATATTCATGTTTCAAATGACTGTGTGAATATCCACCATTGCAGGGAAGAGCAAGAGAAGCTGGGGAAATAAATAAAAGTTTGCTCACACTTGGCCGTGTTATTAATACTCTTGTTGAGCATTCTGGCCACATTCCATATAGGTAGCGTGGAAAATTTTTGATTTATTTTACTTGCATTTTCATTTCATTTCAAGCAGAACGTTGTCAATTTTGATTGCAGAGACAGCAAATTGACAAGATTATTAAGGGACTCCCTCGGTGGAAAGACTAAAACGTGTATTATTGCCACTATATCACCTTCAATCCTCTGTATGGAAGAGACTTTGAGCACATTAGATTATGCGCACCGTGCAAAGAATATTAAGAATAAGCCTGAGGTCATTGATGCTTCTCAGTTGCTTTGTTTATATCCCATTGTCTTTGCATAGACTCAACAGATGCCCTTTCTTATATCCCAGGTTAATCAAAAGATGATGAAATCTGCAATGATCAAGGATTTATATTCAGAAATTGACCGTCTTAAACAAGGTTATTAATTATGCTTCTTTCCATCATTTCATATAGATTTTCTGAAGTTCCTTTTTGCTAACATTAGATAGCTAGGCAAAGTGGATTTTACATATTTGGGTAGCACGTTGGCATGAAATTTAGGACATCTGGTAGTCTAATATCTATTGAACTACTTTGATGCCACATTTGATGATTTGAATTCCTAAGCATTGGAAATTTCATTGCATTATGGTCAAGTATCTATCTATTTGGCTTAGATTATTAATTTAACTCCAGTTAATAAGTAAAATCATGCATCAATTATTGGTAAAATGATGCCCTATTATTCAAAATATTGATTATGTTATGATGTTATTTTTTACAATATAACAGAGGTATTGGCTGCAAGAGAGAAGAATGGCATATACATTCCTCGAGATAGGTATTTAATTGAAGAAGCTGAGAAGAAGGTAGGTTTGTGATTATTTTTCTTTTATTTTCTCGTGGTTCATGTTATTTATGATTTGATCACGACACCCTGTTTTGTTATGTTTATTAGGCCATGACAGAGAGAATAGAAAAGTTGGAACTTGATTTGGACTCTAAGGATAAGGTGCACCAACTAACTGATATATGATGCTCATATTTCCTGCTTAGAGGTCTAAATCTGGTGTTTAAATGCTTTGAGCAGCAACTAGTTGGGTTTCAAGATCTTTACAATTCTCAAAAGGTACTCAGTGCAGATCTAAGTGGTAAACTAGAAAAAACTCAGGTATGCTCTTCTTGATTCACAGACACATGTTAAATTAATTCCGGCCGGTATCACAATACTATAATGACTAATTGCTGCAGAAAAAACTGGTGGACACTGAGCAAGCTTTCTTAGATCTTCAAGAACGATACAGACAAGCAAATTCTACAATAAAGGAGAATGAATTTCTGATATGTAACCTCCTGAAGTCAGGTGACATAGGTTTTTTTTGCTTTTTCCAGCTCTTTCTACATGGAATATTTGGTACTTGTATAGCACATCATACAAGGCATGCAAACCCTGCTTATCTGTCCATAGCTCTGAGATTTCTTGTGTGATATACGAGCACTACACTTTGTGGGAACTCATGATTGTAAATTTCACTGTTCTTACATCCTAATCACACACGACTCATGTGAATAACCATGTATTTTACATTTCTGTGCAAACAAATGGTATATCTTGAAACCATGTGTTGCTTCTATGTTTTCAGTTTAAGGATTGCGGTGTTTAATGCCTTTTGTTTTACTTTTGTACAGAGAAGGCACTTATCGAGCGTGCACATGATCTAAGATCAGAGCTAGAAAATGCAGCTGCTGACGTCTCTGGTTTGTTTTCTAAAATAGGTTTGTACCTTTCCATTTTCCCAGTTTACTCTTCGGCTTTTGTAGTCTTCAAAAATTTCCTTGTATATGAAAGGTGTAATTTTTTTACTATAAACAATAAAACCTTTTCATCTGGCTTACAGAACAAAAAAATAAAATAGAAGAAGGAAACAAGATACTTGTCCAAAAATACCGGTCTCAGTTAACTCAACAGCTGGATATCTTGCACAAGTCAGTCTCAGATTCAGTCATGCAACAGGAAACCCAGTTGAAAGAAATGGAAGAGGAGATGCGGTCATTTGTCTCTACCAAAGCAAAGGTATCACCACGCCAGACAGTAATTTGTTTCCTCATCTTTTGTTTTTGATGTTTACTTGTGCTTGTGCTTTCTTAAAGATCTGGTTCAGGCATGTAGATCCAGAACACTTCAATCAATGTTTACTTTCTTTGATACACAGGCCACTGAAGAAGTTACATTTCACATTGAAAAACTCAAAGATACGTATGGGTTAGGTGTCCGAACTTTGGATGATTTAGCTGGTGAGCTTGACAAGAATTCAGAAGATGCCCTTGGAAGATTGAAGTCCCATGTGTTAATACATTCATCGGCCCTCGAAGATGTAAGTGAATCAGTTTTTACAAGGCTATGTGAACTTTTTTATAATCTGTCACTATAATTGTTGAATCATGCAGTGCTTTAATGGAATAACTTTGGAGGCTGATCAACTTTTAAATGCACTTCAAACAAGTCTGAATAAACAAGAGCTCAAATTGTATACATTCGCTCACCAGCAGCGCGAGGTAGGTCATTATCAAATTTGGAAATTGACAAATAATTCACTTTTATGGATGTTAAACAATAATTGGTTGCTTAACAGGGTCACCTTAGAACTGTTGAGTCAACGAGGTCCATATCTAAGATTACATCTAATTTCTTCGAAACCCTGGATGATCATGCATCAAAGGTAGCCAAAATCTTGGAAGAATCACAAACTGTCCAAGACCTACAACTGCAAGATCTCGAGAATACGTTTGAGGTACCGCGAACTGACAGAGATTACTACCTCAAGCTTAGAAGCCTTGTCCTTAATCCATTGTCATATTTAGGAATGTGCTGCTTATGAAGACAAACAGTTATTGGAAAAGGTGGCCGAGATGTTAGCCATTTCAAGTGCTAGGAAGAAGAAGCTGGTAAGGCAAACTTTTTTGTATTTGTTTTCTTCAATAAAGCTCATATGTAAGTTCAAAAACTTTTCTTCCTTGTATACTTATGCCGAGACAGATTAAATTTTGCATGATAATACAAGACACTGAGAATAGAGAAGTGATGATAAGACAGAAAAGGGGGCGAGTAGATGGAGAAGCAGAATAGGGAAGAATAAAAAGCGAAATAGAGGGGATAGAGAAGCGGAAAATCTAGAAGGAAACACAGAAGCAATATAAAAGAGGGATAAAAGAGGAGATGGAAGAAAAGGAGAGAAAAAAATGCCTTCTGTGGCAAGGCTTCTACAAGGCATAACATATGATTAGTAGGTCCGCACGTTAGAAACGATGTTGCATGCTGCTTTTTTTTCATGTGTTACGTGTCATATGATTATTTTGTTCATACCTTCACATGACATGCTCAATTTGGGTTTCAAGGGCTCCTCTAGCTTTGCTCGATGTTCGACAATAATGGTTTGGTTAGTCAAAAATGTTGGTTGGTTAGTAGTTGTTGCAGAGACAAGAAAGCTAATTTATTATAAACACTTCATCTTTAAGTAGACTTTTACAAGATATAACCGTTTAATAACTACAAATGCTAATCTGTATATTGGCTCAGGGAGGAGGGGGTTGTGCCCAAGGGGAAGGGGAGAGAGATTAGAAGCTAATATTTAATTAATCCATCATAATTTTATTATAAACACTTCATCTTTAAATAGGCTTCTACAAGACATAAGGCAAGACTTAGTAGGTTCACACAATAGGAATAATGTTGCATATTGCTCTTTTTTTCTCATGTGTTACTTGTCATATGATTACGTGAACTCTACTTATGTTCATACATTCACACGACCTGCTCATTTTAGGTTTCAAGGGGTCCTCTAGCTTTACTTGACGTTGACAAGAAAGCTACTCTATTATAAATGCTTTGTCTTTAGATAGACTTTTACAAGATATAACAGGTTATTTGCGGTAAATGCTAACTTTTAAATACCCAATTAATATTACTATTAATAATTAATATATATTTAATACCACATTTTAATTAAAATGCACTATGATATTCTCCTTTGCTAAAAAGAACTATGGTGAGTTAACACCAAAGATGGAGATCGCACATGCTATATTGCTTATTCAATTATTCTCCTTTTAGCAAAATTAGGCTATTTTATATGCTTTTTTTCTCCTTTGTTTATTTTGCCCCTTTTGTCTTTTCTGCCTCCTATTATATAGTAGGTCCATAGAATAGGAATTACGTTGTATCTTACTCTTTTTTTATGAATTACATGTCATACAAAACGAAGTAACACTTACTTTTGTTGGTATTTTCTTAATTTGGGTTTTGAAGGGGTCCTTTAGCTTTGTTTGATGCTCAACCATAATGCTTTGGTTAGTAGAAAATTATGGTTATCAAGCAATCATAATGAAGGCAAGAAAGAGAGAGTGGTAGAGATGCAAATTAGACAATTGAGGATGTGACTTGGTCAACAAAGGTGTTCGTGGAAAGCAGCAGCTTAGAACACCTCCTCGATCCTCTAGCTTTGCTTGATCCTGGGGATGTTAATTAAACCCAATTTGTTTGGGCATTTGGCTTAATCTATCCCATTTGGAGTGCTTCAAATATTTGATTACAAAAATGGAACGAGTTTTGGTTTTGTATGTTTGGTTTGTGTTTGAGATCATGATACATAATACTCGATTAAAACCAAGAATAATTTTATCTCTAGTTGTGAATAAATACTATATGTCAATTTATGCAGGAACTCTTGTTTTGTTGGGTGCTTTAGGTGATGCTACGAAGAGATCTTGAAAGCAACTCGATTATTTTTGACAAGGAATGTGGCTAGTTGGATTGATTGGTTGAGATAGGGAAAATACATAAATAGGTAAGGGTGTGGGTCGTTGGAGGTTTTATTATATAGAGATCATGGTTTGGTGTTTGGGTAGGAGCAGAGACAAAGGCAATAATGACAAACAATTGAGTGCGCTTGTTGGTTGTGAATGATGTGCTATTTAGGTTGGATGTTGTGGACAGTAAAGAGTGATGTAACTCATGGCCTGATTCCATATCTACTTTAAGAAGATGGGAAGGAGCAGGATGTAAGAGACAAAGAAGGGGGGGGGGGGGGAGGAGCAAAATAGTGAAGAAGAAGCGAGTAGGAAAGAGTGTACGAAGCAGTAGCAAAGATAAAAGGACACCTTCTTTCACTAGAGAGTGTATAGAGCAGTAGCAAATTAAAAGGATACCCTACCATTATAATGAAAGAACTAGAAGAGATTGTATAGAGCAGTAGCAAATTAAAAGGATACCCTACCATTATAGTGAAAGAACTAGAAGAGATTTTATAGAGCAGTAGCAAAGATAAAAGGACACCCCTGCCTTCATAGTGAAAGAACTAGAAGAGAGTGTACAGAACAGTAGCAAAGATAAAAGGACACTCCTGCCTTCATAGTGGAAGACAGCGATTAGAATATATATTAATTCATCATAAGCTAATCTACTTCAAGTACTTGTATGCCTTTTGAAGAAATAATGGCTCCAAATAATAACCCCACTACTAACTCGTGATCTTAGTAAAACCCAAAAATTAATAGTAGCAAAGATAAAAGGACACTCCTGCCTTCATAGTGGAAGACAGCGATTAGAATATATATTAATTCATCATAAGCTAATCTACTTCAAGTACTTGTATGCCTTTTGAAGAAATAATGGCTCCAAATAATAACCCCACTACTAACTCGTGATCTTAGTAAAACCCAAAAATTAATAGTATAACAACTAGCATCACATATAGCTAAAACTTGGCACCGCATCAACAAGATTCAATCTTGGGTTGATTCAAGCCAAACTCTCGTTATTGATGAGAAAAATGAGAATCTTGTCAATTAAATGCTTTTTGCACACAAGGGCAATGTTGGTGATGTGATGCAAATCAATGGGGATCCAAGTATGTGGTATTTATTTAATTGTATCAATATATTTGTAGGGATATTAGTTAGTATATGGGAGTTACTGCTATATATTTTATCTATGGTTAGTATTTAATTAGGACTGTGTCTAAAATCATTGGATATGGCCTTTTGATAGAATGGATTATTGAATTGTCCTCTTCTAATTTCTCTCTTCCCTTCCCCTCTCTTTCATACCCATTGGTTAGTATTTAATTAGGAGTTTGTCAGAGCCTAACCACGGATTGTTCACAAACTTATCCTCCTTTTTCTTTTCCCTCCACCAATAGAGAAGCACACGCTCATATGCACTTGTTAACAACTCACAATAACACCCTCTCCCTTGTTCCCGGTACCTCTCTCGTGTGCACATTTACATGCGCATTTGTGTTTAACCAACAATGACCTCACAACCGCACCTCTGATTCGGTACTTCCCTATATTTTTCCTATTTTGTAGTCCCATGCCTCGTTATCATCTCATTTTATTGCATCCTGCATCAGTTGGTCACTTCCATTTCACCTCACCAAATAGATAACATGATGTGACCAGATTCTATATTTGGTAGATAACCTGATGTGACCAGATTCTATATTTGGTAGTTTCGTACAAATTCTTTTGACATTAATGAAACCTGAAGGATAAACAATTGTTAAAGTCGTGGGTACCACAATTCTTGATAACCTGGTATGTGATGGGATCAGATGAACATGATTTCATATTTTTGATAGATTCTTAAATGGAAAAGCGTGTTATATCAGTCATGTCATTAGAATCAACACTCTATGGATATTTTATCTATTTAAAAAAAATAAATACTTGAGCAGCTATTGAACGGATGTGTAGCATGTCTGTTTTTTGTCCAAATTATTACTTTGAGGTATCTTCCTAATTAGCATGATGCGCATGCAAATGTAGACTCTTAAGTCGGGTGATTACACGATGTTCTACTTTTATTCTTTTCTCACTTTTTATTGGTTATTTAAAAAGAAAAGGGTAGTTCATCTCTGTAAGTGATTTTATTTTCCAAATTTCATCATCTTACACAATCCTACTAAAACGTGCTTGCTTCCAATCATTAGATTATTGTTCTCATCATATACAAAAAATGCTTTGTAGTCGGGCCAAATCAGTGGAAGTTTGATATTTGCATCTTTCCTAGGTCCAAACGGCTGTTGACAGTCTCCGAGCTACTGCTGCTGAGAGGGCAAGTAATCTACAAAAGGAGATGTCAACTGCTCATGGTTTTACTTGTGCTGTAAAAGAACAGTGGAAAACATACATGGAAGTAACCGAAGATCACTATCTTAAGGATACTGCAGCAGTTGACAGTGGCAGAAATTGCCTGGAAGAAGGTTTGAGAGATTGGTAAGTCTGAGCAGATAGTGAAAGATGTTTTTTTCATTTACACGCCTCTATATTTTTTCACTATATTAATGATTTGCAGCAAGGCCAAGGCAATAATAGGCGCCCAGCAATGGAGAGATGCCCAAAATTCCCTGCTGAAACTTGATAAAGGAAATGTAGCATCAGTAGATTCAATTATCAGGTTATTGAAGCTAGTTGCCTGGTTAACTTTTGCTAGCTTCTTACATAATTGAATATTTCATTTCATCATTGAACTTCTCTACTAATAAACTACTGCTAACGAGTGTAGGAGTGGGCTGGAGGCCAACCAGCTTCTACGGTCTAAGCTCTCCTCTGCTGCCTCATCTACCCTTGAAGATGTCGATATTTCAAACAAGGATCTTCTATCTTCCATAGACTGTAAGATTTTTCTCAATGACCTTCCTCCCTCCGCGATCTGTTAGATCGAATTATCTAATACCATTCCCCAACTTCCAGGTTGCTTCAAACTTGATCAAGACGCAAATGCAAACTTCGAGGGGATGCTTGTTCCATGCCATGACAAACTAAGAGAATTAAGGAGCGGACACTACCACAAAGTTGTGGAGATAACATACAACACGGGGAAGTGTCTTGGGGAAGATTATATGGTAAGTTCATCAGGTTTTATATAGAAATGGAAACAGTTATTTGACCTTCATATTAATGAATAATAAATTGACCAGGTGGATGTACCATCCTGTTCCACACCAAAGAGACGTCCCATTAATCTGCCGAATGCCTCATCTATTGAGGAGCTACTAACCCCTGCTTTTGAAGAACTGCTGAGGCCGTTCCGGGTGGCAATGCCTGCTTCAAAACAAGCAAATGGCGACGTGAAAAACTACGAGTCTCAGCTTCAGTCAAGAGACCCGAGGCTTCCACTAACTTCCATCAATTATAAGGCGAAATAAGCAAGTTTGGCATGCACAGAGCATAAAGGGGGGCTTTTTGAGTACTGTTTTATTCTTTATTCAATTTGCTCAGGGTTTCCTTTACCCAAGAGTTGAGCTGGTTGTAAAGATTAGAGGGATTCATTCCTTTTTTTTTTTTTGCCATCAATCCCATAATATGCGCATTCATTTTTCCTATTCAGTTTGCTTGGCTTATACACAGGATTATGGCATTCGCGGTGCTGAATGAGTGCTTTTGTTGTAAGCTTACACGCTAAACAATTTAAAACAATCTATCTGGCCTCTTTGTAATGCATATTTCCCAGAAAATCCCACTCTCCTGTAACCCTCCAGCTAATGCTAGCTTTTCTTAAATGCAGTGAGAATCGGGAAGCGACGCAGAAGGCGCTGCAATGCCCTGCAACAAAACATCCCATCACATAAAACAAGCCTGGTTTCCGTGTCCCTCCACCGAAGCCGAATTATTTAATTAATACTATCGGTAAAGAGTAAAGACACAGCAATGCCAAGCAGCAGGCGCAGCTGTGCTAATCGAATTGAGAATTTAAGATGGCGTGCGGTGGAGGAGAAGCGGATGATTGAAGAGATGATGATGGTGACGACGATGACGGCAATGGCAGTCGGGTCACGTCGCCCTGGCCGCTGCCGCTGCGCCTGATGGCTCCAGCCTTAAAATCCTCTGATGCTGTTGTAGCCTCTCTCCTTGGGGAAGCACCACCTGCGTATATTTTGCAAGATTGGGGGCACCGTCACTTCCTGTCCCTCCCAGGTCAGAGCCGTCGTCGAACTGTCTTATCCTTTCAGTGTTCTCGCTAAGGTCAACTCTTATGAGTGTACTGGCAGTACTGCAGTGGAGGCTTGTAGAATTAGTTAGTGGTATATTATTGGTGGTGACTCTACGCCGGAGAAGTTCCGGCGACAGTCGCTGAATCCAACGTCTCGTCACTTTAAATTTTGACTTCGGAGATCGCAGTCGCACAACTCCGTTACGTGTTTTGATCCCCTTCCCGTTGTGCGTTACGCGAGAGTTAGAGAGAGTGTGACCGCTGAGAATGTCATCGGAAAAAGTAGCAGATGGTGAACACCAATAGTAGTTCCTGATATGATGATCATATGATCTTAGCCTGAGTGTCAAAGAAAATATCATAAACCCTCCAGCAGGAAAAAACTTTTACGGAAGGCTCTGCGCGGATTTTTGCAGCACTGTAAGAGAGTTTATACGAAAATTTTTATATAAATCAGTGAATAATTTTTCGTATAAAATTTTATACAATATATTTCGTATACAAAATATATTTGTATAAAGATTTTACACGATAATATTGTATAAAATTTATATGAAATTTTCGTATAAAACTTTATACAATATTATCATATAAATTTTATACGATCTCTCACACAGCACTGCAAAATTTTTTCCTCCAGCAGCCTTCTTCTCAGATATGGTAAAAAGTCATGGCAGTATCATAAAATGTCTTCCACAACAAATGAGGCAATTGCGGCTTCCAATCCGGATGACTAAAATAGTCGGCACACGGCTTTGACTACACAATATCAACTTAAGTAATGTGACGTCAATCAGTTTGATAGTAGCAAGATTGTATTTCAGTATTTGCTAAAGGTGTTATATTGTGAATACGGATTAATCCTTCGATTCGCGTCTGGTTAGTACAAAAAGTCAATATAAGATCTAAATAATTGACAGAAGTACGACTTTGAAGTTGATTGGTCTGATAATGAAAAGACATTGATGATTGGACATGCATCAAGATTACAGCTGCTGTAGCTATTGTTAAATTCATTCTTTTCTTGGACTTTAGTTTTCATTTAATTCAGACAAGGATTCATCTGGTTTGGGAAAAGAGGGGATCTGTTTAGGACATCCTGCAGGGGTTTGACTTTAATATAAGCACCAGCCTTCTTTGTTTCTTTCTTATTCTTCCTCCGGCTCTCATCCTCTTCTGTTGACTTTGGAGTTCGCACCCATGACCTTTCCCTGCATGTTACATGCATGCAAGATCTGACGATGCATCAGAAGCTCCTTGACGCTATCCGAGCACTGCGTTTGATGAACTGTCTGTAGGTCTGCCGACCTTGCTCTCTAACAAGACCCAAGTGCAGATTACCGATGCTAAACTAGCACAGTTGCAGGCACTGCATGCGGAGTAGTCTGCAGTGTGAGTTGTTAATTAATTACATACATCTGTGTTAAGATCTCTAGGCACCTAATCTAATGCATATATAGCCAAGATTTCATGTCTTGTTATTTTGTAGGATTATTCTTCAGAAACCTAAGTTCTTGAGAAATAGCACCCTTTAATGAATCCATTTAGCATCAAATCTCTTTATGCTCTTCAATGTCAAACCCAACTGAGAGAGCGAGAGAGAGAGAGAGAGAGAGAGAGAGAGCAGGAGTTGCAGAGAAGAGGAAGAGAAATAAAAGCAAACCAAGATCTATTGAGAAAAAGAAAAGAAAGGCTCTTGAGCTCTTCACACCTCAGCATGACGGCTATTAACAGTTGAGAACTGAATCCAGCCACATCTCTTTTGTCTCCTGATCTCTTTCTATAAGAACGTCCAAGCCCAGGAACGCAGGGAGATGGATGAGAAGACGGCAAGAAAGAGACAAATAGAAGATCACGTGACATAGATCAGAGAGAGAGAGAGAGAGAGAGAGAGAGAGAGAGAGAGAGAGAGAGAGAGAGAGATGAGAACGGCGGCACCGGCGACAACAAGGTGGTGCCCGACGGCGGAGCAGCTGATGATGCTGGAGGAGATGTACAGGAGCGGGGTGAGGACGCCAAACGCTAGCCAGATACAACAGATCACGGCCCAACTCGCCCGCTACGGCAGGATAGAGGGAAAGAACGTCTTCTACTGGTTCCAGAACCACAAGGCCAGGGAGCGGCAGAAGCTCCGGCGGCGGCTCCTGCTCAGCCGTCACTGCCAGCTTTTCTACTCCGGCGGCCACCACCATCAGCATCAAACACCGCCGGTGCTCTTTCCCCACACTCAATATAGCCCAATTACAACTTCTCCCCCGTCCTTCCTCCTCCATGATCAGGTCTACCATTTGTACAATATCGTCCATCCTCTAAACTTTTGTCTCGATATTACAACACCATTCAATTATTCCGGCAGGTGGGGTCAACTGGGCGCGTGAATTTTTTCAGCGAAAGCAATACGGACGGCCTCAACAACGTTGGTGGCGGCGGCGCCGAAGAATCCAACGCAGTAAGAAACTGCATGGATCAGCAGTCGGCAATGATGTATGATCTGTATCATCGCGGCGGCGCAAGGCCTCTCAAAACGCTCGATCTCTTCCCGACCATGAGCACCGGCGGTCTCAAGGATAAGGATAATAACAATAGTAATGCCGAGCCAGCTGCCGGATCCAAATCTTCATGCTCTACTACTACAACAAATTGATTCATCATGTAACGTCGACATATCAATCCTGATCCATTCTTGCATAACTCTCCATGTAACGTCGTCATATCAATATATATACGAGGCTAACACAGTATTGTGATCTCTAAAGATTAAAGAAGCCACTTGTATAGCCTTATTAAGAATATCTCCATGTAATGGTGAATTGACTTGGGATTGCACCTTAATTCTGTTACTATTAGCTATCTCACTAAATTTTAAATACTGCATTATCTTTTATCTCACTTCCCGTTATATCCGGTGTTACAATTATACATTCTGCACTGTTATATACCTTAGTTGCATAGTATTTGATAAGAGAACTCTCACTCTAGCAATACATACACTATTAATAATTTTTATTACATTTATTTTTTTATTATTGTTTGCAATAGAAAAGCTATGAAAAAGTGGCATTTTCTAAGTCAAAATATGTGAGGACAAATAGTTGAATTCAATTGATTGCATGCTATCTATTTTTATTATTGGTAAGCTCAGATAGGCGATATGGGCTTTTTTCTGTATATTGTGAGACCTCGATCCAAAATCCGATCCATTAATTTGGCCCAATTAAGCAATGTTCTAGTTCATTCGAGGCAAAAACGGGCGGTAAGACCGTAAGATTATGCTATGGTGTGTACCAATACTTTGGAGAGTATATCGATGGGTTGCGAGCGAAGAAAAGCTTTGATTAATATTTTCGACGCCTCGAACGGTCTTCCTCTCCCTCCGCCCCTCGCCGCCGTCTCCCTCTCTCTCTCACCGGTCTCCCGATCCGCTCGGTGTCGATCGTTATGCGGAGATCTCGACGACCTCGGTGTGCATCGATCTCACCCCCGCGTCTTCTCCTCGTAGCCCACGTATTGCTCTGCTCGATTCCTGGTAGATTAAGACGACTTATCCTTCTTTTATTTAGCTATATTTTCGTTTGTTTTTTTTAATTAATCCGTAGGCATCTGTAGGTCCGAGTTGATTGTAATGAATGACTTCGTATCCTAGCCGATGAACTTTTGCTTCTCGTGTTTTGTTTACCTCGGTTTTAAAAGAACAATTTGTTGGAGTCGATGGGGTTTAAACTCGAATTAATTATCTTTTGATTATGCTGGATGATTGAAGGAGGCGGTGGTGCTTGGTGTGAATGGTTTGGTGGATGAAGTTGGGATGATTCTTCGCGTACAAGGGCGCATAGGGTTTATTTTGTCGATACCTTTATTCTTGCGCTTCAATTCCTGTTGGTTAGCCTAAAAAGGAGCTTGTTCTGCTCAAGACCATAGGATAATTGAGCTACTTTTTGGTAACAGAATTAATTGGAAGTTTGTACTTTTTTTTAAAACAAGGAAGCTTGTACTTAATTTCCTGTTATTTCTAGAGAGCTTGCCATATACGGTTCCGATGATCTTTAATAATAATAATAATAATTAGTATTATTTGCTTATCTGAAGTACCTAGGGACTTAGGAAATAGGAACTCTGCTATGGAAGCCAGATTCTGCTTGTCGTTCTTAAATTTTAATTGTGTTATGAATAGATGATTGCGTTAGATTCATACGAGTAGTGAAATATTTTATTTGGATTTTACTCACAGGTCGGTTGCTATTTATTCTGTTTTCCAGGAATATTTTCAGCAAGAAGCCTTACCCTAGGTTCGATTGAGATATTCACTACTCATGAGTTTCTACCTATACAACCAATTGTTTATTTTTGTTGTCAAGGAGAAAACAAGACCTTATTGCCGGATGTAAAGAAGAAAGAATTTTTATACACTTTCAATGGCGAAGAATCTTGGCAGGTTTGTGGTAAAGACAGATTGTCTAGTTTCTCTGTTTACTGTTTAAGAATGACCCTTACAGCTAAGGATAATTGTTTTGAAAAATAAATATAAAGGCATATTCTTTGATGCAAAGTTTAAGAACGTCAATTCAGATTTGTTATATTGATGGTAGATGTTTAAGGAGCTGGATAAATGTCTCCTTTATATCTAAACAAAGCTACTGCACTAGTGTGGTGGCTTTACTGTGTTCCTCGTACATTTTTATTGCAATCCAAATTAACTGTTCCTCTGTAAGGGCTTAATTCCAGCCACTTCTGGATGAATAAATGTTTATTTGTTGTTTTGTTCATGTTTTATATGAGCAAGGATTTTATTCGATTGAGCTTCCTATACAGATTTGTGTCCTTTTCTTGTCCAAATCAGAAATTTTATTTAGACATTGGATCATAAATCCAAGTTCAAAATACATTCAAAAGTAGCAGGCCACTTAGGGGACCAACAATTACAAGATTTACTTTCAGCTACAGTTCTTGCGGTCCTTGTTAACCAATCTGCAGCTTGGTTAGCATCTCTAGGGTTATAGATCAAGCCACAGTTAGAAATCCTGTCATTTAGAAGACGAGCTTCATTAAGAAGTTGGGACTCCAGCTTCTTTCCCAGCATTTGTTGTTGAGAGATCAACTTCACTATAATTTCGCAGTCCGTCTCGATAACCCAATTTTGCACCGAATGAGCCGAGTGGTTATAGATATAATGTAACATCATTTTGATTGTCAGAATTTCAGCCTCAAATGTAGAGGTGACCGCTACATAAACAGAAGCAGCTAGGAAGCTGCTTCCATTGTGGTCCCTTATCTGGTAACCAACTCCTCCTGAGTCAGAACTCCTTATCCAAGAACCATCCACATTAATTTTACAAGTATCCAATGGAGGTTTAGACTAAACAACCCAGTACCCAGTAAGTCAAATTTCTAGGAGTGTTTCCCTCAGGAATTTTGGATGTGAGCATAAAATTAAAATCAATAAGAGCCGCTCTAGAAATCTTATCGAAATCCAAATTCTGGCCATTAAAAATGAATTCATTTCAAGCTTTCCATAGATGCCAGAACACAGTTAAAATCAGCAAAGCATACGTAGGAGGGAGGAAGATCCAAGACCCATCTTGCCAATTACTCAAAGCATAAAAGTCAAGTCTAAGCAACTTCGAAAGCGCAAAGAAAATCTAAACCATAAAAGTGCATCTAAAGAAGATATGCTCAAATAGAGTCTAAATCAAGTTTACAGAAGCAACAAGTAGCGACACTATTGATTCCAAATTTTGCAAGAAGGGTTGAGGTGCGAAGCCTCTGGTGCAACAACTTCCAACCAAAGATCTTGATCTTTGGGGTAACCATTAGCGACCAAAGACGACGCCAACCTCCCCAAGGGTCACAGAGGACATGGCTCTCCCTTAAGAGAAAATTGTATGCATATTTATTAAGGGAGTGGCCAATCAAGTCCTCTCTCCACATCCATTTATCAGCTTAAAGAAGGCTAAGAATAGGAGTACCAATAATGACATTTGAGAGTTCTAGGCCGGCGCGTACTATGAGCCATCTTGCAAGAAGTTAGAAACTACCAGCGATCTATCTAAATATGTAACATTAACAAAAGAAGGCTTATGACTGAGAGGCAAATCCAAACACCAAGCATGTTTAATGATATTAGTTTCGTTACCATCACCAATCTTTCTGATGAACCCATTTCTAAGAGCATTCATATCTTTCATCAAACCCTTCCAGCTCCAAGACATGGAGTTGGACATGAGAGGGGACCAAGGATCATTCAGATCATATTTAGCAGTGACAAGATTAACCCAAATGCTATTTTTATGATTAAGAACATCAAGGATCCTTTTACGTTGGATAGCCACCTTAAGATAAGAAAAGTCTTTGATACCAAGCCCTTCGGAATCTTTAGGAGAAATAACTCGATTCCAAGAAATAAGATGCAGGCCCTTAAGAGGAAAACGATTGGACCACAGGAATTGGCAAGAAATCTTGTTGAAATTTTCAGTGTAGATCCTGGGCAACCAAGAAGCAGGTAAAGCTTTTGTTTGCTCACAAATATTTTCTTCAGATTTTCATGTATAAGAAATATGATTTATTTGTTTGAAAGTTGGTGTCACAGTTATGAAAAAAATATATTGCTGGTGGCAATCGTGAAAACATTGGCAATGCATGGATAAAACTATTGCGAACAAGTGAAAGTGTGTTCTATAGTTGAAGTGTTGTGACAAGTATGATGTACGTTGTTAAACGTACTCACTATAATATATTATTAAATCCTTTTATTGTTGTTGATGTCTAAGAGATAGTGATTAATTTAGTTATAATATTTTAAAATATAAAGAGATAATTTATATATTATCCAATTTGTTATAATTTACCTATCCATAGCTAAGGGCTATTTTCAATTTGTCTAAATGTGGGCTTTCCTTCACTAGCCATACTCCATGTCAATATATTTATCAAATTCTTTTTTTTTAATCCACAATTTGGCATATTTTGTGCGTGTGACTACTAAAATAATTAGCTAACAACATCAACCAAATAATGCAAACTATATAATAGGGAAATCATAAATAAGAAATTCTTGAAATTGATATATCTACACTATGGTAATGTGCTTGCATGATGGTAAGTAATACTTTCTTAATCAAAGGTGAGTAATTATATTTTACAGAAAATTAATAGTGGACAACACTAGTTCATATTATTAAAATCTTGTATTGGTTAAGGAAATAACTTTGAATTGTTAGATTTGGTATATGAAATGTGGTTAAGGAAATAACTTTGAATTGTTAGGTTTCATATTTAAAATGTAATTTGTTAAAATTAATTAGTTTTTGAAATTTCATCAGCTATTTCAGCTTTTGCAGTTTTTACCTCCTATTTTGTAAAAAAGTTCTTTTCTATGTAATTTTAATTGTTTTGCAGTTTTCTGTTATGTTGCTTAATCATGAGCGTGCTCCGTTTGTGTTGTTACTATCTGGCAATATTTTTCTAGCGCTAGTTTTACTGAATTATTTCCATAATCAAATGCTACTTGGTAGTAAAATGGATTTTTAGTCACTTCAATTGTATATATGCAATTCTATTCCATTAGCTGACAAATCTACCGAATTATTGATGTAAATGTATCTTGTAGAAGAAACAAAATCTATGATGTGATAAATGTCAATTAGAATGATCAAATGCAAAAGAGTTGGCACACAAGGCCTACATGTCTCATAGCAATTGATCATCCATTCTCGTGTCGTTTGCAGCCTCTTACGGAACTTCCTGAGAAGAAATGTAAAAGATGCGGCGTTTATGAACAAGATACTTTTAAATCTGACGATGTTTATGACGAGTGGGAACTGTGTGCAGAAAGCTTTGTTGACGGCAAATATGTGCATTTCAAGGAAAGCCAATTCAACGCCACATTTTTATGCCCTCAGTGCACTGCTTCAGATGGTGAGTGCGCTTTATTTTTTTTTCTTGTTTTAGATCTTTTCTACGGTTGTCTTGCTGCCAGCGTAGATAGTATTATTTGTTTTCATTAAGCTGTTGCGATGACAAACAAGAATAATTTTACCTCCCTGCAGTGGATCGCTGCCTTATTTTGGATCTTGGTATCTTAGAAGATGATTTTACTAGTATTAAAACAATAGTTTGACATGGAAACAAGATTTTGGAATGCTGATAGAGTTTGTGTTTAAAGCCACCTCATTTGCTACTGCGATACTTGTGTTTATAGGTGTTCATGAAGCTCCCGATTCCAAGAATGAGGCTTCATCTGGCAAGGGTGGGAATATCGCTCTAGTCATTGCCGTTTGCATATTTGCTTCCGTTACAACGGTTGCTGCCTGCGTGTTCTTGTATAACTACTGGCAAAAGAGAAAGAGGGAACAAGAGCAGGCGCGCTTTTTGAAGCTCTTTGAAGAGGGTGACGACATTGAAGATGAACTGGGCCTAGATGTCATTTAAAATGAGGACACTGGCTTTGGATTTGAATTACATGTAAATAGAAAATGGTTTCTTAGTGTTCAGTGTTGAAGTTTTGATAAATAGCAGATCGGTTGCTAACCGTTAGATATTTTGTTACATAACTTCATTTTACTGCGTACTCAATTTCGGATGTCAAAGATAAACAGTAAATGCCATACGATCACGACAGAAAATACATTGAGATCTAACATTTAGTGTCTTCATTAAGGCAGAATAGTGTCTTCATTAAGATTATGTTCTGTTGAATGAAATTTATAGTGTAAAGGATGAAAATTTTAATGAATCTAAATGCAATACAACGATGATAAAAGATCGTAACACACATCAATAAGTTTTACAAATAATAGTAGTGTTTGCTTTAACGATCACACCAAGTATTTACTTCCACTACTTCTTGAATTTTCCATGCTTGCCGAACTTTCCGTGCTTGGACTTGCCATGGTAGCTAGACATGTGCCCGGGGAAGGCACCATGAACTAGATGGTGTGATCCATAAGCGGTAAGAAAGATAAGTTCCATTTGAAGTCTTCCTAGTTATGTGTTTGAAGTGTGCTCGACGGAAGGTATGATTGATTCGGAAAATATTCTATCCCGGTTTTGTAATTCCAAAAAACATAAGCCCTTTTTTTAACTAAATTACTTGTATACGCTATAATCGGCAAATATGCTATTCTTTTACACGTCGATAAATATGGCTAAATAGTGCGTCTCCCTAACACGTGACAAAGTAAAAAAACAATAATACTGCATTACTGCCTCACCTTACCCGCCAGCTCAACGATCCGTGGCTGCCCATTTAATCTAAACTCTACCGTCAATTTCGTCGACATCAACGGTTAACATTTTCTCATCATCCGCACTACCGCTACACACAAACATCGTTTCCCTCCGGCTCTCCACTATAAATGAGCCCTTTTACCCAATTCGACCTCATCGTTCTCGATCGACAGCTCAACCCTTCTCTGAGGTAAGACCAAATCTTCCACTCCTTAGTTCCTTCGATCTTGATTGCCTCGTATTTGTTTTGAAATTCGTTTGTTTCTATCTAATTGTCCCTTGAATCGGCGTATGAACTTGTAGATTTTGCTGATTTCGGAACGATGTCGGGGCGAGGGAAGGGTGGAAAGGGATTGGGCAAGGGTGGGGCGAAACGCCACCGCAAGGTGCTGCGTGACAACATCCAGGGCATCACCAAGCCGGCTATCCGGCGCCTGGCGAGGAGGGGCGGCGTGAAGCGCATCAGCGGGCTCATCTACGAGGAGACCCGCGGCGTTCTTAAGATCTTCCTCGAGAATGTGATCCGCGATGCTGTAACATACACCGAGCACGCCCGCAGGAAGACTGTCACCGCGATGGACGTAGTGTACGCCCTGAAGAGGCAAGGGAGGACTCTCTATGGTTTCGGTGGTTAGGTCACCTTGTCTGCTAAAAGTCTTGCTGTCAAGAAATCTATGTGGAATTTGGTCAAACTTGAGACATGCGGGATCGTGATTTGTTTCCCCTTTATAAGCTTTCAGTTCTCGAATGGTTAATTTAGGGTTAAGTGTGGTAGTCGTAGTGGTCGCTTGAAGCTTTGTGTATAAGTCTAAATGTGTCTTTTGTGTTAAAGGAATGATCATTGCCTCCATGATTTATCCTCTAGTTTTTCAGACTAGCCATTCCTTTCTCAGATAATTTACGTGCCAGATATTGCATTTTAAGTTGGTGATCGGTATCGAATGCTTTACTATCAATGATTTACACTCCGGAGAATTTTGAATGCTTATGTGAGTAGCGATAATTAGTCAACTGCGTGTTTAATTTATTTGGGTACCTGTGTTTGTGCTAATCCCTTCCTGTGCTGCTTTACTCATGCTAGTTGCCTTTTCATTGGCTAGGTTTCCAAAATTCTGTTGTCTTATAACTAGCTTCATTGTTTCGAAACATCTATTGTGCTTTAAACTTGCTTTATTTTTGGATTTGTTCTATTTATTTTCCACTGCTATTGATTTTGAATTTCCAATTAGTTGTTAAATTCTGATGCATGTTAATGCTAACGAGTTGTATCTGACTTGTATTCTTCACGTTACTTGTTTCTTATAAATCTTCATGTATTGATGAATTGGATCATTATTACTATTTGCCTATTAGCTTACGTTTGTCTGTCTGTTTAGCAGTCATATCTGATTGAGAACTGTTGAACTAATTGGGTGCTCACTCGCTTATCTCTGTAAATTGTCAAATATTGAATCACTGAGGATTTTACTTGTGAAAATTTAAAATTCTATACTGAATTCTATCTGTTGCATTTTTTTACTGTTATGAATGTGCTTTGAGGTTTGCTCATGATCATTTAACCTTTTTTTAAAGAATATTTTGCTATTATGGTGCCAGATTTTGTGATTAGATTTTCTTGGCTTTCCGCTTGATTCTTGTGGATGCTTGTGGATTTCTCACTGCATTCGTTTGTTATTGTCTCTGTTGATTACTTTGATCCTTCCATATTTTTCCTGAATTTTTAAACGTTAGGCCTAATTGAAGTATTGGTGATTGGGAAAACGTTTTTTGATTATGCTCATTGTTGTAATTACCACTTTCAGACGGTTGCAATGTTGCATAAATACGACACAGGAAGAGCTTGTACTACAAACTTGCTAAGCGGATACAATATCTGTTGTGTTATAAAGATGAAATAGTTTCCCGTATCTGTACCTTGCACTGATTCTGGCACGAACTTAGTTATCTTGAGTGCTGAGTGCTTTTTTCCTCTATCATGTGACTTTAAGTTGATATATAAAGGCAACAGCGATTATTATGCGAATAAAAAGTCTGCTAATGGATCTAGTATTTCGGTTTGCAATAGCTTTACTGTTTTTTCACTCCCAAGTATGTTTGTGTATGCCATTACCTGTATTTGACCTTAACTGGCTGCATAACCTATTATTTGGTACTGGTTGTTCCCTACACAGAGTATATCTGTTCTTCCTTTTGCTTGGTATTACAATATATTGCACTGAGAACTTGATGGGTTGTTTCTTGCAATTTCTGATTTGCTCTTTGCAGAAATATTTTGTAATTGGAGTGTGTTTTTTTTTTGGGCTCCAATTACAAGTAATGCTCTTTACATTCTGAATCAAGTAGTCATTATTCATCACTACTGCTGTACTGCAGTTTGGTTGTGAATATAGCTTGTGCTGTCGTTGCCTTTTGAACAATGTCTGATGTTCATATCTTGGATAGCTAATTCTTTGCCAATGATAGTTTCCTTTCCAGTATTTAATTTTATACATTCAGTTTTCTTACCAATTGTGTTTGTTCTGACCATTCTCTAGGTATGGTTTTCAGTTCTCACTATTAAAATGAACTCCTAGGATGCTAGAATTTTTATGTAGTTTGGCAGCTTAGTTGTTGCTATATGAGGTTAGTGTTGCCCTTTGCTGTACCTTGTATTTAGCATATAGTTCATCGAGTATGCATATTGGATTTAAGAAATTTGGTTTTCTTTGAGATATTGAATATAAGAAAATCTTGTGCTTATTAAGGAATTTGTATTATTTTTTATTTTTTTTATAGAATGTTTTGGCATGTTGTTCATGCCTGGCACTATATGCTATGTGGATTGATTCATTATTGTACATATTAAAATATTTTGTCTTTATGTGTTTCCTTAGGCTGAAAATTAGGAAGAAAGAATAGAGAGTATATTGAATCTAGTAGTATTTTAAGTCTACATTCAATGTGTTTTTTATTCTTCTAATTTTTCATCTAAGAAAACACACAAAAAAATACTTTTCATGAGATATCCGGAGGATTTGAAATTGTGTATTCACCGAAATACTTCATATGCTACGTGTATCTATTTAGAGGTTATGCATCTCTAAACTTCTATTTGGAGGATGCATGCGGGTGGTGCTCCTAACTTGTACGCTTTTCTTGTTTATAGGTTTTATTGGCCAGGGGGGTGTTGAGCAATGAGGCATTGCAAAACGAGTGAGTATTAATTTGTATGCACCTTTCACTTGTTCCATATGCTTTTTCGAGAGATGTGGCGAAGATTAGAGCTAGTTATGGTGAGGAGGGGCTAGAAGATTGAATAGATGTATTGAAATGTTTGGATAGTAAATGATATATTCTTAATTTGGATGATCCCTAATGACTTAGTAGTAGAGGTGTCTAAAAATTGGTTCAACCCGATACATCAAACTGAATAGAGTAAGTCAGTTTGACTCGGTTAAAATTAATTGGATTTCATCAATTTTGGATTTTTTTTATAAAAAAAATAAATTCGAGATAAACTTAATGGATTTAGCTTGGTTCGGATAGACTGCCTTGCCTAGGCAGCAGTTTAATAATTTTACGATTAATTTTGCCATATTTTATTTTTTTTATGTAAGAGAAAACTTTACGATATTTTACGATTAATTTTGCCATATTTTACGATTAATTTTACGATTAGTTTTTAATCTAAGCTAATCTTTGGTACTTAATCATAGGACGATGAATTATAATTTATGATATTCTCTAACTCAATTTGCCACTCCGGTGAGGGAGGGCCGCACTTGATTAGAATATCTCGCTCTCGGGGCAATCCACATCGTTCTTGACTTTTTTTTGCAATCCACCAGAAAATTCCTACGCAATAGTTGTAAAGAAAGTCACCCTCGGCTCGTCATTCGCAGGCAACTTGAAGCACTCGACTTTTTTTGTAATCCACCATCATATTCCTACGCAATAGTGGAAAAAAAAAAAAGGTCACGGGGCAATCCACATCGTTCTTGACTTTTTCGGATTCGGCGGGACGCAACAAGCAAGTGCCAAGTGGTCCCTTCACGGCTTCACGTGAAACCGCTACGCGTGGCCGTTAGGGGCCCCGTTACAATTGTCATATTGGGTTCCCCACAAGGCCAGGTCTCCGCTGCCCACTCAGAACGGCACGTTATGCAAACCGACTCTCAATTCTTTACCATGTTTATATTGCCATCAATCCGCCGACCGCCGACTCGACGAGCTGGTGGGCAAAACCCGAAAATTCAGGAGCAGGAGAGAGAGAGAGAGAGAGAAGAGCGAGAGAAAGCGCGTGGTTTGCTCTCGCGCACTTTGAAGTTTCTTCCATGCGCCGACAGATCGAGGTATTGGATGCGTCTTCATCTGTGATTTCTTTCTCTGTTTTTCGATTCTTTTGTGTGATTTGGAGGAAAATTCTGTTTGGAGAAATTCCACGAGGAAGAAAAAAAGTAGAAAAAGGAGGTGAGGAATGATGGAGCACAGGATTGGGCGCCCCCTTGATCCTTTGGTGTGTGATATGTGATGATCGCTGCCTCTAAAAGGCGCTTCTCTCGATCGTATAATTTTCTTGTTAGGTGCCTGGGATAGATCCGTTAGTTTTGTGATTACGTATTATGGCAAGTTACTACAGGAAAAGCAAAGATCGAAGGAGAATCGGCTGCTAGGCTCATCCTTTGAAGGCTATTGAACGAGTTGGCGTTTTGCTAGGTTGAAGACAATTGGGGCCTAGATTATCTTTGCTTTTTTAGTTTTTTTTTTTGTGCAGACAGAATAGTTTGATGGAAAAAAGATCGATTCCGATTCTGATTTACTATCACGCACCTTTTTTAGTTCAACGAGCGCAGCTGTTGGTATTGTTCTCGAAGAGTTGAAGTTAGCTGGCTATCGATTTGAGGAAACTTCCGTTGCCTTTTCTGCACCAATTTTTGCG
Organism: Costus lasius; assembly: GCA_027563935.2. Lineage (NCBI taxonomy): Eukaryota > Viridiplantae > Streptophyta > Magnoliopsida > Zingiberales > Costaceae > Costus > Costus lasius. Next base: position 109,296,309 of record CM050453.2, read on the forward strand.
ACTGAACATGAATTTATAATAATATGTTGGTAGGATTTGGTTCCGTGAAACTAAATGAATTAATAAAGGAACGAATATGTTGAGCCAGGCAAGAAAAAAAACGCATCTTTTAGCTATTCAGTTCATCATTCCCTTATTTTGTGAGATAATTTCTCAAGGTTATTAAATTTTGGTCACAATTTTCATTAAGCAGTACTGATCGTAGATTGCTAATTACTCATCTTATGGAATTGATTTCTCTTTTAAAATCTAATCCAGTAATCAATAAATTTTTACTATAGTTTCGTGGTTAAAATATACTAACTACTTTTGTTCTACTTGTTGCTGTGGGTGTGCTAGTCTGAGAGCAGAAGGTGAGTCGCTTGTAGGTTTGGAGATGATGATTCTGCAATGATTGTAAAACAAATTTATGACTTATGTAGATTAGAAGATTAGTGCTTGAAGATAGATGTCTTCGGAGAGTGAATGTAGATGTTTAAGACGAAGTTCAAGGAATAGCTGAAGGGCTAGTCATATGTCCTTTATCAAACATAATAGAATGATTGGGGTTGTGGAAAGCATTAAGATTACAGTTCAAGGAAATATTTGGTTCGATAAAACCACAATTATCCTGGCAAAAGAGTTGAAAATTGTTATTTATTTGATAACTTGATGATGAAAATTCTTGATAGATGGTGCAACTATTATTGACCAATACTTGTTGTAGCTACACCTTATGAGGGAGTAGAAATTTTTAAAAACTAGAAGCTCAGATCTCATCAGCAACATTATATGGAAGTCTAGGTATGTTTCACACAACTGTAACTAGTATGTTCGTTGCACAAATGTTGTGACTAAAAGTGTAGAATGATCAAATGACAATGCAATGATCTTCTCTTTTTTACAATTGTTAATAGATCAATGGTTAATTAGGTTGGTTGCTGCATTTACTATTTAGCTTTTAGGCTATGTTCTGTTGGGAGGAATGGAAAGTACAATGAATTTAGATGGCTAGATTTTTCCATCATTTCCATTCTTTCTTATGAAAGTATGCTTTGATCTCTTAGTATAAATCAAAGCATCCACTAATATCTCTGCTATTTCATTGTGTATATTAGTTATATTTTCTCACACAGTTCAGCGCATGTGCTTACGACTGAGTGATCTTGGGAATTTACTTATGATATCTTGAGGATGAGCGCATGTGGCTCCTGTTTACGTGCTTGAAATGAACAAAGAAAATTTAGTATGTATGATATGTGCTGTTACAATTTTAATTTCATTTTGCCCACCATCAATTGCTTCTCATTTTTTGTTCTACTTATTGGTCAGTTCAACATTGTTCTAAAATTTAACTCTTAGTTTGCTCATACAGGTGCATACTGTTATCATTTTTTTCTCTCCTGCATTCTTGTAAATGAACTTTCTTATCTACACTACATAAATTTCATCTCATTGAGTTGTCAATTATTCTGGTGCTCAATCAAATGCTGACTTGATAGCAATTACTGAAATCTCCCGAAGGTAGCTAATTTTGCCATACTGTTTTAAATTATATCTCAGGTTATCTGTTTCATTTTTTTCGTTTAGGATCAATGGAGATGCATAATCAAGATTTGGTTCTCAGCTAGCGATTTACACCAATATTAGAACATTCCATGTTGCACTCTGTTAAAGTGAGCATTGATCACATTAAGACAATGAAGGCACACAAAGAGGTATTTCTCTTGCTAATATGTATTATCCTGTAGGTTGGATATTTGAAATTTGTTTCATATTTATTTGAATGTTAATTGCGTCATTTTTGTTAGATTGAAGTTGATCTTGCAGATCAGAATCCTAGCAACGTTGTGCCATGCGTCCCAATCAAGAAGAGGTTATTTAATTCTATGCAGGCTTCAACTTCTCCACTCAAAGAAACGTATTTAATGCCACAAAGCTGTTCTGAGTTGTCTAAAAAGCTGAGGGAAGACTCTTTTGCTCCAGAGAACAATGATAACCTAGCATTTGATATGAACGTAAATCTGAATATGAGTAAAAGACCATCATTAGGCATTGTTCTGGAAGAAGCAAAGAGGTTATCAGTGCCAAATAAATCTAGAGTGTTTGTGGGAGATGGAATTTCTGAAAAGAAGTTAGCAACTGGTAATCAGGAATACCATGGTCTTAGCTCACCTAAGCAAGAGAAAGATGAAGCACATTCCCTAGATGTGCCTGTGATCAATGGTCTGCAATTTCGGCACCAGACATCAGAAAACAACTTGGATTCAGAGAATGATTCTTCTGTTCTGTGTGCGAACAGGTTTAACTGGGATTTAAATGTTCCAATGGATGCTTGGAATGCTAGTGCAGTTATAAAACATGACATTGATCGTAATTTCAATCGTGGTAGCATTCATGAAAAAAAACTTTGCAGATGGGTCGACCAACTTGCACCAGGAAGGATTGGGAGTGATTTGATTTTGGATGCATCTATGACTGAACAAAATAAACACAATGACCAATCTAGAAACTTGAGAATTCTCACTGATGGAAAGGACCATGAGGGTGACTTAGTATTGCAGCTTAGACCACCAAGCAGACCTGAGTTATGCATTAACTGGGATAAGGAATCACTACCTCATCTAAGTCTGTCCTTACCAGTTAACCTCTCAGATGAATTTTGTAGTGCCGTGAATCCTGAGCCTTATGAGTGCAGAAGTTCGAAGGACACTGAAATGTCTAAATGCAGCGTACATTCTGTAAGTAAACACGATTCTCGACCATGCAGTGGAAATTTTCAGAGTGAAACTTGTAAGGAAATTGATCCTTCTCAAAGACCATCATCTCCCGGTAGAGTGGTGAATCCCATAGCACACAAGGAGCTTCAAGTAAAACAACCAGATTTGGAGTTGGACAACAATCAACTAACATCTTCTGCCATGGAACCTATCTTGGGTGAGCCTATTGCCGTCTCTATGAATTCTGAAGCCTCACATGTAGCTGATATGCTTCCTGATGAAGTCCCAATCATAAAATCCAATAAAAGAACTTGCTCGACTATAAATCGCACTCCGGTGTCAAATTCTAATATGGCATGCAAAGATGTGGGTGTTCATTCAGACGTTTGCGCTCAACTTGCAGAAGCAAGTATATGTAAATCGTTGGACAATAATCAACTGACATCTTCTGCCATAGAACCTATCTTGGGTGAGCCTATTGCCGTCTCTATGAATTCTGAAGCCTCACATGTAGCTGAGATGCTTCCTGATGAAGTCCCAATCATAAAATTCAATATAAGCACTTGCTCAACCATGAATCGCACTCGGGTGTCAAATTCTGATATGGCATGCAAAGATGTGGGTGTTCATTCGGACGTTTGCGCTCAACTTGCAGAAGCAAGTATATGTAAATCGTTGGACAACGATAAACTGATATCTTCTGCCATGGAACCTACCTTAGGTGAGCCTATTGCTGTCTCTATGAATTCTGAAGCCTCACATGTAGCTGATATGCTTCCAGATGAAGTCCCAATCATAAAATCCAATAAAAGCACCTGCCCGACCATGAATCGCACTCTGATTTCAAATTCTGATATGGCATGCAAAGATGTGGGTGTTCATTCGGACGCTTGTGCTCGACTTGCAGAAGCAAGTATATGTAAATCGTTGGACAACAATCAACTGACATCTTCTGCCATGGAACCTATCTTGGGTGAACCTATTGCCGTCTCTGTGAATTCTGAAGCCTCACATGTAATTGATATGCTTCCTGATGAAGTCCCAATCATGAAATCTGATAAAAGCATCTACCCGACCATGACTTGTACTCCGGTTTTAAATTCTGATATGACATGCAAAGATGTGGGTGTTCATTCAGGCGTTTGCGCTCAACTTGCAGAAGCAAGTATATGTAAACCATTGGATATCGTAGAGCATATTACTTTGGATTCAAAAGGAAACAATGTCACAGAGAATGAAATTTGTGAAACTGCAAACCCATCTACTTTGCATAGTCAATTCGTGCATATGGATCTTAAAGAACCGATGGCTGCTGATGGTATGTCAGACGGTAGTGCTGAAATGGACTGCTCGGATGATGAATTGTATACATCAAAAATTAAGGTTATTGGAGATGTTCATTTGGAACATGACAAAAAGAGTTTATCAAATGAGAAAAATGGAAAGGGCACAAAACCTCATGCCAAAATCCAGAAAGAGCAATTAATTGGAAATGAGCAACAAGTGAATGACCTAGAAGGTATACGTACTTCCGAAGATGGGATTGCTGGAGTTGCAGGTAGTTATGTTATTTCCGAAGATTTCAGATCCAGTAATTCTGAACATGTGGCTACTGAGTCCATTGGTTCAGAGAATGAACCCATCGTGAGTGATATACATTTGGATAGAAGTGACAAACGGGTAGTTCCAGAAGACTCGAGAAATACCATTAGCGCAAAAAAGTTTGATGCCATTATAAACCACGGTGAAAAGAAGACCAGCTGCAATACAGCATCCTCATCATCTACAGGAGTGTTAGTACCTACTACGAGTAAGAGACCTAATAAACCTTCTCAGGGAGTAACAGAGAATTACAGTGGCAAGAAATGCTCGGAGGAGCTCAAGTCAAAGACCATCAAATCATCTAGTGCAATTCTAAAGACTGGCAAGGCTCGTACATTAATAGGTCAGAATAACAACGGAGGTGCCAGTGTCTTGGGCAAGTATCTGGAATTGTCAGGGAGAGATTCAGATGCCAGTGGCAATGCAAATAAATATATTGATAAACTTTATCACAGTCAAAATAAGAAGGTCAATGTTGGGTGTAAATTCAATGAAAATAGCGAGGTAAGCTCCTTTATTATTAGGACAAATGGTCAGAGAACACATGTTTCTTCGAGAGCTGTGGGAGATGGATTGGTTAAAGATTGTCACGGTCTAGACCGCCACCCTCAAGACAGAAGGTAATACAATCCCTTATTTGTTGTTTCTTCTATGCTAGCTACTTATTTTTGTTTAGGTATGTACGGTTTTCTTTCGTTTGTAGGCATTCAAAATTTGTTAGTAATAATCAAGATCCACAATTTGGTAAATACAACTCCAGTTACAAGAATATTAGAAGGAACAAGAATAGGGATTTTGATCGAGGCGATGATACTCAATATGCACCAAGAATAAATAACTCAGGTGGCTATCAATTTCGCAGAAATCATGAAAATTTGGAATCTCCAATTGATTTTGCACCTAATGGATATGCTGAAAATGCCGGTAGATTATCAAGAAGGCCTACGGATGTTCGATCATGCCATTCATCTTTTCTATCTAGGAGGCACTTACAAAGCCCTGAAGAAGGATCAGAGTTGCTAGGTACCAGAAGTTCTGGGCGTTCTCTGAGGGAGATTAGCCCAGATAGGTTTGTTGGACGAGAATTTCATGATAACCTATCAGATTATGAGCTCATGAGGAGTGTGCCATGTGAAATGAGGAACAATCTGTTGTACCCACACCCACACATGCACTATGACTCGCGTGATCGCCTACCGAGGCGAAGGAGCTCTTCACCCAACCAGAGAAGGGCTTCTCCAGCACATTTGCACGGACCACCGCAAGCTGTTAGGTTGAGATCACCTCATTCTCGCCATTGTTTTCCAGAAGATGAGGCTATAAGGGATCCTTCACCTTCCTATCCTCAATTTTCTAGTCACATGAGGGAAATGCAGCCAGCTGAGGATCTTGAATTACCTACCCCTCCGGTTATGAACAGGACTACTAGGAGGCTTGATTTAGGCCAATATGAAACTGAGTATCCTGATCCTCGGCACTTTACTGATCAATTGGTTGATGCAAGGAATTATGATCAAAGACTACATGTTCAATCTTTGCGGCCACACCTTATGCCTAGAGAAGTTGCGGAGGATATTCTTCATTATCCTGCTGATGATTATGCTTATGAACCTACTGATCATTGTCCTGATTCGGAAATGTTTCACAGTAGAGGCGGCTCTAGGGACTTTGAAAGCCATCTAAGCAACCGCCCTAGAAATGCTTCAGATAGGATCATGAGCACGAGGGAACAGGGAGAAGATTTGAGATACCATAGTAGACAGGGATGGCGCCATCATCAACTAGATAATGATCGGGCGAAAAGGAGACGACGATGAAGTAGCCGAGAAATGCTAAAAAAACCAACGACTCACGCTGACCGGCTTCCACCTTTCACATTGCTCTGGCATTTTTGGTTCATTCCCTTGACAGCTAACAAACATATATCACGAAGACACGAAGTATATTGGTTCCAACTTTTGTGAAGCAAGATCTGCCAATGAGAAGATTATCGCTCTTCTGATAACGTGACTTTGCTATATCCTTGTCTGTAAATTATGTGGCGATGTTGCTAATCGGCTTGACTGAGATCTGTTTCTTTTTTTCTGATATTTCACGGTTATTAAAGTTAACTGCAGAGTTGTGTTCAAGAACCTGAACGAGCCGTTCTTAGAAGCTCAACCAAAATCTTGGATGCAACACCTTTTGTCCTCACCTGACTGGGAGGCAACTGATTTGCTTAGAAATCGAAGAATATAAATCCTAAGCATGTGTCTTCTATAGGACCATTAAGAATATGTCCAATAAGATGCCTCAAGCTTGGCCTTCGTAAGGTATTACTGCTTAAGATTTACATATTTATTTGGATGATGACAAGCTCAAATCATTACTGCGGTCTACGCTCCGCCAAGTAAACTACGTTGGCGGCGTGCTTCTATTCAGGTAAGTTTGCAGGTAATTCTTACAACTGGAAGCGCAGTAATGAACCAAGTAATGTTTTTTATAAATGAACTTTTCAAGCCCCTCATGAACCTTCATGGAGTTTTGAGTTCGAGAAGCTCCAGTGGTTCCATTAGAGTTGGTAAAGATAAACTCAGCTGGGCCACTAAACATTAACTTGTGTACGCACAAATCGGAGGGAGCCTCCGAGGAACTGTCGATCTCGGAGAAGGCCTCGTCTTCAAGGGGCTTCATTGTGATGACGAAGGCGACGAGGGGTTGAGATTATAGGGGAAAGGCTTGCAGATTTGCAGCAGCACTCGCTCTCACTCGGTGACCAGAATTGCAAAACCATAGCAGCAGAAGCAGATCAAGTTAACCGTTCCAAATGCAAATTATGAATGATAACAAATAAACTATAAATCCAAATATACCTCCTACATCATGTTTCCTACTTCTAACAAGGTAAGATTTACAAATGGTATACCCTTATGTTAGGCCCCGATTCAACCGGTCCGGCCTAAAGCCCAATGGGCCACGCGCCAACCCAAGCCCGTGTACGGAACGCGATTGGAAGAGCCCGAATTGGGGCATAAGCCGGTCAACGTGTGATGTTGACCAGGCGTATTCGGGAACCAGGCAGCAGGCGGACGCAGCATCGGACGGAGTCTTCGGAGAACTTGGACGCGGCTGGGAGCATTAGCGCCGACGCATCCGGGCAACGAAGGAAGCAGGAACCTTGGATGCGTGCGCGAGAAGATCAGAGCTTCGGACAACGGGTCTTCGGCTGAAGACCTGGACACGAAAGGACGAAGGCGGTTGACCACGCGAACGTGAATAAAAACTCTAGAGCGGAACAAGCGGAGCTCGTGAGGCGGCGGCGCGATAACTTCGACGCGGGGGAAGCGGACAACGCCCACGCGGGATGTGGCTTCATCTGAATAGGTCGACGGGATTTTCGGACGAGGATGTGGAAAACGATGAAGCGGCTTCGTCTCGGACGACTCGGACGCGCGGAAGGAGAAGAGAGGCGGGCTTCTCGGCGCGTGAGAAGCGAGAGGCGGCAACTCTCGTTAAAAGGAGGAAACGAAGGCTGAGAGAGGGAGAACTCGGGAGCAGAGAACTGGAGGTGAGATCCAGAGAGAGAGAAGCACCGGCGAGCTCGAGAGTGTGTAATCGGCGGCAGAGTCTGCCGCCGACGACGAGAGTGGGAGAGACGAGAAGAGTGGGTTTTTGTAACTTTCTATTATGAGAATAGAAGTGAAGCTTTTCCCCTTCCACTGATCGTCTTCTCCGGCGACTTCATTACCTTATTCGAAGTCTTATTCCCCTGTTTCTGGTTTCTTCCACGCGGCGACTGCGAAGCTTCGGCGGTGTGTTCGGGTGCCGACCGTGATCGTCGAGTGATGGACGACGGCTGAAGGAGACGCGGCGCGAACTTCCCCTGTCAGCGTGGCGTGCAAGCACAGACGGTGCTCGGCGGAGACGAAGATAGACGGGCGAGTTCGGGAAGACGAAGAACGCGTTCCGATTTTGACTTGGAAGCGCGAGGCGGAAATCAAATTCTCGATTTCGATTTCGGGTGTGACGTCAGCGTGACGTCACCAGGGGAAGATTTACGCGCGGCGAAAACGTTCGAGAGGGCTGACGTCAGGCGTGACGTCAGCGATATAAATTAAATCGGCAGTTGATTTTGACTTCGGTCAAAATCCAGATTGAGGTATAATTTCTTTAGGGTTTTTCGATTCTTTTCGGATTTCCTAATTAGGGTTAGGGTTTTCCGTGAGAATTGTAATTTGGGAAAAAAGTTGAGCGGGGGAACTAGGGTTTCGAATTTGGGGGTTAGATTTGCCCGGAAACCCTAGCGCGATCACGTTCCGGTGTTCCGCCGGACGGCTCTAGGAAGCGGATAAGCGCTGTTTTTAGGCCGTTCCAACCGGGGCGTGACAACAGGTATCAGAGCCTAAAGTGATCCAGCAGCATGGTGAATCAAGGAGATCGCATTGCCCGGATCGAACAGGTGCTCGTTTTGACGGGGAACAGCCGAGATGTGGTAGTTCCTCAGGTGGAGGAGCAAAGGTTGCAAATTACTGCCCTTCAACAAACTTTGGCTGGGATGGCTGAAGCCCAGCAAAACTTTGAAGGGATGGCGGCGCTACAACAGCAGGTGGCAACCTTGCAAGGACAGGTAGCCACCTTGACGACACAGTTAACCAACTCCATGGCAGCGCAACAGCAAATATTGGCAGATATTGCGGTAATGCTCATGACATTGGCACAGGCACAAGGGGGTGGCCCTACAGCAACCAGGGCGGAGTACGGGGCTCCCAACGGCAACGGGAAGGTTCGCACCCCAGAGCCTGCAATGTTCAAAGGGGCCAGATCTGCAAAAGTATTGGGTAACTTCCTTTGGGATATGCAGCAATATTTTGAGGCTAACCATGTCACAGATCAGGAGAAGGTGAGGGTGTGCACGGCATATCTCTCAGATGATGCAAAACTCTGGTGGAGAACCAAAGTTGATTCGACATCAGAGGCGGCTAGTTGGACTTGGGAGGTGTTCCGAGAGGAACTACGGCAGCAGTTCCTTCCCGGAAACTCGGTGGACCAAGCGCGAGAGGCGGTGGATCGGCTAAAGCACACAGGGACGATTCAGGAGTATGTCAGGGCGTTCTCCGCGCTGATGTTGGAGCTACCCGAGATGGCTGACGGAGATATGAGGTACTTCTTCCTCCGGAATCTCCAACCCTGGGCGGCAACGGAGGTCCGACGACATGCGCTGCAGGACTGGAGGACGGCTGCAGCTATAGCCGAGTCTCTTGTAGACCAGAGGCCTTCAGGGACGACCTTTCAGAGAGCACAAAGGTCGCCTCCGAAATGACCATCTCCACCCAGACCTAGAGCGCCGGAGAGAGAGAGGCTCTCTCCCCGACGGAACGGAGGACAACCAGCATGGCAGGAGAATACTCGACTTGCAGAGCGAGGGCAGGGTCAACTGAGACCGATTGCCTGCTTCTTGTGCAAGGGACCGCATCGGATACGCGACTGTCCGGATCGACAAAGGGTGAACGCAATTGCAGCGATTGTGCATCGGGAGCTAGCGGAGAAACCAGCGGTGGTGCATGACAAGGAACCAGTAGAGGCCCGCCTAGAAGTTGTGTGCATTGCCTCAGTGGTCGCAGGAAGATCATCACCGACCCCCACAGAAGCAGAGCCGAAAGACGCAGTCGACAAGGGCAATGTCGAGCAGAAGACAAGCTCCGGAGATGCTAACCCTCCACAGGAGAAAAAGACGTATAAGCAGGTAGTGGAGGAAAAGACTTTACCGAAGTCTTGGGAGGAGATAGAAGCAGAAGACAACGCAAGACAACGTGCGAACTATGAGAAGCTCCAACGCAAGAGGGAACAGAATTGGAAAGAGTGCTACGAGGCTAACTGTGCCGAGCAAGAGCGGTGGCTTGCTAGCCGGCGTTGAGCGAGCAGCCCGGGCCGGACATCGAGGGCGATGTCCAAATTGGGCGGGGGAGAATTGTTAGGCCCCGATTCAACCGGTCCGGCCCAAAGCCCAATGGGCCACGCGCCAACCCAAGCCCGTGTACGGAACGCGATTGGAAGAGCCCGAATTGGGCATAAGCCGGTCAACGTGTGATGTTGACCAGGCGTATTCGGGAACTAGGCAGCAGGCGGACGCGGCATCGGACGGAGTCTTCGGAGAACTTGGACGCGGCTGGGAGCATTAGCGCCGACGCATCCGGGCAACGAAGGAAGCAGGAACCTTGGATGCGTGCGCGAGAAGATCAGAGCTTCGGACAACGGGTCTTCGGCTGAAGACCTGGACACGGAAGGACGAAGGCGGTTGACCACGCGAACGTGAATAAAAACTCTAGAGCGGAAGAAGCGGAGCTCGTGAGACGGCGGCGCGATAACTTCGACGCGGGGGAAGCGGACAACGCCCACGCGGGGATGTGGCTTCATCTGAACAGGTCGACGGGATTTTCGGACGCGGATGTGGAAAACGACAAAGCGGCTTCGTCTCGAACGACTCAGACGCGCGGAAGGAGAAGAGAGGCGGGCTTCTCGGCGCGTGAGAAGCGAGAGGCGGCAACTCTCGTTAAAAGGAGGAAACGAAGGCTGAGAGAGGGAGAACTCGGGAGCAGAGAACTGGAGGTGAGCTCCAGAGAGAGAGAAGCACCGGTGAGCTCGAGAGTGTGTAATCGGCGGCAGAGTCTGCCGCCGCCGACGAGAGTGGGAGAGACGAGAGGAGTGGGTTTTTGTAACTTTCTATTACGAGAATAGAAGTGAAGCTTTTCCCCTTCCACTGATCGTCTTCTCCGGCGACTTCATTACTTTATTCGAAGTGTTATTCCCCTGTTTCTGGTTTCTTCCACGCGGCGACTGCGAAGCTTCGGCGGCGTGTTCGGGTGGCGACCGTGGTCGTCGAGTGACGGACGACGGCTGAAGGAGACACGGCGCGAACTTCCCCTGTTAGCGCGGCGTGCAAGCACAGACGGTGCTCGGCGGAGACGAAGATAGACGGGCGAGTTCGGGAAGACGAAGAACGCGTTCCGATTTTGACTTGGTCAAAATCGGAAGCGCGAGGCGGAAATCGAATTCTCGATTTCGATTTCGGGTGTGACGTCAGCGTGACGTCACCAGGGGAAGATTTACGCGCGGCGAAAATGTTCGAGAGGGCTGACGTCAGGCGTGACGTCAGCGATATAAATTAAATCGGCAGTTGATTTTGACTTCGGTCAAAATCCAGATTGAGGTATAATTTCTTTAGGGTTTTTCGATTCTTTTCGGATTTCCTAATTAGGGTTAGGGTTTTCCGTGAGAATTGTAATTTGGGAAAAAAGTTGAGCAGGGAACTAGGGTTTCGAATTTGGGGGTTAGATTTGCCCGGAAATCCTAGCGCGATCACGTTCCGGTGTTCCGCTGGACGGCTCTAGGAAGCAGATAAGCGCTGTTTTTAGGCCGTTCTAATTGGGGCGTGACACTTATGTGGTTATGCATCAGGTGACCTAAAGTAAATCTAAGAGGGTCATTGCAACAACAAACTCGGCCATCATCATACTGGAGGCAAGCAGTTTTCAGGATGATAAATTGAAACTAAATCATTATGTTGACAGCTCCCTGTGTCGGAGTTCACCTGATTTGACCACCATAGCTACTCCAGAAACTAATGTATAGCTTTTCTTTGAAGAGATTGCATGTTGCCATTGGTCATTATGAATGTTAACGCTACAGTTGAGCCTCGCACACGCGTCCCATTCAGACTATGAATTTATTGCTACTCTCTTCATCTGTGGAAGAGAACGAATAGAAGAAAGCGAGAGAAGTGAGTTGGATATAAGAAAAAGATAGGACATAATTATTTACTATGAATTGTATTTTTTAATTGTAGGCGGCAACTATGATAGCATGAATTGGGGGGCTTCGAGACATGTTATTAAGTTGAACGCTAAGAATGCTCCAACGACATAAATGTCAATGTACTCTAGATCAATTGTCTTATTGAGCAAGTCTTTACGCCATTTAAAGACAAGGTTGAAGTTGTTGGGTCATAATGAATGATGATTATAAAGCCCAACTTTCAACGATGCTACAGGTGAAATATACACCAAATACTAGCTCTAGAGTCCCTAATTAAACTCATTTAAGCCTTTTCTAACTCGTGCATATGAAAGACAGTGCTGAATGAATTTAGAAACTTTTCTCTCTCCGATAAGAGACCATAGAGGAAGGAAATGCTAGAACTACTTACTAGTGTACTACTAATTGAATGAACATCTTTACTTTGTCTTGATCCATCTTGATGGAGCTGGGTCAAGTTGATTTTGAGCATTGATCGTGGTCGATAAAACTGATATAAATTAAGACTTAGCTCATATTTATAATAACAAGATCTTATATTCTCTCAAAGAAATAGAATTTATGATTTAAAATTAAATCACTCTAACCCATAGGTCTAAATAAGTCATCTATAACATTAAATTGATTAGGTATATAGCTTACTTTACGGGTATTTAAATTAGGCTTAATGGAAGAACATAAAATTATAGACATTAAAACTGTGTTTTTTTGACAGAAAACTAAGTGAAAAGAATAAAAAATCTAAAAACTAAGTGAAAAGAATAAAAAATACATTGAATATAGTAGTATTTATGGTAAAAGAAATACACTATAAATATTAGTTTAAAAGCAACATTTATGGTCATGTTCATAACTAGTCTCGTAACTTTTTGGATGCAATTATGTACATATATAGCGCAATAACAGCCACCGACTAAGTTAATCCTTCCTTCCCTGTTGTCCGTTCTCGTCAGATGCGACGCAATTACGTCTCTCCTTTTCGCGACGGTGAGGCGCCCATGCAGGAGAAATGAAGCCCATGTGAGCGGAAATAAAAGTCCTCCCAATCCCAATTACGTTCGACGCTGACGTTTTACTTATAAATTCGCGACCGGTGGTTTCTTGCTGCGAGTGGGCGTCGCAATTCGCAAAGCAAACCGTCGAGGTGAAAGCGGCGTTTGGCCTCTCATCGATTTTGCCCACCAAGTGTTCGACGGATGACCCAGCTGGGAGGGTTTCTTGCAGCGAAGTAGACGCCGACGTCCGAGACTGACTGATGAACGCTCATCTTGACGTCCACATTCATATAAAATATCATTATTCCAAGAGCCAGAACATTTAATTACATCAAATGAGGGAGTGGCGGAAAATTAAGCTGTGAAGAATACTGATGATCAGAGTGAAAACCAATTCCATCTGATCCTTGGTCGAAACACGGCAGCTGATCACGTGAAGATTTGCCGTCCGTGCACGCCCATTTAATTTGTACAAGGAAATAATGTTTAATTAATTATCAATCTACCTCCTCTTGTTCTTGCTGCCCAGCAGGAGCGCGATGTAGAAGAGGAACCTGAACAGGAAGCCCCAGGCGGCGGTGGCATAGAGGCATTCCCACTTGCCCAGCTGCGTGATGCTCTGCTGCTTCAGAATGTCGGTGCCTGTGGTGATGCAGGAACTGCCGGTCAGGTTCACGCCCAGCGCCCCGCTCATCGACTTGAGCACGTTCAACTTGATGGCGTTCGGTAACGCGTCGAGTGGTGTGTTGTCGAACATCTGCACGCCCCGCACGAAGCACTTGGTTGGGTCGTCGAACTCGTTCTGCATAACCGCTTCGTACGGGTATTTTACTAGAGACAGGTAGTGGAACCAGAGCCAGTAGACGTGGATCCGGTCCCTGTTGATGAAGAAGCCACTGAAGAGGAGGAAGTAGGCGAGGATCGCCACCACCACTGTGTAGCCCAGCATGACGTGAGTGACCACGCCGGAGAGGAAGGTGACGAAGCCGCTGCCGGACCAGAAGGAGGCCAGGATGATGAGCACGAAGAAGATGAATCCCTCCGCGCCGCCGGCGAGGCCGACCGCGAAGAAGGTGGTTAGAGCGAAGGCGGCGGAGAGAAAGATGAGGGGCGGGAAGCCGACGATGGCGTGGGATAGGACGTAGGAGGAGCGGCGGTAGGCGTTGTATGCGGTCTCCCGCATGAAGATGTTGCGCTCCTGGAGGAAGACTGGGAGCGCGTCGGCGCAGGTGTAGAACATGGTGGACATGGCGATGGCGAAGAAGCCGAGCCGCTCCTGCACGCCCTTGGGCGAGTTGTCGAGCCGCCAGAAGATGGTCGCGAGGATGAAGCCCGTGAGCAGCACCGCGCCGAGCCGGATCAGGAACAGCTCGGGCATCCGCTTCGTGTTCGTGAAGGAGCGCTTGGTGAGAACCGCCACCTCAATCCAGGACGGGTTTGCGTGCTTCTGGACCGAAGAGGTTGCCCCTTCGGGCGCGCCGGAGACGAGCTTGCCCCGCGAAATGCTCGCGCTAATGGCATCTTTCAGTGAGAGAGCCGGCTTGCCGTCGTCCATCCCTGAAAAGGAGACGGCCGCGGCGGTGCTCCTGCGCGACTTGTTGAATTGGACCAGAGCACTCGCGCCTTCGGGACTGGTCTCGAGCTCGCGGATGAGGTCCAGGGCGAACTCCGTCGGGTTCTCGTTCTCGGGTATGGGATGGCCAAAGTCGGCGAAGAATGCTTGGAGGCCGTTGGGCGGACCGCTGTATACAGTCTGGCCGCGGGAGAGGAAGAGGAGGCGATCAAGAAGGCAGAGGATACGGTAGCTCGGCTGGTGCACCGACATGATGACAACGCTGCCGCTGTGGGCGATCCGCTGCAGCACCTTGACCACCATGAAGGCACTGGTGGAGTCTAGCCCGGACGTTGGCTCGTCCAGGAAGAGGAGGATTGGGTCGTGGATGATGTCGATGCCGATCGACACGCGGCGTCGCTCGCCGCCGGAGACACCGCGGTGGATCTCATCGCCGATGATGGTGTTGGCGGCGGAACCGAGGCCGAGTTGGTCGATGAGCGCCAGCACGCGGCTCCGCTTCTTAGCAGCGGAGAGCGAGCGCGGGAGTCGGAACTCGGCGGAGAACATGAGGGTCTCCTCCACGGTGAGCATCGGATATAGGAGATCGTCCTGCATCACATAAGCCGATATGACCTTGAGCATCCGCCCCTCGAGCTTCTCGCCGTTGAGGGTGATCGCACCCTGCAGGCTCTCGCGCGCGATGCGGTTCGCGAGCGCGTCGATGAGGGTCGACTTTCCCGAGCCGCTCGCGCCCAGCACCGCGAAGATCTCCCCCTCGCGCGCCTCGCCGGAGATCGAGTTCAGCAGCGTCTTCATCCTCGGCGACGCGCCCGGCACTTCGGCCGCCGGGTCCATGGCGAGGCGGTTTCTGCTTAGAAGCGACAGCTTCTTGGGCATCTTCACGCTGTAGGTGAGGTCAGAGAAGGCGAGGACGAAAGGCAGCGGACGGGCGGCGAGCTCATCTCCGCAAGATCCATAATCGTCCAACTCAACGACGTGATGGGAAGAGGACTTATCGCGGGCATCCAACCCCTCGCCGGCGCCGATGTGCGCGTCCCCGACGTGCTTGAAGAGCTGGCCAAGAGTGGCAGACGGGGAGGAGCGTCCGCCGGGGTCATCAAAGGCTGCGGCAGGGCGGGGGCTGTGGTGCACACGGAGTCCGTCGCGGGCGCCGTCCTCGTCGTCGGCCATCAGGGAGGGCCTGCGTTCGTGCTGCGTGATCTTGTCGACGAACCGTGACATGCCGGTATCTCTCCGATACCTGCTCCCTTTTATACCAAGATGGAGAACGCGAAACAGTTGCGCTCTGTTACTGTTTCTGTGCTGCCAACTCTCAAACTCCAAAAACAGAGGATTTGAGCCTTGGGGGTGCAACTAGTGAAGAGCGAGAGAGAGAGAGAGAGAGAGGCGTTTCGTTTCGTTTCGTTTTCTAGCTGTCAACGAAGGGCCAAAGAGGTTGCTTGCCTGCCTGGATCATTAATAATTCCTTGTTATATAGAGTTGGTGTTGCCGTGGGAATAATTAATTTCTAATCCTTCACAAGTTGGTGATGCTGTGGGAATAATTAATTTCTCTAGCATAAAAAGTTTCGTGTGGCACAAGAGAAATAAGTAGGTGTGGGTGTTTAGCTACATTCTAACGCTCGCAAAATAGGCCCCAGAATTAAGAATGAAGCGTGAGGCAGCCTTTAAGATCGAGTAGCTGGCAGTTGGGGCTACTTGTAGTTGTGTGGGAGTTTAAAGCTGAGAGCCATCACCTAACTAAAACCGTATATTCATTTATGAAATCTGTACCCAGGGAAAAAAATTTTCAGCCCACATATCAATCCATCTTACAATCTAGACCTTGCATTTTTTTAATATTATATTTTAAATTGCTAATTTTTTTTAAATATAAATATATGGTTCGTGACATATGTTGTGAATACACAGCGTACGTAATAGGGCATTAACTAGAGTTATTATTCTATGGGTATGCAAGACATGACATCATGCCCGTATATTCAGAGCCAAGAATTTATATTATTCTCCTTGCACTTTTAAAATTCATTTATTAGTAATTTAAGAGCTCGTTTTCGTTTAGGTTTGATAAGTGCCCAAGTGATTGTGGCATCAATCAGCTTGTCATATATAGCGCTGCCTTGAATCGAACCAGAGGTCCAGAGACGGTGTTGCCAAATGCTTAAGGTCAAAGGCAACCCCCAAAAGCCAAATGTTTCCCCCTTGAGTAGTTTGTCTTTCTGTGCCTCCACAGTTCCCACCCTCTTGGCATTTCTTGAATGCTCAACTTCATGCATTTCAAGTGCGTGGTCTTTTTAAGTTTCAAGGGCTTACACTCATTGCCCCCTAAGTGTTCTTTATGTTTTATTGAGTTCTAATACTTTATTTAATATTATGTTTACTCGGACAAATAAAATGTATAAATAAATAAATAGGCAGAATATGTTATAAATTTTCTTTTTTATATTTATTTAACAAAATTAAAAATTAATATATGCACTCTAATTTTTATTTTTTTACTCGCATAAATACTATTAATATTATAAAATCATTAAATATTAAATATAAAATACGAGCAGCGACGAGGATAAGTAGCAGCGGCGAGAACAAGCAATGGCAGTGAGCTCGAGTAGCAACGATGTGGATAAGTAATTAAGGAAAGCTCATAGTTAGTGAGGAGCAATGCGGTAAAAAGCGAGAGACAAAGTTAATAAAGTTAAGATATAGTTTTAATTTTTTATCTCGATTAAAGAGGAAAGTGAATGGAAATGGAGGATTTAATACCTAAGTTTCTTGCTTACTTTTTCTCCTAAATTATTCGTCTGCCCAAATAAATAAATATATACTCTTTTCCCTTTAACTTTCTCCTTAAATAAGTCATAGGTGCTTAGATTCTCTAACACGGATCATTCAAAAATTACAAGGAATTCCGTTTTGAAAGTCAAATTGGGCAGATCGGTTCAATCTAGAGCTAGATAACATCCAACTCCGATTAGAATGAAAATTAATATATAAAAAATAGGTAAAATCAGCCGAAAACGGACCAAATAGGGTCAAGATCTGATTCAATTGATCATCCGGCCCAATTAAACATGGACCGAAGATTGGGCCAGAGACCAGGGATATGCTGGGACCCGCTCTTCATCTGGAAAAGTAGGTGGAAATGTGTTTCACAAAGTTGGAAACTACACATGAATACATGATCTGAGGCCGAAAGAGGGGTTCGCATTTCACAGCTTAGCGTGGTTTTCGCCCTCCGCAGTCTTCGATCTCGCAGGGGAGGAGCCCTAGATTTTCTCCGCCGCTTTTGTCACTGTAATCGGCGTTTTCCTCTAAAAATGGTATGCGATTCCTCTTGCCTTCTCGCATCTTTGAAGCCGGTGCGTGTGGATCCGTGTTTTTAGATTGGTTTTTTGTCCCATTTTCGCCTCGATCTCGTCCGATCTGTGATCGATTATCGTATGAATCCATTTCACTTGGATTTTTCTTTCTTATTCTCCTATTTTTAGATACCTGATGACTGTAAAAGGGTCTCGTACGATTCTTTTTTGGATGGAGATGGATTGGCTCGTGATTGTTCTTTACTGAAACTTTCTTCGATTTTGCGCCGAGTTGCTTCTGTCTCTACGTTTTTGCCCAGCTTGACTATTTTTGTTTTTCGTCGTCCATATTTTGAGCCTTTTGACTTTTGAGTACCTGATGAGTTGATCTGTTTCAGAATGGATTTGATGCTAGCGTTCTTTGTTCTTAATGTTGTTATTGTGAATTGTTTTTGTTTTCCCCTCCATCGTGTTATTTTCTTGAGATCAACATGTCATCAACCATGCTGCAGGCATTGAAAAGATGGTATAACTATTTGTGTTTGCAATTTTTGTAATATTGTGTATCAGGCAAATGCTGCGTCGGGAATGGCAATTGATGATGATTGCAAACTTAAGTTCTTGGACTTGAAAGCGAAAAGAACCTACCGCTTCATAGTATTCAAAATTGACGAGAAGCAGAAGCAGGTCATGGTGGAGAAGCTCGGAGAGCCCTCTTTAACCTATGAGGATTTCACTGCCAGCCTCCCTGCTGATGAATGTAGATATGCCATATATGACTACGATTTTGTGACTGAAGAAAACTGCCAAAAGAGTAAAATCTTCTTCATCGCATGGTGGGTTTCTCTTTAACATCATTATTGTGCTGTTTTTGTTGATGAGAATAGTGAAGCTAAACTACACCCCTATCGTTGTAATTGGAGGTCCCCTGACACTTCAAAAGTGAGAAGCAAAATGCTTTATGCCAGCTCGAAGGACAGATTCAAGAGGGAGCTGGATGGAATCCAGGTCGAACTGCAAGCAACTGATCCTACTGAAATGGGCCTCGACGTCTTTAAAAGCCGTGCAAACTGAGCATTTCTTACTTGCGACCCGAAGGTAGATGCATGCAATTTAATCGATCAACCTGTTTATTGTTGTTCTATACTTGATGAATTCAGTGGATGTCATATCACCTATTTATTTAGGTTATCAAACCGCAATCCATCCTCGCCTCTTTCTACTGAATTCAGTTTGGGTATGTCTGGTTATCGTTACTTATTTGATGCTTGGTACTTCATTGGTGATTGTTACTTCGTCGGACCTGTGACATAAGTTTGTAAACTGATTTTAGGAAACTAAAGCGTAAGAGTATGTTGGCCGGCTTCGAAGGCAACGTTTGTAGCATGTTGTAGTGATTTTGGTTGGAAGTTTGTCTCAGTTTATCTTCATTTTATGCTATTGATTGCTGATTATGGAACATAAAGGATCTGTCTTGAGATTTCTTATCAAACTATAGTACTGCCTCATGAATTGTTTTATTTGGATGCTTTGTTTCCTTAAATCTTTTTTACTCTCCTACAAGATTGTTCGGAACGGTGATTTGAAAGGCCATGCTGGTTGTCCTGTTGTCTACCGTGCATACTTTCATGAATCTAGTCAGTACAAAAAATTTCTCCCGGGAAAATTACATTTTCCGAGAAACTGTTGACTTGGTTTTGAGATTAATGTATTTTGTTCATGTAAACAAGTGTAAAAATACAGATTCAAAATGGGAGAAGTCTAATGAAAAATACAAATAATTTAGATTTTAATTTTAAATCATATTTTAATTAAATGGCTGTCATCAGTGTAAAATACAGCTTCCAATTGAGAAATACCTAATGCCAGTTCGGTTTTGTGTTGGTTTTCGGTAAAATTTGTTTCAGTTATTAGTTTCAACTAGACTTGCTTTGGGCCGAACTTAATGGACTGTCCACGTGAGATTCAATAATCACGGGGTTTCTTTCTATTAAAATTCTAAATCACCATAGCATTTTTTTTTATCAACAATGCTGAGCACCATGTTACTGTAGCAGAATTTGTAATGAACGTTTTGCGGTCCTTTTAAATCAATTCATAATGTGTACAATAAATGCTGAGTATTCGTAAGGTTTAGCGTTTATTATTACTATTTTTATCAAGCATCTAAGCAACAACCTGCAAGCATATTAGTTGCGGCCTGTTTTGTTTTAATTTTGAAAAAATTTTTGCACTTGAGTGGGGATGGGGATGCTGCAGCAAAAAGTGCAGAAGATTTCATAAAACTTTCATGAAATTTCACGATAAATTTTATGAAATCTTATAAAAAATTATCGTGTAATTTTAATATCGTGAAATTTCACAAAAATTATTATGAAATTTTTTTACAATGCTGCACTTTTGTGCAACACCCCCACCCCACTGCAAAAATTTTCTCTTTAATTCTTGAGGCAATGATTTGATCCCTTAAGCGTTAATGTCATTAGGATGTTGCTGAAGTAACTAATTATGTGTTACTCAAAATTATTCTTAGTTCAAGTGTTACCTGTTACTTGGATGACAAAGGTGATCCAATATTAGATTGCAAAATGGATTAATTATGATTTGAACATATTTGTACCTAACCTAAACTCAACTAAATTTGTGATGGATCGTATGTATAAGTGGTGACACATTCTATTTGCTATAGGCTCACATTATGTGCATGTGAAGAAGCAATATATTGTTCTTGCAGTTTGGTCATGATTAGAGGTGGCCAACGGGCCGGGCCGGCCCGCGGCCCGCACGGCCCGGCACGACACGGGCCGGCCCGGGCACGGCCCGTTGACCAAGTCAACGGGCCGCGGGCGGCCCGCGGCCCGGTTCGGGTCGTGCTGGGCCGGAGGTCCGCGGCCCGCGGGCCGGGCCGGGCACGGCCCGTGGTCGGGCCGGGCCAGGCACGGCACGGGCCCGTGCCAGGCACGGCACGCGGGCCGGGCCAGGCACGGCACGGGACCGTGCTCGGCACGGCACGCGGGCCGTGCCAGGCACGGCACGCGGGCCGTGCCAGGCACGGCACGCGGGCCGGCACGAGCACGGCACGCGTGGTTTAGGCGCCAACGGTAGAAAATTTGATTTTGGCATGTGTTTTTACCCAAATACCCCTATAACGGTTTGAAAAAATTTAAAAGTTAGGGATATAATTGTCTTTATGTTATAAAATTACCATTTTAGCCCCTTTTAATAATTAAAAATAGGGGATAAATATGTAAATTTACACCCAATTCATCCCTATAAATTGACCCCCCAACCCTCTCATTTCTTCACACAAGTTTCCAATTAACTTTGGATTACTTTCTCATTCTCTCTTAATACTTTCCTAATCTCTTTTCTAAGTCTTGAGTTTCAATTAGCCATCAAGATTTCAAAGCTCCCTCGGTCTAGTCACGTGGAGAAGATCAAGTAAGTAGTAAATTAATTTACTTTTAGTCTTTTTTTAATGTAATTGTACTTAAATTTAAATTATTCTAATATAAATTTTTTTCATAATTATGATTAATTAAGGTTGTTGAAGGCTGAAACCTCAACTTCTAAGTTCTTACTAAGCGATCTTCAAACACGTGATAAGGTAATTTTTTAATGTATAATTTATTATTAGTAAGTATTTAATCTTATTTTATAAATTTTTTTTGCTAACTTTTAATATTATATGTAGAATTAATGGCGGGATTTAACAATACATGGGATCTTTTGCCATGGGAGATTGAATTAGAGCAGGAGCTAATGGGGACAACTAACCCCGTTATGCCACCCGATCAAGATGTCAACCCTCCGCCTTACGACCCAAATCAACAACAGCAAGATCATGTTGAATTTGAGCCTACTAACACTATGCAGGGAGAGGAGGGATGCAGTGCAAACCCTCACGAGTCTACTGTGTCAGGCTCAAGAAAACGCACGAGCGACGTTTGGAAGAGCTTCGATGTGGTGATGATTAACGGCGAAGAAAGAGCCAGCTGCAAAAAATGCAAAAAAGTCTTGACTTGCAAATCATCGGGTGGAACTGGTCATTTGACTCGCCACATCAGAAGCCATCAAACTCAAATTGATCGTGCACAGGCTACTCTAAATCTTTCCTCTAGTTCTTTTGAAATTTTTAATTATTCTACTGAAGTTCTTAGAAAAGAATTAGCTAAATTTATTGTTTGGGATGAACAACCATTTTCTTTAGCAGAAAATTATAAATTTGAAAAATTTATACATAAATCACTACAACCTAAATATAAAAAAGTAAGTAGACAAACCATGCGTAGGGATGCTATAAAAATTTTTTCTGAATATAAAACTAATCTTTTACAAGCTTTAATTACATTAACTTCTTGTATTTCTTTAACATCTGATATTTGGACCAGTAATCATTCTGATCAGTCATACATGTGTATTACGGCACATTGGATAGATAGTGAATTTTTTTTACAAAAAAGAATTATTGCATTTAAAATTTTTGAATATCCTCATACTGCAAATGCTATAGTTAGACAATTTCATAGCATTTTACATTCATATAATATAATTAATAAAATTTTTTCAATTAGTTTTGATAATGCAAGTAATAATGATAGTGCAATTGATAAATTAAAAAGATTGTTAAATCCAATATTTAATGGTGCTTTTTTTCATATACGATGTGCATGCCATATTCTAAACTTATGTGTTCAAGATGGAATAAGAGAAGTAGATGAACATGTAACTAAATTAAGAAATGCTGTTAGATTTGTTACTTCTTCTACTTCTAGAAATCAAGATTTTAGACAAATATGTAAATCTTATGGTTTGTCATATAAAAAATTTAAACTTGATATTAAAACACGATGGAATTCTACTTATGATATGCTAACAACATGTTTTCCATTTAAAGATCCTCTTACATTATTTTATAATGAAAGAATGCCTGATGGAAATATCGAAGAAAATGATTGGGATAAAGCAAAGTTACTACAAAATATTTTAGAAATTTTTTATAATGCTAGCACTCATTTATCTGGTGTTTATTATCCTACATCATGTTTAATTTTAGAACATTTAGTTTTAATTAGTGAAATTTTTTCTCAATATAGACATGATGAAAATGTTTTTCAAGTAATTTTAAAAATGGAAACAAAATTTAAAAAATATTGGAAAAATATATCTCCTTTATATTGTTTAGCTTCAATTATGGATCCTAGATTAAAATTAGAAGGTGTTCATATTTTATTAGATGAATATTATAAAAATATGGAACTTGAAGGAGTAGATGAGAAAAAAAATGAAGTTTCTACCTTATTAGATGAAATGTATAATGTTTATAATTTAAAATTTGGAAATACAATGAATCCAACATCCTCTCAAACTAATGTATCTACTAGTAGTAAAAATATTACAGGAAGAATACGCTCAATCTTAAATAGAAAAGGAACATCAACAAGTCGATCTAGTAATTTTAATGAATTAACATTTTTTTTAGAAAATAATCATACATCTTTACTCACAGAAGAACAAATAGATAATTTTGATATTTTATCATGGTGGAGATTACAAGGAAAATCATATCCTGTGGTTTCTGCCATGGCACGTGATCTACTCACTCCTCCGGTGTCTACTGTAGCATCGGAGTCTTGTTTTAGTGCAGGCGGCAGGGTGCTGGACGAGAAGCGAAGCCGAATGAACGAAGAAAGCGTGGAAATGTGTATTTGTCTTAAAGATTGGCTAGATGCTGAAGATCGTCTTCAAGATAAAGGTGGTCATTCAACTTCATCGGATGATGATGAACGAAGTCTTGGAAGTGCAAGCGGAAGCAACAATGGATAAACGTTGTAATAAATAATTATAAAAAAAGTTGTAAAAGAGTTGTAGAAAGAGTTGTAAAAGAGTTGTAAAAAGAGTTGTAAAAAAAGAACTACGTAGACCTGATTCCTCCTTTGAGTGAGGTACGTAGGCAGCCTGTAATGGGTCCGGTCTAAAATATATAAAATTTTAACATTTGTTCAAAAATTTGTGCAATATACATTCTCAATTTCTCAATTTTTTTTATTTTTTCATATTTTATATATTTTAATTAAGTAATAATTTACTTATTAATTTTTTTTTTAAATTTGGCCCGCGGGCCAACTTTGGCCCATGGGCCACAATCGGCCCGCGGGCCAACTTTGGCCCATGGGCCACAATCGGGCCGGGCCAAACACGGCCCGAACCCCCTCATTTGGCCCGTTGGGCCGTATTCGGCCCGCGTGCCGAAATTAGCCCGCGGGCCGTGCCCGGCCCGCGTGCCGGATCCGTGCTCACGGTTCAACCGAACCGTGCCTGGGCCGGCACGGTTAATCGGGCCGCGGGCCGTGCCGGGCCCAAGAATTTTCCGGCCGTGCCGTGCCCGGCACGGCACGACTTGAACCGGGCCGTGCCTGGCACGGCCCGACCGGAAGCGGGCCGAGGCGGGCCCGGGCCCGGGCCGGCCCGGGCCCGGCCCATGGCCACCTCTAGTCATGATCATGGAAAGTCCTCAAGTATTTCAATTTGCCTTCAACCACATTTTGATTCTACACGAGATTTTAAGCGTATCCAAGCGATCCAACTAAAACTGAATGGAACTTCAAAATATATAAAATTTAATTTTTAAAATTTATTGAAAATACACTAATATTGAATCAACCCCAAAAAAATTACTTCATTTTTAGCCCAATTGATTCTACTTAATTTTAATTCTTAACACTTGTATAAATTTTTAGCCCAAATTTTTTTTTAAAATTTATTGAAAATACACTAATATTCTTAACACTTGTATATCCAATGATTTTAATTCTTAATTTTAATTCTTAACACTTGTATAAATTTTAATTCTTAACACTTGTATAAATTTTTTAAATGATTTTTCCAAGAATTTCAGCCCACATATCTATCCATCTTACAATCTAGACCTTGCACTTTTTAATATTATATTATTTATAATTTTAAATTTTACATTGCTAATTTTTTTTATAAATAAATTGTTCGTGACATATGTTGTGAATACAGATCCTATCGTATGTAATAGGGAATTAGCGAGAGTTATTATTGTATGGGTATGCAAGACATGACATCATGCCCGTTTATGTCATTCTCCTTGCACTTTCTAAATTCATTGATTAGTTATTTAATGCTAGTGTATACTCTTTATTTTGAATGATTTGCACTCATGATATACTTGGCCTATAATAATAAAATCATAATTAATAAAGTGTTATTTGCATTTGTTTATACTTTATACTTATGTCAACTTTGTCTTCTAGGTTTGAATGCTCAAATCTTGCTTTACCCATTTAGTTGTGATGGATGAAGACCTCGTTTTCGTTTAGGTTTGATAAGCCCCAAGTGATTGTGGTATCTATCAGCTTGTCATATATAGCGCTGTTTTTTAGATCGAACC
Organism: Costus lasius; assembly: GCA_027563935.2. Lineage (NCBI taxonomy): Eukaryota > Viridiplantae > Streptophyta > Magnoliopsida > Zingiberales > Costaceae > Costus > Costus lasius. The sequence continues at coordinate 109,321,687 of CM050453.2, forward strand.
AGGGACGTAGTGTTGCCAAATACTTAGGTCAAAGATAAATTACTAGTCACATCCAAAGAAGCTACCAAACAGCAATGGCGACAACGATTGTGGGTGATGTGGATGACAAGGACTAGCGATGGCGATGACAACGACGATCATGGGTGGCATGGATAGCGACAATGACGGTGGGTGAGCGGCGAGGACGCAAGGAAGAAAGCCAGCAAAGGTGAAAACTTGTTTCGTCAAGTTTTCTACCTGAATCGAGCAAAAAATAAAATAAGAGAAACCTCCATTTTTTTCTTGTTTCTATATTTTTCTCTAATAAAACTAAGAAAAACAAATAAATTTCCTTTTCTCCCTCCCACTTTTATCTTGTTTCTACCCTTCCCACCAACAAATCCAGGAAAAAAATAAATTTTCTTTCCTCCCTCCCACTTTGCCCTAAAAAGAACAGGCTGTTAGTACTTTCAAAGGGCATAATCTCTTTGCCTCCCAAATGCTCTTTATGCTCATCTATTCCACTATCTAACTCAGATCATTGAAAAATTGCAAGGAATTCAGTTTTGAGAGCCAAATTGGGCCGATCGGTTCAATCTAGAGTTAGATAACATCCTAGTCCGATTAGAATGAAAATTAATATATAAAAAATAGGTAAAATCAGCCGACACGGACCAAAATGAGTCAAGATCTGATTCAATTGATCATCCAGCCCAATTAAACATGGACCGAAGATTGGGCCAGAGACCAGGGAAATGCTGGACCCATTATTCATCTGGAAAAGTAGGTGGAAATGTTTTTCACAAAGTTGGGAACTACACATGAATACATGATCTGTGGCCGAAGGCTCGAAGAGTGTTGAAGATGACAATTTCATTAAAGATTCTAATTTGATGATTATAGAAAAGAATAAGCTAAGATCATAATCAAATATTGTGAGAGGGTTATCCTTCTATATTTAAGTGTGAATTTAGGATTCTATAATTTATTTTCATGAATAAATTCGTACGATCGTGTATATATACAAAGTTTTCTTTCTACCACAATTCTATGTCTACACGGTTCCTGCAAGCCTTCAACAAAGAGGGGTTCGCATTTCGCAGCATAACGTGGTTTTCGCCCTCCGCAGTCTTCGATCTCGCTGGGGAGGAGCCCTAGATTTTTTCCGCCGCTTTTGTCACTGTAATCGGCGTTTTCCTCTAAAAATGGTATGCGATTCCTCTTGCCTTCTCGCATCTTTGAAGCCGGTGATTGTGGATCCGTGTTTTTAGATTGGTTTCTTGTCCTATTTTTGCCTCGATCTCGTCCGATCTGTGATCGATTATCGTATGAATCCATTTCACATGGATTTTTTTTCTTATTCTCCTATTTTTAGATACCTGCTCACTGTAAAAGGGTCTCGTACGATTCTTTTCTGGATGGAGATGGTTTGGCTCGTGATTGTTCTTACTGAAACTTTCTTCAATTTTGTGCCGAGTTGCTTCTGTCTCTACGTTTTTGCCCAGCTTGACTATCTTTTGTTTTTCGTCGTCCATCTTTTGAGCCTTTTGACTTTTGAGTACCGGATGAGTTGATCTGTTTCAGAATGGATTTGATGCCAGCGTTCTTTTTTCTTAATGTTGTTATTGTGAATTGTGAATTGTTTTCCCCTTCATCGTGTTATTTTCTTGACGAGAAGCAGGTCATAGTGGAGAAGCAGAAGCAGAAGCAGATCATGGTGGAGAAGCAGAGGCAGATCATGGTGGAGAAGCAGAAGCAGGTCATTGACGAGAAGCAGAAGCAGGTCATGGTGGAGAAGCAGATGCAGAAGCAGGTCGTGGTGGAGAAGCAGAAGCAGGTTATAGTCATGGTGGAGAAGCAGATGCAGAAGCAGGTCGTGGTGGAGAAGCAGAAGCAGGTTATAGTCATGGTGAAGAAGCTGAAGCAGAAGCAGATCATGGTGGAGAAGCAGAAGCAGGTCATTGACGAGAAGCAGAAGCAGATCATGGTGGAGAAGCAGAAGCAGAAGCAGGTCGTGGTGGAGAAGCAGAAGCAGGTCATGGTGGAGAAGCAGAAGCAGATCATTTACAAGAAGCAGAAGCAGGTCATGGTGAAGAAGTAGAAGCAGGTCATGGTGGAGAAGCTCGGAGAGCCCTCTTTAACCTATGAGGAAACTAAAGCGTAAGAGTATGTTGGCCGACTTCGAAGGCAACGTCTGTAGCATGTTCTAGTGATTTTGGTTGGAAGTTTGTCTCAGTTTATCTTCATTTTATGCTATTGATTGCTGATTATGGAACATAAAGGATCTGTCTTGAGAATTCTTATCAACTATATTACTGCCTCATGAATTGTTTTATTTGGATGCTTTGTTTCCTTAAAATCTTTTTTACTTTCCTACGAGTTTGTTCGGAACGGTGATTTGAAAGGCCATGCTGGTTGTCCTGTTGTCTACCGTGCATACTTTCATGAATCTAGTCAGTGCACAAGAATCTAGTCACCTATAGTACTGCCTCATGATATGTACCTTTTTCATTCTTTCTGCTTTTCTTCCCTCTCTTTTTCATCTTCAATTCCTTCCCCTCTCACAAACATTTTCTTACGATCTTAGAATAGTTTCTGCTTTGAAAACATTTGGGATACGGATATGTTTGATTCATAATTTTTCTGCAATTAATTGAACAACGCCAAGCGGTGCACACGCGGCGGCGCATCAGCAGCGACAGACGACGACCACCTCGCATGCGTCGCTCTTGCTTTTTGATCAGCTCTCTCATCTTTAAAATGCTCCCCCCGGCCTATCACACTCTCCTGGCAGAAAAGCTTTCGATTCCGATTGATCGATTTCTGCAGCTCAAATGGGTTCTACCGGTGATCAGTCCCGCCTCAGGGTGCTCATGCTGCCGTGGCTCGCCCATGGCCACGCCTCGCCCTTCCTGGAGCTTGCCAAGAGGCTGTCCTCCCGCCACCACGTCCTCGTCTACTTCTGCTCTTCCCCCGCCAACCTCGTCTCCATCCGCGATCAGCTCGACGCCGAGGCATTCCCCTCCATCCGCCTGGTGGAGCTCAACCTCCCTGCCCTCCCCTCTCTGCCCCCTGACCTCCACACCACCAAACACCTCCCAACCCACCTCATGCCCACCCTCAAGCGCGCCTTCGACCTCGCCGAGCCGGACTTCCGCCGCCTACTCGCCGTCCTCGGCCCTGACATCCTCATCTACGATTTCCTCCAGCCCTGGGCCCCGCTTGCGGCGCGCCGCCACGGTATTCCTGCCGTCCAGTTTCTCAGCATCGCGGCCGCCTCCGCCGCCTTCTTCTGCCACAACATCCGCCGCCCGGATGAGGAGTTCCCCTTCCCAGCCTTGTGCCTGGGCGTGAAGGAGAACCTGGAGCATACGGCGCGGATGAACCGGTTCGGCAACGGCGTGACCGACAGCGAGCGGTTCTTCCACTGCATGGAGCGGTCGACCGGGTTCATCCTCATACGGACGTTTCGCGAGATCGAGTCCAAGTACATCGACTACTTCGCCAGCGTCATCGGCAAGGAGGTGGTCCCAGTCGGGCCCCTCGTCCCGGAGGACGACCCGTTAATCGACCGGCCGGTGATGGAGTGGCTGGACGCGAAGGAGACGTCGTCGTCCGTCGTGCTAGCGGCGTTCGGCAGCGAGTACTTCATGTGCGAGGAGGAGATCCGGGAGATAGCGCGCGGGTTGGAGCTCAGCGGGGTGAGCTTTATTTGGGTGGTGAGGTTCCCAAAGGAGGATGGGAGATGTCGATCGCGGGCGAGCGCGCTGCCGGACGGGTTCATGGAACGGGCCGTGAAGGGGAAGGAGGGCAGGGGATTGGTGATGGAGGGATGGGTCCCGCAGAGGCGTGTGCTAGCCCATCCGAGCGTCGGCGGGTTCCTGACACACTGCGGGTGGAGCTCGGTGGTGGAGGCGATGCGGTACGGAGTGCCGATCGTGGCGCTGCCGCTGCAGCTGGACCAGCCGACGAACGCGAAGCTGGTGGAGGAGCTCGGGGTGGGGAAGGAGGTGAAGAAGACCAGCGGTCCGCTAGGCGGCTTCACGGGCGAGGAGGTGGCGGAGACGATACGGGCAGTGGTGGTCGGCGAGGAAGGGGAGTGGGTGAGGAGGAGGGCCCGCCAGATGGCGTGTCTCGTAAGCCGGAAGGGGGAGGGAGAGATGGAGGCGGCGGTGGAGAGGATGGTCGGCATTTGCGAGGCGGCTAAGTCGAGATGAGATGGGAGTAAAGTCCAATGTAACGTAGGACTGACTACGTGACACGTGGAATATGTTTCGTGAATAAATGTTTCAAAAGTATTAAATAAAAACCACTAATGTAATATAATAAGGTATACAGAGCATTTATTAATCCTTTTGAATCTTTTTTTGAAATAAAAAAATTTATTAATCCTTTTATAAAACAAGTTATTATTTTTTCCATTTAAAATTTTTCAAAAAGATATTTGAATATTTTATATTCAATGTTGCTAATTGCGCGAACAAAACACTTTTTCGAAGAAATTTCATGGAACCACTATCTGCCGTCCTTTCCATCAAGGAGCTAACGGTCCGATTTACTCCAACGCATCGATCCGCAACCTCTACATAGTCTCCATCAAAAAGGCCTCTGATTTATCTATAAATAAGAGTTTTCATCAGATACTTTCCACCTATCAAATTAGAATTAGCTCTCCTTTTTCCCCTTCGCGAGTGCATATCCTTCTCCCCCGTTCTCCTCCTTGTTCCAAATGGCACCCAAGGCCGACAAGAAGCCGGCGGAGAAGAAGCCTGCTGCCGCCGATAAGCCAGCGGAGGAGAAGGAGAAGAAGGCTGCCGCCGAGAAGGCTCCCGCTGAGAAGAAGCCCAAGGCTGGCAAGCGCCTCCCGTCGAAAGACGGTGGTGCCTCTGCCGGCGACAAGAAGAAAAGGAAGGCGAAGAAGAGCACCGAGACCTACAAGATCTACATCTTTAAGGTGCTCAAGCAAGTCCACCCGGACATTGGCATATCTAGCAAGGCCATGTCCATCATGAACTCCTTCATAAACGACATCTTTGAGAAGCTCGCCCAGGAGGCGTCTCGCCTCGCACGCTATAACAAGAAGCCCACCATCACCTCGCGCGAGATTCAGACATCTGTTCGTCTCGTCCTTCCTGGTGAGCTTGCTAAGCACGCTGTCTCGGAAGGCACCAAGGCTGTCACCAAATTTACAAGCTCTTAATTTAGTGTTAAGACTTTTTCGGAATTTAGGGTTTCTCTCTGGATTCTCACTTCAGTGTAATTTTTAGCTTGACCTGTTATTATTAGTATGATGGTTGCTAGATGTTTGTTTTTTTGATGGGATCTGTTTGTTGGCTCAACAAACTAGCTACTGGTTAATTGGATCCATTATCTTTTTAGCACTAACGATGTTGCCTGATATTGATTTTGTGATGGATGTTCGTGTCGCCAAATCTTGTTAAATGGGTTTTGGTTTTGTTGTGCTCTACGAAAAAGAAGTGTATGCTACGTTTACTAAGGAAATGTATGCACTTATCTTTTACCTGCTATCTTATTGTGATTGTGGCCATTGCCCATGCGTAGTATAATCTAGGAGGCAAGTTGTATAGTTTAAAGCTTTAGTGGAGAACAATTTAGTGTTCATTTGCGCAGTATAGGATGACTATATCAGATTATGAATTATTCACTGTTCGTGAGTCAAAGGTCTTTTTAAAATTCATTTCCCTTTCACAGTACGAAACATTGCTATCCAAGAGGATGATTGAGACATTAGAACCTAAGGGGAAACTTTTTTTAATTCGTGTATTAGGTCTTGTATAATTTTGCTTTGGGCCTTCAGTTTGCTTCGTTTTCTCCATTTGAGCCAAACAGAGGAATAAGCAGTTGCAGAGAGATTATCAACACACCAAAATGTTGTACTTTTGCCTATGTGTGTTTGAGGAATTTATACTCGCTTTGGCGACCTTCTCGCCTGAGCTGGTGGCCTTCCGGCGAGCGTCGCCTTTCTTAGCCTTCTCGATGTCGCGCGGCACGGTGGGGCTCCCATTCCCCAATTGAAGGGTCGCCGGACGTGGGGGTGTGCATCCCAGCAGATCTTTTCGATCGATCCTGAATTGACGTGCTCTTCCCTCCCTTGTTTGTCGTGTTACTGGTTGTGAGCTCCGCTTCCGTTGTCCGAGCAATCGGATTGTGGCAGGACGACGAATTAGCGTGCTGTGATAAGCTAAATCCATTCTCCAGAGCAAGAGCAAATCCTTTGACAATTGCTACACTAGTAATGCCTGTTAGTGATGAACTTGTGAAGGACTTGCAGAACATTAGCCAGTAACGGGATATTTGATTTTTCTATTATTTTAAATGAAAATAAAAATTATTCAAATTTTACTTGGAAGAAAAAAAGAAAAAAGAAATAAAGTTAACTTTAATATTATTCATTTTCTTATAAGTAGTTTTATTTCTTTTGTTACTAAATAAAAAAGAACATTTATATTACTAATTTATTTATTATATTATTAAAAGTAGTTTTATTTTTCTTATTTTATTAAAAGTAAATTAATCAAACTTGGCGACTTGGCGGCATCCGGGGATCCAGGCGAGCCAATGCCTTTGACCATCGTGTTTAGACAATCGTTACCTGTGTTTTAATTGGAGAAATTTGTGGGTCCGCCTTGGTTAGCAAGACTCTAAGGCAGGTTAAACGATAGTGTTAAACTGTGTGGTAAATGTGGAGTAGAGTGTCGCCGTCACGGCTGTCGGCGTCGCGACCTAACGAGTGAGTCGTAGGCAAGTGGCCATGTCACAACCCACTTACAGCCACCCATCGCCGATGAATCACGGGCCATCCGACCGCTCATCTCGGCTCCTCTGGACCCCACTTCGCGCCTTTATTTGATCGCGGGAAATAAACAAGAAAACGTGCTGTGCTGTCGGCCGTTCCTGAACCTTTAAGCCCTCGCCTGCTCTGCTTCGGCAAACGGGTGAGGAAGGAAGTAGAGGCTTGCCGAGTTCCTCAAGGTCTCTCTCTTCTCCCCTCTCTTTCTCGGATCGGGATTTCGGAATGGCGGCCGCCGGAGCATCGCGACGCCTGCGCGATCTCCAGACGCAGCAGGGGAACAAGACGTGCGTCGACTGCGCTCAGAAGAACCCGCAGTGGGCCTCCGTCTCCTACGGCATCTTCATGTGCCTCGAGTGCTCCGGAAAGCACCGCGGCCTCGGCGTCCACATCAGCTTCGTCCGCTCCGTGACCATGGATTCGTGGTCCGAGATCCAGCTGAAGAAGATGGAGGCCGGTGGCAACGATCGCTTCAACGCCTTCCTCGCACACTATAGCGTCCCCAAGGAGACCGACATCGTATCAAAGTATAACACCCGCGGCGCTGCTGTCTACCGCGATCGCATCCAGGCCCTCGCCGAGGGCCGCCCTTGGCAGGACCCCCCAGTCGTCAAGGAAACTCTGAATTCCGGGGCCAAAAAGCCGCCTCTGGGGAGGGCAGGGGCCACCGACGGAAATTTTTCGAGCAACGGCGGCTGGGATAGTTGGGACAATGATGATTTCCAGTCTGTTTATTCTTCCAATATGAGGAGGAATCAGTCCACTGGCGATTTTGGTACTGGGACCAGCGGAGGGTTTGGAGGGGTGCAGAAACCTTCCAGATCTAGATCTACAGAGGACATCTACACCAGGGCGCAACTGGAGGCTTCGGCTGCTGAGAAGGAGAGCTTCTTCGCGAAGAAGATGGCAGAAAATGGATCTCGTCCCGAAGGAATCCCGCCATCTAAGGGAGGGAAATATGTCGGATTTGGGTCTACTCCGCCTCCTCCTCAAAGGAACAATACACAGGGTGATGTGCTCCGAGACACTGTTTCGGTAGTTTCTCAGGTGATGAACTAGGCATATCCAACTTCTTTATTTGGCTTTAGCTTAAATTCCTATCTACGGAGATTGTATTCATTTGTTTCATTGTGGAAATTGATCTACAAGGTAATATATGCTAGAGTTTCATTGTGGAAATTGATCTAATAGGATCCACGAAAACACACCGAGCATTATGTTTTTTCAATCATAGATACTGATGATCATTAGTTGGATAGAAAACCCTATTTCTCAGCTGTTATGTTTTCAATCATAGATATGACAAGCTCATATGAATTCTGAGAAGAAACAAAGCATAAGCTGTGAATTATCCGATTAGTCAGAAAATATACATTAACAAAAAGAAATTATGTTTTTTCCTCAAATATGTAATACTTGTTTGTTTACATTCTTCTGTATCATTTATTCGACTTGTACTATTTGTTTACGTAAGGTAGTAAAGTACTAATTAGTTCGACATCTATTCCCGTTTGGGCTTTGATATTTTAGTTACCTCACACTAGCTGTATCACTAGCATAGGGATTTGAAAATATGCACTACTCCGGACTTCGGGGTTAAGTTTCATCTGTGATGGATCATGCCAATTTTAGCATGATTGCTTGAAAGCGAAGCTTGTTCTTTTTATGATATTATTTCCTAGGATAACCAACAACAAATTTCGCTCCTTTTCTCAGTCACTTTCTAGTATATTTTCTCTGTTGACGAATTGTTTATGTACGCACGTTACTATCTTGAACAGATTTGCATTCTTTCAGTAACCAAGTTCTGATTATGCATTCAACTGTAGTTTTATTCAAATTTGTACTTATCCTTTATATTTGAGTCAGTCTATTACAGCCAATTCAATTAAGAAAATATTCAACTGACTATTCTTTCGTTTTAATAGGGCTTTGGCCGACTATCCTTAGCTGCAAACTCTGTAGCACAGTCTGCGGCTATTGCTGTCCAAGCAGGCACAAAAGAGCTGAATTCCAAGGTACTATTCATGTAGCTACTTACTCATTTATAATTTGTCTTGAATGTTCATTTTCCCAGGACATATTTCATTACACTTACTTTTACATGAATTTTTCAGTCTGAAAAAAAAAACCACATAAAATATGCGTAGTTCCAAACTGCTGTAACTTAATTGTCCATAAATACAAGTTCTGGTACATTTGTCCTTTGAGATGGCACTTGTGCTCACAACGAACAGCAGCCAGCAAAGGATATCGTTATTGTTGTTATTCTAGATTTCTACACATCGGTATAGCTCAGTTTGCCTTTTTTTCCTAGTAATTTTCAAGGTGATGAATGACCGACGGGTACGTTGATCTCATTGTGCAGTGTTGGTATAAATTGCAAAACTAATGAAGAAAGTAAAGACAATTGCAAAGTTTTAACAGAAAAAATATGAAGGATAACTGAAGGATTTCCTCTTGCAACCTTTGATTTTCTTTTGCATATTTCTTTTAAGATGGCTTATGAAATTTTACTTAGCATTTATGTTTATTCAGAACCACCCTTTTCAGTTTTTGTAGAATCCATTCCACATTCTTTTCGACTACACAAAGATCTTCAACCTTCTGTATCATCTCTATTTATCAATTTAAATTTGTCTTCTGAAGATTTATTTGCATGTTTTCTTGTGAAGTATTATATATATTAATGTCTAACCTCACAACACAGATGAAAGATTCAGGGTATGATCAAACAGTGAATGAAACTTTGAGTGCGGTAACCACAAAAACCACCGAAATTAGGCAGAAGACATGGGGAATCATGAAAGGTGTCATGGCAATGGCATCACAGAAAGTGGAAGAATACTCCAAAGAAGGGATGAGCTGGAAGATGGATGATTGGCAAAGGCAAGAGACTGAGAAAAATGGTCCTTATGAAAAATTTCGTCCAGGTAACAATGGTCTGAATTTTTCTCAAGAAACTTCAGACAAGCATTATAATGCTGTCACCTCTTGGGATGACTGGGGTGAGAAAGGGACAAAAGAGAAGCCGAGCAAGGTCACACAAAGCAGTGAAAGCTGGGCAGGTTGGGACGACGAGAAGGATGACGACGGCGATGATGACTACAAGTATAATTTATCGAACAAGGTTGCCAATCAAAATGGAAAATCAAGTTTGCAGTGGTCAAACGGTGGTTTCCTATGAGGTTGAACTATTCTTTTCCTGTTTCCTCTTTTTGAATGCCAAGAACAACCTCAGGTGTTACTTCCCCAAATATACATATTCTTTTAGCTGTGTACTGTATCTGCATTCAATACTTTTTTTTTTTTTTTGCAACGATGATAATTATGTCGTCTTTAATAAGAAGAATTGCTTGTGTGCTAATATCCATCACTGACCTTGAGCTTATCGAGCATTAAGGCTCCTGCTTTATCATAAAGAATTAAAGATAAAAAAAAATTAGAAATTACAATTTGCAACATCAATCCTCCTATTGTTGACTTGCTTATCAACTACATCGTGGTGGCACTGACACGAGCGATATAGAGGAGCGTAACAGCATTGGAAATCGGTTTCGCGATAAGAGATGATGTGCCAAAGATATAAACATAGCGGATCGCAAGTTCGCAACACCGACTTCCTCAAACACTGGTGTATATATATATATAAGGGGCCATTTCCCGGTTTCGTTGAATTTACCCTCACCCTCGGCTTCCCGCATTCCTCCTCCGCGGATCTCCATTTCTCATCCCGTCGTCGTTCTCATCCTCCTCTCTATCCTTTGTCGTTGCCAAGATCGACAGATTCATTGATGATGACGATGACTTTGGACGTGCCTGCAGGGGGAGATCCAGCGGCGGCACCGTATATTTGATCAACCGCCAATGGAGTCTGTCCACCCTTTCTTTGGTGGAGAAGGAAGGTACGCTTACGTTCTCCGACGAGCTCCTCCTGATCTCGCCGCTCAATTGAACCTTCTTCAAATCTTGGGTTCTCACTTAGATCTCCCGCTCAGGTATCGGGCACGGCTAAGATCTGACCCTCAACCTCGGATTCCCGCTTTCCTCCTCCTACTAGGATCTCCATTTCTCAACCCATCGTCGTTGTCGTGTTCCTTTCTATCCTTTGTCGTCGCCAAGATCGCCAGATTCATCGATGACGACGACGACGTTGGACATGCCTGCCAAGGGAGATCCAGCGGCGCTGGACCGTGCATCTTGATCAATCGACAATGGAGTCGGTCCACCCTTTCACTGGTGGAGAAGGTATGCCTTACGTTCTCTGACAACCTTCTAATCTCGTCCCTCAATGGAACCTTCTTCAAATCTTCGGTTCTCACTTGAATCTCTCGCTCAGGCACCGGGCACGACCAAGATCTGTACTCGGATCCGATTCGCTAGCTAGGGTTTTCTTCGTACAGATCGGCGCCAGACTCGGTATCTCCAAATTTTATACGAAGCTTCTACCGAGACCGAGGATGTCTAAGGCAATCTTTCTTTCTTTTCTTATACTGCGATCTCTTTCAATTATGTTTGTCGTATTTTAAATGCTGTAGGCTTGGAATTGTTTTTCATTTCTTTAATTCAATAGCCTGGCATTATTTTTATTTGGGAAATGAGATCAAGGATATGCGGAGTGGGTTGGACCAAAATTTGAAGGCAATATTGACAGCTTAGCTCCCGTACTGATGTTGACATGGAATTGTGGAACCAAGATATAGGTCAGATCACAAGGTGAAATGAGGTACAAGGACATGATAAAATGTCTTGTGGAAATACTTTGATGAGATCGCATATGAATTTATCTTCGCCTGTACTTTGGTTTTAATAATTAGAACTTGTTAAGTTTGATCTCGTACTGTCATTCAAAAACAAAAAAAAAAGGCACATTATTTACAGAGATCATACAAAATGTTTAGACTGAATTTAGGATAACAAGGCTGACATGAAAATTAAGTTCCCCAGTTTTGTAGAAGCATGATTCTGACCTACCAGAAATACGATTGGTTGAAACCCATTTTTTATCAAGATTATTTCCCAGCAAGGGAGGAAAGGAAATGAAAGAGAAAATGAGAGAAAGAAGTAGGAAAAAGAATTTCCTCCAATACGTGGTATGTGGGAAATAGAAGGAATTTTAATAGGACGATAGTTTATCCATCTGCCGGAAAAGGGTGAAAATTTTTAATCCGGTCATTTCCGTCCAGTCGACACTAGGTGGAAGAAAACTTCCTGTCAGGTAGATGGAAGAATAGAAAACTTCAGTCCTTTTTACCTCCCTTTCCCTCCATTTTTGCTGTAGATAGTCGTTGTAGCGTAAGATCGAACAACATATTAGGAAAAGAAACTAAAGCACTATAGGTCGTTGTAGCGTAAGATCGAACAACATATTAGGAAAAGAAACTAAAGCACTATAGAAAACTTCAGTCCTTTTTCCCTCCATTTTTTGTCTCTCTTCCGTGCCTTTGAATTTTCAATTTAGGCAAGGCCGTCGTATGACCTTTTCCTTTTTTGTCTCTCTTGCGTGCTCTGTTGTTGTGAATGTTCCTCCACAGCTTACATGAACCCTACTTTTATTTTATTTTATTTAAATATACTGTGCTTTTTGTAGCATTTAGCATTCATTACCTGTTGAATTAGTTTCAATCTGTTTTTCCTCACGATTTTGGGCAACAATGGTAGATAAACAAATGATTTAATTTATTTCATATTAGTGATTTAATTTAATTTATTTCATATTAGTGACTTAATTACAGTGGCCTCAACCAACTTCTTTTCTTTTATTAATTTAGAATCTTACCTTTTCTGAAGCAAGGAAAAAGGAAACATAACTGTGCATGAGATAAAGATTAGAGTCAAGTAGATCAGTCTCCCTCTTTCAGTGCATGTTAATCCTCTCAATCTAATTTTCTGTTTGTGAATTATTCTTTTATGTTACCTTCTCATTTGAATTACTATTTAGTTATTCTTTTATTAGCAAAAACATTATTCCTTTCATGTTATGTTCATAGTTTATCTATGTTATTAATTTTTATTTAAGATATAATTAGCTATAATGAAAACTAATTATCTTTGGAGTGATTAAATATTTCAAAATTAGACATGCTAATTAATAATTTTATTATTATTATTATTATTACTACTACTACTACTACTATTATTATTATTTACATTTTGATCATGATTGTTTTTTTTATAACTTAGATTTATGCTACAGTTAACTAAAATCAAACAATTAGCTTCAATCGTGACATAGAACCCTTAATTTGCAAACATAGATGAAAAGGAATACATATTAATAAGATTCAAAATTACAAGTAATTAGCTTCAATCGTGGAATAGTCTAAAAATCTAATATATTAATTAGCTTTTACTCATATCTTAGTTTTTATTGTGATAAGAAATCAATGATATTTACTTGGATAACATAATTATTATTTAATGGTCATTAATTATGATAGAATACTTATGACATGTTACATTTGCATTTGCATGATATTTTTCCTTGGCTCCTAATCAAAAGTTGCATGCCACTTTAATGCATTTTGTTATTAATCTCAAACATTATTTACCATTCCTATATTTTTCTTATTAATCTCTAACCATTGATGATCACGAAATCCTGTTGGGATTAAGGCTTTTAGGTTTTGGTTTGGTCAATCTCTATCAAATTGAAATATGTTTAGCTCTTCAATTTTTAGTTTATAAAATAAAATTTACTTGTATCTGTGACGTGAAACTGGTTCAGTTTGGTTAGATTTTATAATACGGTGGGTCTGACTCAGCTTGTACAATTGGTTCAAAATAAGCATCGTTGCGGATGCCATGTTGCTCTTAATAATGTATATAAATATTACAAAGAATGATTGCTCTAAATAATGATAGTATACATTGGGAAAAACTTTCCTAGTTTTGCATTCTCTGCTTCGCAATGCTATTACAAAGAATGATTTGCTTTTGCTTTTATTGCCTTTTGAAGGTTTCTGCTGCTGCTTACGGAAGCTCGGGCCAAGGAAAAGACCTTTCTGCTGCCTCCACTGCTCCTGCCGAAGTCGTGACGTTAAGCAGCTAAAAATAATTTCAACACTGCTAAGAACTTAGCATTTGACAAATCGCTCCACTAAGCGTTCTTAGATTTTCTCGTGTTCTCCCAAACTGAGACGAGTACCCTTAAAATGTAGTACGCAACAGTTCTGACGCATGTCATGATGAAATTCCAACAAGATGAAGGCCAATACCAAGGGTAAAGCAAACGAAAGAATAGGCTTATGACATGACGTGGGTATCGACCAACCTGCACCAACATGAATTAAGCAGACTGATGCAAGCAAAAAAGATTAACATGGCCCAAAATATACGTACGGGAAAGAGTAGATCCAATGCATCCCAGGCTGCATGACGTACAGCTCTTGTTGGATACATAGGACCTCCAGGAGAGGTAAAGCTGTACAGGCAGGCCTTTAGCCTTGTACTTGTCGTCATTCTCAACTCTAGTTCTGTATCCAAAAGATTAAGCACAATATCATATAAAATTCAAATTATTAAATACAACACAATACGAGAATGTAAGAATGTAAAATTCAGAACCTCGAAGAGCACTCATATGGGAAAGATAATGTAAAAGCACAGGCTCCACTTTTAACTTCTGAAGCTGAAAGACAGGCAGACACAAAACGTGTGATTCGCATTGCTACTCCGGAAAAAGGAGACTGCCAAGGCAAATAACTAACCTGATCTGTGAGCTCAATTACAAAGATATCTGCTGGACCCCCAACAAGAAAAGCAGTTGGAAAAGGAGGGAAGTTCTTTAGAAAAATTCCGAGCAAATCATCTGACAGTTGCAAGTTAAGAATATCAATGATCTACAGTCATACGCTGCGCGAATGATGCGAGTTAAAAAAGACATACCAAAGTCGTAGAAGAACAAAAATCTGGAGAGGAGAAGATATAAATCTCTACGGGCCTGGAAAAAGTTGACGTTCAGTACTAAAAAGTTCGCTTCAATAAAACTAACATTTATGTATCTGTAGACGATTTGAAAGTAAAACCTGCAAAGAGATCTTATAGCTACGATCTGGCACAAGAGCAACCTCAATAAGAAGGTACTGAAAGAACAAGAAAAGAAGTAAACTTTAGCTTAGATAACGTATGAATTACTGGAAAGAAACCAAAGGTTCTGCTTACACTAAACAAGGATATAAATCTTCTCCTGTTTGTTTGAATGTCAATCCTGAGAAAACAAAACTGGATGAAGTTTTGAGAATACTGGAGACAAACCAACCTTGCACGTCTTACAAAAGCAAAACTACAATTTTTTGGTAAATGTAGATATTTGTTGAATTTTTGTTGGATAACCATCCGTATGTACACTCAATTTCTATTATTTGATTAATTTTCGCATAAGTAATTCATAAAAAAAAACATTTCATTGTTTATTATTAACTTTTCTAGGCGTCACCTTGAACTAAGTTGCCTATAGAAAACATTATCAATTCTTTTACAAAAGTTCTTAACATACCAGAAAACATTGGAAGCACCTTGAACAAGGGCAGATCCATAACGTAGCAAAGCTTCAGTATTTTCCACAGAAACTTCAAATAACTGATGAACAGAAACCACAACAAATCAGGAGACATACAATTATGAATAACTAAGAATATAAATGGGAATCGGAATGTATCTTGTACTCTAGAAAAGAGATCTCATACAAAGTAACTATACGTATTCTCAGAAAGAACTTATATCAGAGGAATGTTATCCAGCCAGCTAGTTAACTGATCGATATCTCCAACTCCGTGCTAATACTAATGCTCTTTTTCTTTTTTAATGTAAAGTTGTTTCCTAAGACCAATTCATATGGGATCACTTATTTAATTATACTATTAGTACTAGTACAATTATTAATTATTTTGTGTGGTTATTATTAACTATTATGCCTTGTGTTAGTGGGTTAGTAGGTAATAGATCATGGGTTTCTGGGATATTTCATTTTTTATTAGTTAATTGAGATTGTGTCCAAAGGCCAATTTGAAAATATTTTTCTCAATGCCTTAGATTCCTTGTACTCTACTGGTCATATTCTTCCTCTCTTTTGCTCTTCTTAAGCTTTCTTCTCCCACTTCACATCCGCCTATAGACAACTCACACAACTGCACTTCACTCGTCATAATACCTCATCCTCCGATCTTGTACAACCCATGTCTCATATGCTACAAACCATGTCGCGAACTGCACCCACCTTACCTTATGTTAGATTTGTAATCTGTGATTAGTATTAGTAACTTGAAATTATTCTTCTTGGTATCTCAATTTATGTCTACTCTATCCATTTTGCTCTCTCCTCAAGTTTGTCGTCCATCACTTACATTGATAAAAAAAACTAACTATACTTATTTTCTCATTTCCATACGTTCAAGATGCAGATAATTGCAGGTATACATCTACCTAAAAGCATGTACAAATTGATATCATAAAATACAAATCTATATGATAGATTTTGTACAAATTGATATCGATTACATGTCTTTAGCCAAGGTTAGCTATTAACAATTCTACTCTTTAGCCAAGGTTAGCTATTAGCAATTCTACTCCACAAGAATTTCCGCTAACTTGGCTCAGCAAGAACCTTTAGTAAGGACGACAACTGATGCTTGAAAAAATTATTCACTAGTGGCATATATCGGAAAGCAGAAAGAATTGTTCAAACCTAGACGCATACACCTCAGTAAACATGTTCTAAATATTTTGTAGGTTGCTTGCTGCTGTTCTGAGAAGAATTTACTGGATCTTTTGTTTTTTTGCTTGGGACTTAACCATCTCGTTTCTTTGGTAGATTTTCATACCAATGACGAATTTCAAATTCTTATTACCATCTTTGCAGACTTATATTTGAGATCTAGTAATTCTTGAAGCTACCCATGTTGCCACATTGTTCAAGAAACATGTAGTATGACGTCCTAACTAGGCTTCAGTTATCTTGAATTGCCAAAATCATTCATATATATGTTGATTGACATCCAGAAAATTGAAATTCTTAATACCAATTACACATATGAGGACAAATAAATATTCTATACAAATTGCAAGAGCAATTCAAATCATGAAATAAATACGTACCCACTTATGAAATAGGAGGGCAAATATATGGGACACAAAAGACTGGCTCCATAGTTGGACAATTAAATCAAGGATGTACTTTCCTCTTTGAGGCGCTTCCGCATAATAATCGGCAAGTACATCATAGAAACACAGTTTAGTCTCAGTTTCTTGTTCAGAGGAAATCTGGTCTTCATTCTTATTGAAAATTATGTCTGCAGGAACAGAAGAGGAGAAACGCAGCTTATGTATGACATAAAACATGTGAATAAAAAAGCAGTTTTTAAAACTGGATCAGATTAGTGGAAGCAACATTCAACTTGTAGGCTCAATTTAGTTGATTAACTGTAAATTCTGAGATGCTACTGACCTCATGTGTTTTCATTTTTAAAGCTTCTATTAGATCAATAGTAAGAAAGCTTCATCAAAAGGAAACTGTTATTTGGCTAAGAATACATGTATTCTTGAATTTCTCGATTATACAGCAGACTTGTATCTGTATGATACATTAACTCTCATATTCCTCGTTAAAGCTATAGCGTTTCTGAAAACTTTCGAACAGTAGATTTAAAATTATTTCATCATAAATAGCCGTGTAATAAAATCAAACCTCCTATTATAACTTAAATTCAGAACAACAATTATAATGGAATCGTAACTATCGATATTGACAGTTTAGATATGCTGTTTTCTGGGTATTAACCATCCAAAGATGGAATCAATTTTCAGAGAGGTAGGAGAAGAAAAGATACCTATAGTCGATAGTTTTATCCCAATACACAAGCATACAGTAAACAATAAACACATTGTGGCAACAGACAACAAAATTGAAAAGCCTGCTTTGGCTTACCAAAAGAAGGTTGTGAAGAACTTACGGAAGCACTTCATGCATATCCATGTTTCTAAAGATCTATACATGATCATGCAACACAAACTACTGTTTCTAACTAGGGCAAAAGGTTGTACATCTAGTTATTGTGATTCGTATAACTATGCCAAAAAAAACCCAAGAAGCTAACCAATCAAGTTCCAATTATAAAGTCATCCAAAGCTACTGGGAAAAAAAATCATACGGAAAATAAATGGACAGAGTGAAGAACAAAAAAGATTTGGTACATACACTAATACATCCAGTTAACTAAGAACACCAAGTTAACAATATCCTAACAAGAGAAGAGACGAGACTCTCACAAATCATACTCATTATTCCTAATTGTTTCAACACAAGCAAGATAGTCAAAAAAGAGCAGCATAAAGCAACTTGCAAGTTGATATCACTATCTTTCAGAAGTAGTTTGGCCATCCTCGAATACAACAAGGTATAACACTGAAGCAGTTTACCACGCAAGAATATCTAAAGACAGGGACCAAAACACAGAAACGGTCTTCATGAACATGTACTTTAGGCAAATTACTAGAGAACATTAAGAATCTGTCAGATAGAAACTGGACAGAGTTTGCACAAAAAAATAAGCTATGGTAATATATACATTAATACATCCAATTAACTAAGAACTACAAGTTAACAATATCTTAACAAGAGAAGAGATAAGACTCTTACAATCATACGCATTATTCCTAATTGTTTCAACACAAGCAAGATAACTAAGAGATAAAACTCTTTACAAATCATACGCATTATTCCTAATTGTTTCAACACAAGCAAGATAGTCAGAAAAGAGCAGCATAAACCAACTTGCAAGTTGACATCGCTATCTTTCAGAAGTTGTTTAGCTATCCTCGAATGCAACAAGGTATAACACTGAAGAAGTTTACCACACAAGATTATCTAAAGACAGGGACCAAAACGTAGAAACGGTCTTCATGAACAAGTACTTTGGGCAAATTATCAGAGAACATTAAGAATCCGTCAGAATCCCTATTCTCACTTCTCAGCAAGGACAGGTTTCACCAACATAACTAACATGTTCAAGTAAGCAACCAAAGCATTCTTGCAAAATGAAAATCCAAAGAGAAACAGCACCTAGAGCTCGATCTTCAATTTCCAAAGCCACGTCAGCAAATAATTGTTGAAGCAAATCAGGCCGCTGCCCCGGTGAGTTCAAGGCCTGTCAAAGACAAGAAGATCGCTGGCACTTGTAAGGAATTCGAGAAAAAAACATATCAACGGAATTGAAGAAAAATAGAGTTCCAAACACAGTTCACACAATTTGAAAGCGAAATGAGAGAACAACTGCAATCCAACCCTACGAATGGGAGCCCTCACCTTCTGGAGCTTCCTCTCGATCTCTTGCGTGAGTGCGTCGAGGTAAGTCGATCTTCGATCCGTCGAAGGCTGCTGCATCGTTCTGAACGCCCGGTAGCATTTGAGAAGCGACATTGACCCCTAACACCCCAAACCGCAAGATCTCACCAAGCCGGAGTTCCCCTACCGCGATCCCGTCAAAACCTACAAAAATTCCCACAACTAGGGCCTAAAAGGGAGACGAGAGGAAGAAATCCTAGCGAGATCTTGGCCGAATGAACGGGAGGGGCGCGGAAACGAGCACTACAATCCTCGAAACCCTCGTCTCACGAAAGCCCTCTAGGACATGGCCGCGCTCGCATGAAGAGGTAAATGGTGAAGCGCAAGCGCAGGCCTTCTATAGAGCAGAAGCGAATGCTGACGTGTCCGCACTTATCCAAAAGTAAATGGGAAGGCGGGACCGCGTGCGAAGCAAATGACCACGAAGTACGGCAAAATTAGAAATACGTACATTCACACGCCAACGAGCCACAAAATGTACCCACGTGATCCGTATATATATATACTACTTCAAAGCGAGAGTGAAAGTGAAGAATACGAGGAAAGGTCTTCAAGTGTGTTTGGGTTTATTTATTAGGTACGGGAATGAAAAGGTGAAACAAGGAGGATGAATACGGCGATAAAGAGAGGCATGTGGTAAAAACAAAAAAAAACCGAGAAGCATGTGGTGGCGTCACCTGCACGTTTGGAATCGCCTAGAAGTGAACACGCAAGGAGACACGCTGGGGACCAGCCGTCGAGCGAGGACGCTCCCGAAGTTTGAACCGTCGGCGCCGTGTTTCATTTCTCGCATAAAAAAAGTACCCTATGTACTAATTTTATATGATCTGTAAAGACAAAATAAACATGGTATTCAACAAGTAAGTGTTGAGCAACATTTGAACCACCATTCAGAAATGGGCAGGCAGAAGCGCACTGAATCATTAGCAATAGCATGCATTTTTATTTTCCTACTAATCCCAACTAAGACAAGGAAACAAGGCATATGAATGACAAGGCAACAATTGCTTGCAAATTGATGTGGAATACAATTATGAAAGGCCAGTTTAGTCTCATATTGATTGCAAATTGATTTTGCTATTCAAAACAAGTTTAGTAATGAAAAAAATCAATATGCTTGTCCAATGATGAAGCACAAAAGTGATACCAGACCTTATCATTGGATTCGACATCTGATTCATCGTCAGAGTTTGATGTAGAAGCTAAAGATTATCCCCTCTACAATGACAATTCTTTGTTGAGCCTTTCCCTTCTTTTAATTGCTTAAACCTGTTTCCAAGCAAATAGCAGAACATATGTTATTGTCTAACAGGGTAATTCATGTATAAGTCACACCATTCTATCTTAATCCATTTAACACCAATTAACATGCTAATCCGGTTTCATTATGCTAATCAGGTCGTAACAAGTTATTATATCAAGTTCGACAGGTATACGTGAGTCCAGGGTTATGTTCGCATGCGTTCGTATAATACGTTCACGGAGATGGAGTACGGGTACTAACTTAGTTCGCAGCCACGTGCGAACGCAATAATCACCACCGGGAGTCGGGATACGCGAGAACCAACCACGCGCGCGTAACCGAGTCGTCAGCACGAAACTCGACGTTCGCCGGAAGTTCGCCGGAACAGTAGTGCCGCCGCTACAGTGATTGCCGGAACAGTACTTTCGGTGACCGATCGGAATTTTCGAAGTGCCACAAGGAAGCCGCCGGCGAGGTGAGTTCGGTCGTACAGCTCGTTTCGCGAAATGGGGTCAGGGTCGCCGGAGATCTGGGTTCGAAGTCAGCGGCGCCGCTCGCGCAGATCTCGCCGGCGCCGGAGACGAAGGCGTCGGGGAGGCGTCGGCTGGTGGCGGAAACGTCCGCTGAGGTCAGAGGAGAGGTCGCTGGGGGAGGAATGCACCGGATTCGGGCTCGCAGGCGTCTCTCGTCGGCGATCACGCGTGGACGAAGGCAGGGCGAATACGGCCGGTTTTCCAGTCGTTGGACGGCGGAAGTTCGTCGCCAGTCGGTGTCCGCCGGCAGTAGGGAAGGGGACGCGAGCAAAGGAGGAGGGCGAGCACCGATCGAAGAAGGAGGAGAACGCGTTAACAGAGGAAGAGGCGAGTTCATTCGTTGGGTGAAGCAACGATCGCGACGGGAAGGAGATAAAAGGAGGTGCGCGCGACACAACGGGATGGGGAAAAAGTAAAGGTATGGGCACGACCACCGATGCCAAGATGATGTCCCATCTTAATATTAATTTATTATTATTTTATTCTAAAAACTTTTCTCATTCGTCCGTTTCTATCACGGACGTAACACAAATAGCAGAACATATGTTATTGTCTAAAATATAACTAATCAGAATTCATATCAAGTTGGTACATGGAAGAAACGAGAAACAACCTTTCACCAGTCCGTGTTGGCTGAGAAGCAGAACGCTTTGCTTGTCCTGCACTAATGATTCCACCAGCATCACTGCTAACAGCAGGTTTTAGCTCCACCTAATTTCCGTAACCAAATCTGTTGAGCAGTGCTTAGAACATTGTTTGTGAACCTGAAGACAAATACACAACTAGCTTAGAAATATGAAAATAAACACATATTAACAGGAAATTTACAGCAGAAACAATAGTTAGTGAACAAAAAATAGTAAGAGTAAAAAATGACACTGAAAGCTGCAGATGCCACTATATTTTTCAAACAGATACAGACCATTGGCGTCAGTATGTCATGTCACGCAGTACAACTGCACAACAGGAAAAACATCCAAGCATGCATTTTGTTATACAAAAAATATGTTCTTCCTAGTAAATGGTTCAAATTCTTTTACGCATTTTTGTAATGAATACTTGTTACAGGAGAACGTGACATATAGCCTACATTAGATTCTCTCTCATTTTTATCCAAAAAATAAAGGGTTCATGAAGTTTCACTGAAGCTCAAATCGAACAAAATATATACCAGTGTAAGTATTCTTTGTGAAATGATATTTTGCCAAATCTTACCCAGGATAGAGCAAGCAGAATCAAGCATCCATGTCCAGATTTGGAGGCTATAAAATTTTCTCATTTCCCCCTTGTATAACGCAAATCAAGGATTGCAATAGAAACAATTAGTTTCATGATGTCATCATGTCATGCATAGTTTACAACCTATTAAACACCTAGTTAATGTTTTCACGAATTAATTTTTAGAAAATGGTTTCAGCCGCATATTTACATAAATAATCAAAATTACGACCATATTTTGAGAGAGATCATTCACAAATCGGTTAACCTCAAATTATTGCCCGACTATGCTGCATTGATTGCACAGTCATACTAGGTACCGGAGCATGACCATCACAACAATACCCTGGTCTTGAAGTAAGCCAATTGCATTAGTTGTAACCTTAATATCGTCATCTTGAATAAAAGTAGTTGAACTAGATCCATCAGGTAGGCTTAAAATGAATAAAAAAAGCTATTACACTACATTACAAAAAGGACCATAAAATTCTTCACTATCATAAAAAAAAAAGAAACATAAACTTCGCATATGCATATTGTTCTTAACACAAGATACTAAGATAAAAGTATTATTCTTAAAAACAGTATAATACAACAGCTCAGTCAAGAGAAGAGAGACCGACCAGTATATTGACAGTCCTGATAGAACTGAGAGTGCAAAATAACCAATCATGAGGAAGAAACTTAAGAATAAGAAGCGAGTTCTTCGAAGCTGGATCATCTGTCTGTCATTATATGATGCAATATTAGTACCTTATGTACTAATTTTTTATGATCTGTCAAAACAAAATTAACATGGTATTCAGCAGACGTGTTAAGCAATAATTGAACCACCATTGAGAAAAAATATAGAAGTTGGACAGAATCAGAAGCAATATAACCATGCCTTTTTATTTTCCAACTAATCCAACTAGCACAAGGTAACAAGTTTGCGTTGATTTGAGATTCCAGTCCTGAAAACAATCTTAGTTCAATTTCCATTTATTACGAAATGATAACAATCATTTTTAACTCTTCTAGCAGAGGAGGGAATGCAAATTCAAGGACCCAATTCAGACATATCACGGAGGAGAGCCAAATCCACCACCTCCGGGAGTACATATCTGAAGAATTTCTCCAGCATCAACCTTCAAAGAGTTCTTCCCTCCAAGATAAACCTTTCGTTTGTCTTTCTTGATCAAGTAATTAGCTCCACGCGCACCATTTTTTCCTCCTTTTAAGCCTCTAGGCGCATGCACACGCCTCTCAGAAAGAATACTGACAACAACAGCCCGCCGGAACTCTATTTCCCGAATTAGGCCATCACCCCCTCTGTGATATCCAGCACCTCCACTGTTTTCTCGTAGTCCAAACTTGTGAAGAAGAACAGGATAACGTTGTTCAAATATTTCTGGATCTGTCATTCTAGTATTGGTCATGTGACACTGAACTCCACTAGTTCCATCCCAAGTTGGCCCTGCACCGCTTCCCCCTCCGATGGTCTCGTAGTAGCCAAAAGTATCATCCCCAAAGGTTAGGTTATTCATGCAACCTTGAGAGCAGGCACACGCCTGGAAAGCAGTCAGAATAACATCTGTGATCCGCTGTGATGTAAGTACATTGCCACCAACCACTGCTGCATTTTCGCTCGGCGTCAGGAAAGAACTTTTGGGAATATGAATCGTTACCGGAGCTAGGCAACCCTGATTCAGTGGTATGTCAACATTCACCAAGCTGCGAAGGCAGTATATGACTGCAGCTGCTGTTACTGCTTCAGGCGCATTCCAATTGCCATAAACTTCTGAGCTGGTCCCTTCGAAGTCAAAGGTAGCTTCGCCTTTTTTGGCATCAATGCTGAGCTTCAAATGGATGGTAGAACCATCATCCATGTAATCTTCTTCTTCGACTATGGAAGATCCACTTTCCCGTTCCACCTTTGCTGCAACTGCCCTGAGCATCTCTCTAACAGCATCTTCAGCATTTTTTTGTACATAGGACATGTATGATTGAACAGTTGCTAAACCATATTGATCAATAAGTTCCTTGATGAGGGCTATGCCTCTCTGGTTTGCTGCCACCTGAGCTCGCAGATCAGAAAGATTGTCTTGAATCCTGCGAGTTCCTGGAATTTCACTTCCTGAATTTTCATCACACGTGGCTCGTTGGAGCAGGTTAACTATTCCATCTTCTTGGAAGATACCTCCTTCTACAAGTTTGAATGCTTTGATTGCAGCACCCTCCTCCAGTATAGACTTTGAGAAGGGTGGCATACTACCAGGGGTTATCCCACCAATTTCTGCATGGTGCCCTCTGCTGGCCACAAAGAAGACTACCTTGCCATTGTCAAAAACAGGGGTTATGACGGTAATATCGGGAAGATGGCTTCCTCCAGCACATGGATGATTGGTAACAAGAACATCCCCCTCAAGAAGGTTATCCCCCCAGTAGTTTAACTGCCAACATACTGTGCTTGACATAGCCCCTAGATGAACTGGTACATGAGGAGCATTAGCAACAAGCCCTCCATCTGGGCCAAAAAGGGCACAAGAAAAATCTAACCTCTCCTTTATATTTGTAGAAATTGAAGTCCTCTGGAGGGTCCGACCCATCTGCTCCGCAATGCCCATAAACCTATGATTGAAAATAGAAAGCTGCACAACATCTGCAACCTTCTCTGTTAAATCTACAGAGATTGGGGCAGAATTTATCTCAATTCTTATATTACCATACTTAGTCACTACAGCTTTACAGTCTGGTTCCACAATTACTGTGCTATTGCCATTCATTACAATTGCAGGACCATGCAAGGTGTACCCATATCCTAATTCTTCTAGCTTGAACAATGGGGTGTCATGCCACCCTTTGCCAAAGAAAATCTTGTATAAACCTTGTGGTTTAGGACTATCCAAAGATGGCTCCAACTCCCTGGGCTTCAAGATATTGGTGACTCCTACTCCTCGAACCCTCACATCACATATGAGAATCTTCCTGTTCTGAAGCTTAAATCCATACTCTTTCTGGAACATTCTTTCAAATTCCGCAGCATAATCAATCCCACCATCTCCTGCTGGCTGTTTGACCATGATGGATGTATCGGTGCCCTCATATCTCAAGTTCAAATATGTTTCTGTCTTGATACTCTCATCTCGAAAACCTTGATCTCTGAGTTTCTGCATAACTTGCGTTAATAGAGCAGACTCTCTTCGAGATGCCTCCAAAACACTATCAGTATTATAAACAGAAGAATATGGCTCTTGTGCATCCTCAACGACATCAGCCAAGCCCATTCCATAAGCACTCAAAATGCCGCAAAAACGGTGGATAAGAACTTCAGACATGCCTAGTGACCTGGCTATAGCACATGCGTGCTGTGGACCTGCACCTCCGAAACAAGCAAGTGCATGGTTTTTTGTCTCATGACCTTTCATTTCTGTTAGCTGCCGAATGGGCCGGCACATAGTTTCATTAGCAACATTAACAAATCCAAGAGCAATTTCTTCTACTGTCATATGCTTAGCTAATGGATCTTGACTTCTTCTATAAGAATTGATCTCAGTTGATAGCTTTTCAAATTCTTGCCGAGTAGCATCAACATCCAAAGGCTGATCTTCATTTGGTCCAAAGATAGAAGGGAAATAGTCAGGAATGACAGTTCCTAATATTAAGTTTGCATCTGTTACTGCTAATTCTCCACCTTTCCTGTAACATACAGGCCCCGGGTGAGCTCCAACCGATTCAGGACCCACATGGAAGGAACCAAATTGGAATTTGAGCTTGGAGCCACCACCTGCAGCCACAGTGTTTATGTCAAGCTGTGGTGCTTGAATTATAGCACCAGCAATTTGGGTCTCAAGTACTTGTTCATAGCTTCCATCATAGCGACTAACATCTGTTGATGTGCCACCCATATCAAACCCAATTAGAGGCTTAGATGTTTCAAGCCCAAAAAGGGTTTGAGAGTAACCAACAACTCCTCCTGCAGGTCCAGAAAGGACAGCTTTGTGCCCAGAAAATCTTTCTTCCGGTGCAAGACCACCATCTGATTGCATAAACAAAACATTTACTTTATCTGCACCATCTTCAAATCTGGACATAAATCCTTTTAGGTATTCTTTGATAACAGGTGTTAAATAAGCATCCACAGTAGCTGTTAGACCTCGAGGCACAGCACGCACCATTGGCGTCAAAGCTGAAGATAAAGATACATGCTTGAAACCCATACTTAGTGCTAACTTTTCAACCAAAATTTCATGGTGAGGGTATGTGTACGAATGCATCAACACAACGGCCAAACATTTGATTCCTTTGTCAAGTAAAGGTTTCAGAGAAGGGCGCAGCTCTTCTGTGTCAATGGGTTTTGTCACTCTGACAAGCTCCCCAGATATTCCTTCAACTGAAGATTCAGATTTTTCTTTGTCAATGACAAGTTCGATCCTCTCGTCAACCTCTACAACTTCTTCATAGAGATTGGATGGTTTCGTGACAGTAAGGTCAAAGATGTTTGGTCGTGCTTGATTTCCGATCTGCAGTAGGTCCCTGAATCCACGGGTCACACAAAGTGCAATCCGCTCACCTTTTCGTTCAAGAAGAGCATTTGTTGCAACTGTTGTGCCCATACGAACCCACTCAATTTTGTCTGTTGGAATCTTTGAAGACCTGGGAATCTTCTCGCCAGTGAATTCTTCCAGAATTCTCCTTATTCCTTCAATAGGAGCATCATCATAGTTCAAAGGATCCACTGATAGGAGCTTCAGCACACGACATTCTGATTTGCCGGGGACTTCAGCATATATGTCTGTAAATGTTCCTCCTCTATCAATGCAGAACCTGAACTTGTCCTCCTTGAAACTTCCCATTATTGTATTGCCTGGCCTCTGTAGTTAAATAATACTGATAAAGTACGCTTAACTCAAGATACACCAAGCTTGTATTTCACCAAAAAAAAAAAAACAAAAAGATATTTAGCTTCAATAAATAAACCAAATGTTATCATGAAACAAGGAGGTCAACATATATCCTTCAATTTAAAAATTCTAACTTAAGACTTTTCCAAGATTCATTCAGGCAGCATCTTCCGATAAATATTATTTCCAACTTCACTGTAATGTTCTGCACATCAAATTTCAACTCAGCTTACACTTTTTTATCCTAAAACGGACAAGGACCAATAGTTTCATTCTATTATCAACGATCACCTTAATACTTCGCGAGCTAAGCTAGATTAGGTTATGGAAATAAAAGAACAACAAGAAAGAAATTGGGATAAATTCTTGGTTATACTCCTCCACAGTCCACATTATACATTTTTTTTTTTTGCCAAGGCAAGTAAGGAATTGTATATAAAAAAGAAAGATATGTTACAGGGTACATACATGCTCTAGCTTCAACCTTATCCTAGGATCCAACAAAGATATGTTACAGGGTATATATAATGTTACAGGGTATACACATTATACATTTCAACGTGTTGGAACTTTTCTTTTGACCAATGGGAACCAAGAATCTAAGGAAGAAACGAATTATAAACTAATGATATTCTAGGCAATAATCTATCAAACACGCAATAAAAGGAAGAAACGAAGAGCGAAGAAACAAACAGAAGAAAAAGAAAAAAAAAAGAAAAGAACCTAAGCTAGCACTAGATGATGTAGGATAGCAACTAGAGAGCATACCAAAAAAATGGTGATGAGACTCAATCAAATTTGAAAGGAGGGGGAGAATTTCCTAAATACCAACGTCCATCACGACACGAATAATTCTTTTGCCGGTCATAAAGGAATTTCACTCACAATGTGATGAGAGAGAGCGACACCAAAATGAGAATTGGGCATTGAGTCGAATGTAACAGGGATTTGACCAGGGAACAGGATGGCAACGTGTCGAGTGATAGATTAAACTCATTAAAGGTCTGGTTTCAAAAGTTCTTTTTCTTATATTCTCTAATTCTTAAAATACCTTGTTCTTGAAATGACAGAGAAAAAAGTGGAAGCAAACAGATTAAAATTTGTAAATGTCAGAAAAATGCAGATAAAAGACTAACCGTTTCTTGCTCTTTAGCCAGTTTCATCGATGGAACATCTAAAACTGGTGCAATATCTTCCACGCTACCCCGAAATGAAAGAATTTATCAAAGATCTGCCAAGTGCGACACCGGCGTGTGGGGAGGCAGAAGCGGGGATAAAAGAAGGGAGGGCGGACCGGCGTAGACCGCCGAGACGGGCCGAGGATGAGGAACGGCGCTGGGAGATAGGGAGTTCACCGGAGGCGAACTCGGCTCGAATAAGGAATCAGGGAATGGTAGATCCCGAACCCGTCGTTAAGAAAGGCATCAGTGGATGAGACGATGCAAATGGGGTTAGGGTATATGGAGGAGTTTGGTCTGCGGTCGGTCACAGGAGGAAGGAACGAAGGATTATCCTCCGCTCTATGTAAGAAACAAAAGCTTGACATTTGATGTTAGGATGAATGCAAGTCTGTTACGTATCTGGCCCTGATCGATGTAAGTGGGCCACATTTTAAGGCCCAAAATAGACAAGTTACACTAATTTTTTTTACCATTTTACATTTGACTGCAATTGTTAGAAATAATAATTGTTAACTTAGTGACTATAGCTGTGTTTACTAGAAAGATAAGAAAATTTAAAAAGAAAGAAAAAAAGTAAACTGTATAAATTATCATTCCTTGTGTTTACTAAGGGGGATGTAAACTTAGAAGGATATATTTTATTTGATATATATACACATATTTATATTCCTATACCCTCACATTAGTAAAATATAATAAAATACTTTAAAAATAAGTAAATACTATTATTATTAATTAAAAAATATTATAATACCTAAAAATATAAAATTGTAATTAAATAATAGACATTAAAAAATTTCCAAATGAAACATCCTACAATTAGGATCTATATAGTTGTGAAACTCTTTCAATATTGAATGACATTAACCAACCTGACGGTAATAAAGCATACCATATG
The DNA here is from genome assembly GCA_027563935.2 of Costus lasius. Classification (NCBI taxonomy): domain Eukaryota; kingdom Viridiplantae; phylum Streptophyta; class Magnoliopsida; order Zingiberales; family Costaceae; genus Costus; species Costus lasius. Next base: position 109,350,773 of record CM050453.2, read on the forward strand.
CGTCGTTTGTGACAAATGCCCACATAAATTATAGCAACAAGCTTAAGGAGTAAGCAAAAAAAAATCTGTTCGGCAGAAAGAAAACAAAAGAACAGTAAGACAGGCGTTCGGGTTCCGCCGCCGGGCTGATCGTGACTGGAAATCGGAGATCGGAGATTTCCAAACAAACTTAGAAGGGGAAGCGGCAGGGGAGAGGAAATCGGAGATTTCCGCTGCCGGGCTGATTGCGACTGGAGAGGGGCTGATCGTGAGATAGGCGTTCGCTAGTAGGGGAGTGAAGGTAGCAGCGGCGAGGTGAAACGGGGGGAGAAAAGAGAGAAGATTACCTTGAGCGGCAGCGGCGTCAAGCAACAGTGTCGGTAGGGGATCGGTGAGCAACGGAGTCGCCAGGGGATCAGCGTCCAGTGGCGAATAGCAGCGAAGCGAGCGTTCGAAGCGTTCGAGGGCAGCCAAGAAGAAAAGGATAAAAGGGTGAGAATATCTGATAACCAGCGTCATATGTTGGGCGCATATGCTTATGGCTTTTAAATTTAGTCAAAGCTAAATTTATTATTGACCCGAATATTCTTATTAATTCTTATAAAGGAGTTAGATTGACTACTTACGGGTTTTCTTTCTACCTCATGTATTTATCTCATACACATTTTTTACACCTGCGAAGCGTGATGGGTATCCCTGTGAAATTTCATATTCTTGCAAAACTCCTTTGCAAGACAATAATACCAGTCCAAAGGACAATCCAACTTCGAACGAAGAAGATGAAATCTTATCAATACTACGTCACAAAGTATTCCCCTATAGTTAAATTGATATTAATGAAAAATAATATAACTTTTAGGATAATTTACTTTCAAAGTAACAAATTGCTCTTTTATATCAAAGCGGATTCCATCATTTTAGGCCTCGTTTGGTGCTATGGCGCTACCTGCGGCGAGGCAACCGGCAGCCGCTGCATTATTTTTTTCTTTGATTGGATTACTGCTTTAGTTGTGTGACAGTATATATTTGGTCATTGTAGCTAGAAGCTGCCTTTCCTTGCTTTTACCGCTACCAATCTATTGCCTCGACTTGGTGCACAATTAGAAGAGAGGCACGATTCGAATCTGCATCAATGTTTTTATCATCTCTTACCTCTCATTCTTTCTTTTTAGAATATTATATATTTTAATAATTATATATAAAATAATTAATTATATCTTTTAAAAGTTAATAATTTTATAATAATTATTATTTTAATTTGATAAAATAAATTTTATTTATTTATAAAAAATATGTAATTTTAACTTTATTTATTTTACTAATTATATTATATGTAATTTAATTAATTAATTAATTAGTTTATATATAGATTAATTAATTATATATAATATTTATTTATTAAAAAATATATATTAATATTATATTTAGTAATATAATATTCATTAAAAATAAAATTAATAATTAAATTTTATATTAAAATTAATTATTTGATCCTATAAAATTTAATAATTTTATTAAAATAATTAATAATATAAAATTAAATAATTAATAATTATTATTTATTTACTTATTATATATTTTATGTTACAAAATAATTATTTAATCTTATAAAAATTAATAATATATAATATTAATTAATCTAATAAATATTAAATTAATTAATTTTTATTAAATATAAAATTTTAATATATTTACTTATTTTATTATATTATAAAAATATATAATTTTAATTTTAATATATTTTATTAAATTAATATTTATTTATTTATTAACAACACTAACAACTTAATAAATTTATAAAAATAACTTTAATAATAGTTGCTACGGTGACAGCACAATTAGATTCACCAAACACCCTTAACAGCAGGTGCTACAGTGACAGCACAGCTATCATAGCGCAGCTGCGGCAGCGCAATAGAACCAAACTAGCCCTTATAATCTTCCGAATTACCTTTTTTAATTTATGCCCGATAATTATACATCTACTGTAGTCGTCGTCGTGTACCACTACTATCATATGTCATGGTTAAAATAGTATAATACTATTATGTAATGGTTAAAAAAAAAAGAACTCAATGACCTTATTATGATATAGGATACTGTAATATGAGGAATGATAATGTAATAAGAAGTCAGGATATATATATATATATATGAGTGATTCTTGAATTTCCTTAACACGAGCAACGCTTTCGATAGTGTAAAAGAATAAAACTAAATAGTGTCACCCTGCAAAAAAAAGCGTGATCAATAGGCTTTTTTCAGAAGAATGTTGTGCAACAGTATTCTTCTTCTATAACGCTTTTCTCAAAAGAAAATTTTTTAAAAAAAAATGAAAAGCCAGCACTTGCTGCACCAACAAAATATACAACAACCTTACATATAACTACTCAAATTCGAGCCACACGTAAATAAGTGATTCTCAATCTATCATGTAAGCTCGAAGCTTTTATAGGTACATCATTTGCCACATTTATACTTTTTAGAAGACAGGGTCATCATGTACATACAAAAAATTAACTGATATTTGTATTTATTTTCTTTTTAAACTTTCATGTTTATGATTTGTGTTCGGTAAGATATATTTGAGTGGGCCGGCATATCACAAGTTATTAGTAAAATATAATATTGCTACATCCATTAAACATGTGCATATAATCTTTCCTAAACAACGCTACAAGAGCAAGATGTTTGACAAGGTGAACGATGTTTATTCTTAAAAATTGCAACTTCTAAACTGTTCATTATTTAGATTTTCTAACATTTCAAGGAATTGGGCTGAAAAATAAAACATCTTACGTTGATCTTATCCTACCATCATTCTTTTGACTCTGCCAAACGCAAGTGTGTATACTGCATAGAAACACTAAATTGTGGAAAAGATGATTATTATATGGCTACTTCTACAACAATAATGCTTGTTGGGCAAAAATATGAAAATAAAACAACAAATTCTGCTCCATCCCTCACCTTCCCTGCTAAATCGATAGAATTGAACAGAGGCCCCTTATGTTTACAGAAAAACCAAAGTAAAAAAATGGAAAATATTTATTAAAGACACCGAATGCTGCTGACCTATGCTATAGTGCCGCACGCTTCCTTTTTGATCTTTTCCCTTTCTTTGTTGGCGTAAATTCTGGAAGTTTTTTGCTCTCACTAGATGCGTAAGTTTCCTCCAGGGCTTCTCCCTGCCCCTGCCAATCGGTGAATCATCAACCTTAAGTGCAAGCTAGAAAGCTTTATACAGCAACTCGGATGGGGGTTACTTTTTAGTAGAAACGAAATAACTGGCTCACAAATCCAACATTTGGTCAAGTAAAATATATGGCTAGATAAAGAAAACCAACAACAATGCTCAAAAAGCTGGAAACTTATTTTCGTTCTTTAACTTGGTAGTAGTCAATTTCTTTAAAGAAAAAACACTATAACTTCATTAGACCTTGCCTAGGTGTTTCTTGTAATATAAACCTTAAGCACGTTAGAATGCGATATGATATCCGCCATAAGGCAGAAGAAGCGGAAGAAGGGAAGGAAAAATAACTGTATCATCGGATTATGCTGTAACTTCATGAAACGAATATGTTTTTAAGAAATGCAGTTTGGATTGTCCATCTTAGCTACTGTTTCACATATTGTACACCTAGATTTGAATAATCACTGTCTTTTTCCCTATTGCCTTCCATTTCTTTCACAACATATATCTCAGGTGATGTAGGAATACAAAATGAATCTCCATAGTAATTATTAAACTAGGCCCTGTTTCCAAAGATGGAATCACAAGGAAACAGGGCCTTAAATTGAGTCTTTAGTTAATGTGTGTTATCTAGTATCAATTTGATTTTTAAAGAAATGCTCCCTTTTTTTTTCTAAATAAACTTCCAGCTCCCCAACCATAGAATTAGGAGCGAGGAATAGCTTACATTCCCAAACTCTTCCTTTGGAAATCATAAGCTTAAGTTGCATTAACACTCAACTTGATCCACTCAAATCCTATGATCAGTGCTCATCCTAGTATCCTTTCCTCATAAGGATTCCTGCCAACACTAGAACATCTATTGTTGGAACCATTTGCATGTGCATAATAGGATGTGGAATACAATTACGAAAGGCCAGTTAAGTTTTATGCAGAATGCAAATTGATTTTGATATTCAAACCAAGTTTAGTAATGAAAAAATCAATATGCTTGTCCAATGATGAAGCACAAAAGTGACACCAGACCTTATCACTGGATTCGACATCTGATTCATTATCAAAGTTTGATGTAGAAGCTAAAGGTTGTCCCCCCTCCGATGACAATTCTTTGTTGACCTTTTTCCTGTTTTCTTCTTCTTTTAATTGCTTAAACCTGCTTTCATGCGCCAGAATATATTTTATTTTCTAAAATATTACAGCTCAGAATTCTTATCAAGTTGGCACATGGAAGAAACGAGAAACAACCTTTCACCAGTCCGTATCGGCTGAGAAGCAGAACGCTTTGCTTGTCCTGCACTAATGATTCCACCAGCATCACTGCTAACAGCCGGTTTAGCCCCACCTAATTTCCGCAACCAAATCTGTTGAGCAGTGCTTAGAACATTGTTTGTGAACCTGAAGACAAATACTCAACTAGCTTAGAAATATAAAAATAAACACATATTAAGAGGAACTTTACAGCAGAAACAATAGTTAGTGATAGAAAAATAGTAGAGTAAAAAATGACACTGAAAGATGCAGATGCCACAAGATTTTTCAAACAGATAAAGACGACTAGTGTAAGTATGTCATGTCATGCAGTATAACTGCAAAGCAGGGAAACATTCGAGCATCCGTTTTGTTATAAAAAAAATATGTTCTTCCTAGTAAATGGTTCAAATTCTTTTACGCATTTTTGTTATGAATACTTGTTCATACAGGAGAATGTGAAATATAACCTACTTTAGATTCTCTCGTGTTTATCAAAAAAAATAAAGGATTAATAAAGTTCTCTACTGAAGCTCATATCCCAGTGTAAGTATTCTTTGTGAAATGATAATTTTGCCTAATCTTACCCAGGATAGGGCAAGTAGAATCAAAGATCCATGTCTAGATTTTGGAGGCTATAATTTTTTCTCATTTCCCCCCATGTACAATGCAAATCAAGGATTGCAACAGGAACAATTAGTTTCATGCCATGTCGTGCATAGTTTACGACCAATTAAACATCTAATTAATGTTTTCATAATTAATTTTTAGAAAATGATTTCAGCATCATATTAACATAAATAATCAAAATTACGACAACATTTTGAGAGATCATTCACAAAACTGTTAAGCTCAAATTGCCCGACTATGCTGCATTGATTGCACAGTCATATACCATGTAGCTGAGCGTGACCATCACAACTATACCCTGGGCTTGAAGAAAGCCAATTGCACCAGTTGTAACCTTAATATCGTCATCTTGAATAAAAGTAGTTGAACTAGATCCATTAGGTAGGCTTAAAAAAAGCTATTACAAACTGCATTACAAAAAGAACCATAAATCTCGCATATGCATATTGTTCTTAACACGAGATACTAAGATAAAAGTATATTCTTAAAATCAGCATAATGCTACTGCTGATTCAAGGGAAGAGATACCAACCAGTATATCGACAGTCCTGATGGTACTGAGAGTGCAAAATAACCAATCATGAGTGGAAGAAACTTAAAAACAAGAAGCGAGTTCTTCGAAGCTGGATCATCTGTCTGACATTATATGAGGCAATTTAAGTTATTTTGCCTCAACAAAGACAAAAATGAAACAAAAGAAGGAATAAAAGAAAAAAAAATTGAAGGATGCAACTGACTTGAGGTGGCTTCATGATCTCCATAGAGATATATTGTGAAACAACAAGAAGAACAGGTAAAACTAAGTATGCTGCTGTGTCAAACCATCCTAAAGGTGGATGTCCATCCTACAAAGCATAATAAACAATCATTTTTTTCATATAAAGAAAAGAATTGTATGATAGAGAATCTCTAAAAGTGCAATCAAGTTTATAAGGGTTGAAGCAAGTTGGTTAATGTTCAATATCTGTCAATCTAAAAAGTTGGACAGAGCCTGAAAAATTAATGTATATATTGGTCTTAAGACTCTCTACTTATTCAATACAAATGCGATCTAATAAAGCAAGCGCTCTAAACAGATGGTATCAAACTTGTACATGAGATTCTTTAGAGATTTCTTAAATGTCATTTTTCAGTACAGTTGATGTCTAAGAGAAGTTTATTCCTAGAAAAGTAAGGAAACAACTAGAAACACATTATTTCTTATTTTTTCTAAAATACCTTTTTCTTGTGTCATTTGCCTGCAGCTTTTAGTGTAGTTTATATCCAGTGTATTCCAGGAAAGAACAAATTATGTCAAGCATAGGCTAACCTTCATTTCTTGCAAGATACAGAGCATGAAATATCCCACTAAATAAAGCAACAGAAATGTTCTAGGAATAATATGATTATATGTGATTCGATATGTTGAATATGCAAAAGAAAATCATCTGATTCCCAAGGTTAATACTGCCTATGAAAAAAATCTGCTTAGCAATACACCAAATGCGAAATTATCCACCATTATGAGCCATGAATACACCAAACATAATTACCACAAAAGGTATGAGCCATGAAATGCCAGCTCCACTTTGCCGAGCAGCAATTGTTGTTGGACCACCCAAAGAGGGAATCCAGAAAAAACCTTCCGTCAGCAATCCCTTCAGTTAAAAGATTTTCCACAAGTCAGATAATAATTCAAAGGATTACTCCTCACGTCAGTCTTTTTTCACATGAAAATTGGGTAGTGAGCACCTCATTTGCAACATTTGAAAGTGCTTGATATAGACCAATCCAAACAGGTATTGTAGCCAAAGTTGGGAGGCATCCTTTAGACATTCTAACAAGATGTTAGCAAAAGTGCATAACTTTTTGATAAAGAAAACAGCTACAACAAGTACAATCTCGTTGCTAATTAAACTACTAAAGATAACTAGAATGATGGAAAGATCAGTGTTTTCAATATTAACAATTAAAAGTAGTAATTTATTATCAAGTCAGCGTCTTGAACCACAGTGCGACTCCTGTGAAAATGTCTCATTAAACTGTGAAGCCATTTCAATCTACAATTTTACTCAATTTGTCTAGCATTGTTCTTTTTATAAAACTTGAAAAGTGGAATCTTGTATTGTGCCAAGAATCCCTTGAACCGTGCACCTCATAGTTCAAGTAAGAATGACATTGATGTTGACAGAAAAGGAAGACAACTGATCTCAATTATATCATTTGAAAGCAATCCAGCCCTTTCTCTTGCATTATAAGCCTTTTTTATAGTCTTTTACACCAACGAGCAGCATCTTCCCACTCAGACCACTAGGTATAACTTCCACCAGCATCTCTACACTGATTATCTATAACAAATATGTAAAAGAATGCACTGGTCATATGAAATGTAATGTCATGATATTTTCATAGTTGTTGTGTAGCTGACAACACAATCCATTTTCGTCATTTATAAAATATAAGATAAAAATCTAATTACAAACCCAAGAACAACTAGCATGAAGTTCTTCCATGCAAAAAATGAATATCCCTTTATTATACACCCACCTGAAAAACTGTCAAATCCTATTTTAACCTATGTGAAATCTATAGGACACAAAAAGTGTTATAATCATTTTCATTAGTACAGTTGAAACTCAGAAATGTCACATTCAGGGATGTAATATTCTGATAAGAAAAATGTGAATTATTTGTAGGAAGACCACCTCACCAAGGCCAAATTACAGAAAGACCCAAATACTTGTAACATTTAGAGAGACCTCAAACCTTGTCATTGTATGATAAATTTGGTGATAAAACAGTTCTCTAATATTTGCTTGTTCATACTATCTCTCTCTTTTTGCCTTTTCCTTCTTTCTCAAATTGATATTGTATTGGTTAGATGGTTGGAAAGCCTTTTATTTACGGTTGGTCTTGTGATTTGATTCGCTAGGTTTGGTAGGGTGAGATGAAAAGTTTTATTATAATGTGCTAAGGCATAAATGTTCTCTCTCGATATTAATCTTAGACAAGTCATACGACAAGGGTCAAGTGAGGATGATGTGTGTGATATTCATAGATACACATGACACCAAAACCTATCAGTATTATCCCCAATTTAGATTGGTACAAGAAATCTCTTTCACGGACAAAGAGATCAAACAACCATGCAACTTTGTATAGATGAGGGTGTGATTCAGGTGCGAGCTTGATCCCACCAAGTGCAGAAGTAGAAATCACATTCATACAACTACCCACATCAATGTAATTGCATCATCAACTAATCTCCAGTTCATCCATTCCAAAAAGACACAGACCCCAATTTAACACTAGAATGCAACTTGACTGATTTATGAAGAAATCAGTATATAAACATGAAAGAAGAGAAATAAAGAAGCAAACTAACCAGCCAATGGATTCACCCCAGCTTGCCTATATAAACGAGCAGTTTCAAGCTGTATTCTTTCCTGAGTAGACAAGAATAAATACTACAAAAATCATAAGTTGTCCAGCTAAAATTGTCAGCTAAAGTAATGTCCGACTTGCAAGATACTTAATGTTTATCACAATCAATCATAAAGTCGCATTAAATGCTAGTGTTGACCAATGAAAAGACATAACTTCTTACAATGTTAGATCAAAAGACAGTTACAAGCATGAAAATCACATATCAACGTTAGGAAGAACTGGAAGTCAACTAAGAAACAACATGAACGTTTGCTATTTTGGTTCACTCGATTAAAAGGAGGTTTTAGTTTTTACAAGTTGCAAGTCTCAAAACCATAAATCAGCTTAGGAATTCTGGCAAACCTGGTTTCCCTTGTATCTCTCTTGAATTGCCTTGATCTTTGGCTGTAAACTTTGCATTGCTAAAGTTGATTCAACCTGTAAAATGAATAGTAGCTGTATAAATACCTTGCATATCGAAAAAACTGTGATTGGTAGTGTAAGATTTTAGGTGAAACTGATAATATAATAAGAGTTTAGAAATAAATTTATGTTTATCAAAGTAGAGAGATAAAAATAGTCAAAGCAACTAATTAAAGATTTTTTCATCACACAGATGCGCTCTCTTATGCATCCAGCTAAGGCTCCATAAATAATATGACAGTAAAGTGGGCAAATGCAGAAAAACAAACTGGATTAAGCAATCAAACAAGATAAGAGCTCATAAACTGCATATACACCAGCAGGAACCAAAGAAAATCGTCAAACCAGAAATAATCAAAGTTCATCTCTCGTTTCCTTGGGCAGTAGTACGAATATTCACCTGCTGCTTGGTCAAAGGAAGCGTCAGCACCTTCACAATTACAGTGAGTAGAATAATTGCAAAACCATACGCATATGGTATATGTACAGCGGAAAGGCCATCCTTCAACACCTGTTCCCAGCAAAAATACTGTTACTCACTATTGTATGACAGGAAACTATCATTGCATCGGCAATATTTATGGTCAACAGTCATATGCAACATATTTCAAAATAGGCGCCTTCTTGGCAAATGATTTAAAGAATCTTAGTTCAAATAAGCTTTTGAAATGAATATTGGATATGAGTATTCTAATTACATACCAAAGGAACTTGCCCTTAAACGAACTTGTACAACAACTAGCAAACATATATGAACATTCTCAAAAGTTCTGTTCATACCTTAAGAACGATTTCCATCGCATCCGATATGAACCCAAACCATCCCCCGTTCTTCTGAACGGCAGCGGAAGCCTCAGCTGCTGGAGCAGAGGGATCCACTGCCACGGCAGCATCCGCGAGCGTGTACAACAGACCCTCCACGCGGGAAACAAGCCCATAGAGGTTGGTCACGGAATCGGATCCGTGAAGGGGTGGGATCCCATGGAAGCTCATCCTGACCCTCGTATCCGACCTCCGGGGCCTGTAGAGCGGAAACCCGAATCGGCCATGGCGGGGAAGGGGAAGAAGCGGTGCGGAGAGGAAGGATGACGGGAAGGAGACCAGGGTTTTCGCCATGGATGAGGGTTTCTTTGAGGTTGGGGGATTAGGGTTTCATACGCGGACGAGAGGTCTGGGTGGAGGGAGAGAGAACGGATGAGGGAGCGAGGAAGTGGTGGAGATGCCGAAAGGAGGGAGTGGGAGCACTTGCCCAGTGCGTTTTATCCGTCAGGAGACGGCGAAAGCCGTTTGGTTTCCCGTCAGAAGTGACGGGATATTCCTTTCCGCGCTAACTTAATAGATAGCCAATGGCCACTTGCCACGTAAGCTACAATGATAGCCAATGGCCACTTGCCAGGTAAAAAAATTTTCCTGGGTTTAAGGGTAATTAGCCGAAAAGAAATTCCTGCGGGGTGGGAGGTTTGTGAGAGGATATCATGTAATAAAATTATCGTGTAATAAATATTATCGTATAATATATATAGTATGAATTTATAAGAGAACATTACATGAGGATTATATAATGACATTACATGATAATTATATAATGGACTATCATATAATACAAATATATCGTGTATAATACACTATATTTGTATATTATACAATCCTATATTATATGATGAAGATATAATGCCTCTCATATACTGTATTCACACGCAGCAATGACCCTTCGTTGAATTTGTTTTCAACTTAGCCCAAGTTCAAATGCTCGGATATTTTACTTGAGCGGCCCTCTCAACTCCTCAATATTTATAAATAATTGTTGTATTTATTTTTGTTTTTTAATAAAAAAAATTAATTTTATAAATTAAAGCTATATTTATATAATAATTATTTTTATGATTAATTACCGGAGAATTTTAAGTTAGATCACATATCTCACAGATTCAGATTTAATTATCATTCCCAATCAGGGAGAGGAGCAAATCGATGTACGTGGCATCATACTTTTCCTTTTTCTTTTTCTAACGGTTTAACGGTATTCCCGCGTTGAGTTCCCGCCGAAAGACCTGCTCGCCGGGGTCGCCACCACCACCACCTCCTCTTCCCACGCCCCTTAAACCATCGGACTACTCCGCTCCCTCCTTCCACCTCCTCGCTTATTTCCTTCATCCTTGCTTTCCATCCTTTCAATCTCCATTCTCTGGTCTAGTTTCCTCTGTGTTCTTATTTATCTTGCCTCAGGCGATAGTGATCTTTGCTTGTGCTACCTCCACAGAGCCAGATGGACGAGGAATACGACGTAATCGTACTTGGGACTGGCCTTAAGGAATGCATTCTGAGCGGTCTCCTCTCTGTTGAAGGCCTCAAGGTCCTTCATATGGATAGAAATGACTACTATGGCGGCGAATCAACATCTCTTAGTCTTATTCAGGTGATTTTTGCAAAAGATAGAGGACGATTCATACAGAATTTGTTCTGTTCTACTTTTACTTCCATTAAAAATGACCTTTTTTTAACTTACTACCTTACTATTCGTATGTAATAGCTCTGGAAGAGATTCAGGGGCGATGACAAACCTCCAGAATCATTGGGCTTAAGCAAGGAATACAATGTGGACATGATCCCAAAGGTACACAGACTTCAATTCTCTTTACTAAAATACATAAATACATATTAATTAGCATGAACTCTTTCAGTTCATGATGGCAAATGGTACTCTTGTTCGAGTTTTGATCCGCACTGGAGTCACCAAGTATTTGAACTTCAAGGCAGTCGACGGTAGTTTTGTCTACAACAACGGAAAGGTAACCCAGACTCTGATCTCTTCACTGCCTTCGTCCCACTCCGACTAATTATTTCACTTCGCATTGCATTGTCTTCCCTCGTCGCCAGATCTACAAAGTGCCTGCCACTGACGTTGAAGCCCTGAAATCGACCTTGATGGGGCTCTTCGAGAAGCGCCGAGCCAGAAAGTTCTTCATTTATGTGCAGGATTACGAGGACGATGATCCAAAGTCCCACGAAGGATTGGATCTTTCTCAAGTCACTACTCGACAAGTCATTTCGTATGCGCTCTAGACTTTCGACTATTTTCCTGAGAGTTTCGAAGATTATGGTCTTGTTGTCGCCTTTCCGTTTCAGAATTAGGTTTTTAGCCGACTCCCCACGTTGCCCCTTTCAGTGAATACGATCTGTGCGTCTAGGTTAAGATCTCATGAAATTAGGTCAAGGACCAAATTATTTCTTCGCAATCTTTTGGGAGGAATTCAAATTGAACTTATAGCTGATTTGTGTACGCCAGCAAATACGGGTTGGACGATAACACTGTTGATTTCATTGGACACGCGCTGGCGCTTCACAACGATGATAGCTACTTGGATAAGCCTGCAATTCATACTGTCAAGAAAATTAAGGTAAAAATAGAAGGCCGAATTTTGTTGCAGATTTCAAATTTTGTTGCTAGAATGCTAGATCTATATGCATGATATTGTGGATTGCTATGTTGCATTATTTGGTATTGCATCAAATGCAAGGGTTAAAGCTAATTTTGCAATTAGAACAGGCTTACAAATGTAATAAAATCATTCGAATTGTGGCCTCCGCTTGGTTTTCATGCAAAAATGAATGGCTTTCAGTGTTGTTAAGTAGAGATATATGTTAGCTGCAGATGAATTGAGTATTTTCATAAGAACTGATCAGGAAGTTGTACTGGATTAGCTATATGCAGAATCATTGGCACGCTTTCAAGGAGGATCTCCTTACATTTACCCTCTTTATGGCCTAGGAGAACTACCACAGGTCTGTAATTTATATTAACTTACCGCTTGCAATAACGAGTGCTCATGAGTAAGATGAGGCACAATGGACCTTATTTGCAGGGTTTTGCCCGCTTAAGTGCTGTTTATGGAGGCACCTACATGCTCAACAAGCCACAATGCAAGGTGATAGCAAGTGAACAATCAGAAAACTTTTTAGTTCAATAATTCTCTTCACCTATGATTTTAGCCGGTAATTTGTGACTGAAAACTTGATTGTTGTTTCTGATATATGGCAGGTAGAGTTCGATGCAGATGGAAAAGCATATGGTGTGACATCAGAGGGAGAAACTGCTAAATGCAAAAAAGTAGTCTGTGATCCCTCTTACTTATCTGATAAGGTATAAGATCTTTGCTCTTATATGTTCACCATAGGCCTTAATCAGAGTCTTCAGTTTCCAGCTTGCTACTTGACAGGTCAAGAAGGTTGGAAGAGTAGCGAGAGCAATTTGTATCATGAGTCATCCAATCCCCAACACCAGCGATTCCCATTCGGTCCAGCTCATTCTACCTCAGAAACAATTAGGCCGGAAATCTGACATGTAGGTTGTTTTGATTTCCTTTTGAAAGCTTTCAGCTACCACTTGTAAGTAAACAAAAGGTCTTAAATCGGTTCATACCGATCTCTTCATTGTCATCAGGTATGTGTTCTGCTGTTCTTACGCACACAATGTTGCTCCAAAAGGGAAGTACATTGCTTTTGTTTCAACTGAAGCTGAGACTGACAATCCTGAGACAGAGTTGAAGCCCGGGATTGACTTACTTGGACCTGTAGATGAGACTTTCTTTGATATCTACGACAGATATGAACCTGTCAACGATCATGAACAGGACAACTGCTTCATATCCACAGTACGCGTGATCTAATCCTGTTCATTTCTTCAAACAGAGCTGGTCAAACCTTGTATATGTTTCTTTGCAGAGCTACGACCCCACAACACACTTCGAGTCAACGGTTCAAGATGTCATCGCCATGTATAAGAAGATCACCGGGAAGGTAATCGACTAGTAGTCTGTAAGCTTAATGCAGTTAGTGAATTGATCTTACGATGAATCTAGTTGCGTTCTTGTGTCATGGCACAGGAGCTTGATTTGTCAGTGGACCTCAGTGCTGCCAGTGCCGCTGAAGAAGCATAATTTTGTTTATTTGGATGGATTGCTAAATAAAAAAGAAAACGCAGACGGATGATTTATGTCCGGGCATCATAATTTATCCGTCTCACACACTCCTTTGTTTAGCCCATTTGTAATAGTTGAAAGAGTTAGAATCGCTTGTTCTGGCTGCTTGTGCTGCATCTTTCTGTAAGCACACAACTCAGTCAATTTGATTTCTCCTGTACTACTGTGTTTCCAATATTATGGAACTTGAGCAATCTCAACGATATGTTTCGAGGATTGTAACTCAATTGGTTTCTGATTATGTACAAACTCAGTACAATCTAACATTGCAATGAGGTCCTGAAAAATGAGATGAAATCAATGGTATTTGGTAGAGTTTGAAATCTTATCGATGTTTATGGTAATGCAAAAGCCATTTTACAATTATTGTGGTATGAATCAAATCGAATTTGAGATGAGAATCCAACAACACTTGACCACACAATTGACGTGGGGTGTATGTTTGCTGGGAACGACAGTTCATGAGAGTATAACACAGATATGGAACATAGGACCACGTTTGTTTTGCCCTAGTTCTAAGATGCAGGAAAGCAGGCCACTGCGGATAAAAAAAAAAAGGTAAAAATATAATAATTAATGAGTAAATAATATATTTATAAATTTAAAAAAAATATAAATCTAATTAAAATACGTATATTATAGTAATTGACTAATTTATACAAGTAAAATTGTCTATGGTGAATCCAATTACTTAATAATATAAGACAATTAAACGTAGATCACACTTAATAGGTAATAGCACGACAGCATTACCAGACAACCATATCGTTTTCTTTTTATCGGCGTCCCCGTTACGGCCGTAGGCCCATTTAACTAGTCTCGCGACCCGTCGTGTCGTTCCGCGGGTGGTCCACCGCCCGCATCAACCTCATCACGAGCGGAGCAGACGCGCCCGCACCAACGCTCTCCAACTCCGTGCCGCACCGACGTTTCTGTGCGACTTACAAGGGAACCGCCGCAAGATGAATCGGACGGCAAAGCTTTTTTCATACGCATACGAATTTTATGGCATCACTCGGCTCGCACCATCGTGCGTACGTATTAGGGATGGGGTATATCGGACGGCGGAGACGCACCAGCCCGGAAGCTTTCTCGGGTGACACACCACAGCTGAGCCCAGCTGGAGTCGGTCGGTGGATAGAGAGAGAGAGAGAGAGAGAGGGAGGGAGGGAGGGAATAGCTTATGATTAATAAAAAAACTTACTTTACTAAAATTCAAGGGAAACCTCCGTGGCCATCCGCTTCATCATCATCGTCGACGTTGTCTCTCTTTATTGTTTTTGCTCTTTTTTAGTTGCCACTGATCCGATCGAGTGCTGGATTTGGCGTGCCGCCGCTCTCGACGGAGATATCGGCCAAAATCTCTCGTTTCGATCGGGCGCCGCCGCTTGCCGGTTTCCGTCCGCCAGAAGAGGAATCGAAAGAAGAAGAGAGGTGGGAGAGCACACGAGGAAGAGAGGAGCCGCTTTGTTGGACTCTCCCTTGGTTCTTCTCTTCGTCAACACAGTCAAGGATCGGGGAATCCAGGGGCAGGCCTTGTAGATCGGAGGCTGATCTGCTTGTGGGCTGTCAGATCGGTACGCGAGAGGGCCGACTCACACGTTTTAATCAGGTGATTTGCTTTCTCTTGTATTCGCATTCGATTGGGTTCACTGTTGGCATTCTGTGTGGATCGGCCAGTCCTTGAACGTTTACTATTTGTCTTTGACTTGAATCGGACAGTTATTTCCTAGATCTGTGGGTTTACCTGACTACACTTGGAGATTTGTGGATAAAGCTGCTCCTCCGTTTGATTTGTTGCGGCATCCAGTGCTAATTCGATTTCTCTTCCCAGGTTTAATCAAAACCCAATGAGAAATGCATTTTACTTCCTTAAAGTTTCTTAAATACAATTACCTTGCAGTTTTTCTCGAAAAGTGAACTCTTTTATGACGAACTGGTTGTTGAATTATCAATGTTCCAATTATGCAATCGGTATTACAGAGAAATACACTGTATCTGAACTACGACGGCTAATACTCCCAAGGATCCATCTTTAAATCAAGTTTTTTGTTGTTGTGCAGCAGTTCATTGTGTTACGGTACGAATGATCAGAAATTGGGTATCTATAAAGTGGATAATTAAGAATCCAAAGTTCAAAACTGATATTAGAAACCTTGTCGACTCGGATCTTGAATCGGGGCACAAAATCAATTGTGTGTGTATTTATTCGAAGACACTGGAAACAATAATTCTCATGGAACGCCTTTGAAAATTTTAAGTTGTATGATCTACTTTACATATGTATGCATCCGGTTTTATTTAGTTTTATCTAAATGCATAACTTCTTTTTTCTGATGTTCAGCATATTCCAAATATACCATAGAGCTGTGGTTATTTTTAGACATGCATGTTGATTAGATCTGTTAACAATGGCAATGTTTTGCCACCTGTCACTACATTATATTGGTGTGAACCTTTTCCATGCCTAAGCCTATCATAGTAAGGTAAGATTCTTCATTTATGTCTTGCTCTAATTTATTGCCGTAACGCTACGAATGATGATCATAATTTATCGAGTGCCAATCGGATCCCTCTTACTATCTGTTTCTACCGTGTTCAAGGGCCATGCAAATTCATATTATGCTTCATGTGTAGGATATTCAGACAGGTAACGCATTAGCAGAGGATCGAAAGAGGGATAGGGGCTCCGCTCAAAGAAGCTTCAACGAAGAGAAGAAATGGCACCCAGCATCAGGAAGGCTCTGGGTACAGTGAAGGACCAGACCAGCATTGGCCTGGCCAAGGTTTCCAGTAACATGGCCCCTGAACTTGACGTGGCTATCGTGAAGGCAACCAGTCATGATGACGAGCCTGCAAATGAGAAGTACATTAGGGAGATTCTGAACATGACATCCTACTCTAGGGGTTACATCAGTGCCTGCGTTGCAACTGTGTCCAGGCGGCTTGGTAAAACTCGTGATTGGGTTGTGGCCCTCAAGGCCCTCATGCTTGTTCACCGTCTTCTGGCCGACGGGGATCCTGCTTTCCAACAGGAGATTCTGTATGCAACTCGAAGGGGGACCCGTCTTCTTAACATGTCTGATTTCCGTGATGAGGCACACTCGAATTCCTGGGATCACTCTGCATTCGTTCGTACCTACTCTCTCTATCTGGATCAGCGTCTGGAGTTTTTGACCTATGAACGAAAACTAGTTGGTGGCAGCAACCGTTCGAATGAAGCCACAGACAACTGGAGATCTCCCCCTCCAAATAGATCTGATTATGGCGATCATGATCCTTATACCTATGGGAATTATGGTCGGTCCTCGTACTCATCCCCTCCGGGTAGCGGAAGGAATGGGCATGATGAACGGCAGAACGGGGAAGATAAAAAACCAGTAACACCACTGAGGGATATGAAGCCAGAGAGGGTGCTCAGCAGGATGAACCAGTTGCAGCGGCTGCTTGATCGCTTCCTTGCCTGCCGCCCCACTGGCAACGCAAAACACGGCAGGATGATCCTTATTGCCCTCTACCCGATTATCAGGGAGAGCTTCCAGATCTATGCTGATATATGTGAGATACTTGCTGTCCTCTTAGATCGCTTCTTTGACATGGACTACCCTGACTGCGTCAAATCATTTGACGCATATTCTAGTGCTGCAAAGCAGATTGATGAGCTCTGTAGTTTCTATGCATGGTGCAAGGAAACAGGAGTGGCTAGGTCGTCGGAGTATCCAGAGGTGCAGCGCATCACTGACAAGCTTCTGGAGACACTGGAAGAGTTTATGAGGGACAGGGGAAGGAGGCCAAAGAGCCCTACTAGAGAGGCAGTTCCTGCACCCAGAGAAGCCGGGGATGAAGAACTAGAACAGGACATGAACAGTATAAAAGCTCTTCCGGCTCCTTCTGATTACAAGGAAGAGGAGCCAGAGCCAGCTAAGGTGACAGTGGAACCCATCAAGCAGCAGCCGCAGCAGCAACAAGCTGACTTACTGGTTGATCTTAGAGATGACGGCGTGACTGCTGACGACCAGTCTAACAAGCTCGCTCTAGCACTTTTCCAGGGGCCAGTGGCAGCCAACGGTGCAAATGGATCGTGGGAAGCATTCCCATCATCTAATGGCGACTCTGGGGTGACCTCCGCATGGCAAAATCCTGCAGCAGAAACTGGAAAAGCAGACTGGGAGTTAGCCCTCGTTGAGACCGCTAGCAATTTGTCCAAGCAGAAAGCCACTTTAGCTGGAGGGTTTGATCCGTTGCTTCTGAATGGCATGTACGATCAAGGGGCTGTGAAGCAGCAAGTGAATGCCCAAGCAAGCGGAGGGAGTGCGAGCAGTGTAGCCTTACCAGTGCCCGGACGCGGCGCCGCTCCAGTGCTCGCCCTTCCTGCCCCCGATGGTACCGTGCAAACAATTGGACAGGACCCATTTGCCGCATCACTCACTGTTCCTCCGCCTTCCTACGTTCAGATGGCTGAGATAGAAAAGAAACAGCAGCTGTTGGTTCAAGAACAAGTAATGTGGCAGCAGTATGCCAGGGATGGTATGCAGGGTCAATCCAGCTTCGCCAAGCTAAACACCACTTTCATTCCCAACCCAGCAATGCACTATGGAATGCCGGCAGCCTATAATACTGCAGGTGGATACTATTATCCAAACATGTGAATCTGTTCCTTTCTCCCCTTTTTTTGAGCCTGTTTTGTTTTAGTTGAGATCGTCCAGTGCTGATCGTCCCCAGTTGTTGTCGTATGCATTAGATATTATTTCTTCTTACGTGTTAAATGCTTGTGAATGACTCTCTTATGGTGGTTTATTTTCTGTAAACCTCTTGATCGAGTGCTTTATTCTCCCTTATACATTGTGGACAGATTTTTGCATCAGTACTCTCTAATCTTTCTTATAGAACTTCTGTTTTCTGTGTTATAATGGCCCCCTCGACAAGGAGGCCTGAGTTAAAGAGCATCCTGAGTTGATCGATACAAGAATCCACCACGTTGAAATGGTCACTTGGCTGGAAGCAGAATGCTTCCTATCAATGGAGGAAAGCAATTCAATGGACCAACAATTCGACAGTCTAAGTCTGACGTTTGAATAATCGCAGGACTGAAGTATATCCACGTACTAAGCACATTCGTTCAACTATGCAAGGGAAAAAACGCAGGAGAGGTAGTCACCTGTACTGAATTTGTATCCTATCTCATCATCTGAAGATATAGTCATTGCAATTTATTAAACGAAAGACTTTCTATCCAGCTCCTTCTAGTCTTCGTGGCATCAAACACATGAAAGTCAACAGATTAGGCAGGTGGCGCAGTCAACTTATTCTTGTCCCCGCGGACCTCCTCCTCGTTGGCTTTCTCTGGAGTGATCGCTTTCTGCAGCTTCATCATCCAGCGCGTGTCTGCACAAAGTCAACAATGAAAATCTTATGAATAGATTCTTTATATAATTTGAGGGAGAAAGGAGAAATCCTAATCATTTTTTTTTTTTTTAATCAAAGATAAAGGATAGAGCAAAGCTCAGGTTACATCAGCTTGAAGTAAGGAGGATAAAACCGGAGGCCAATCCTTATCAAGAAAAAGAAACACATGCTCGGTTCGAGCATGAATAGCCAGCCAATTTGCTGGTTGATTCCCCATCCTCATGGTACGATGATAAGTCAAATTCAGACCAGTGGAAAGATGCTTAATTTCAGCCACAAGACCATGAAGAGCATTTGGAGGGTAAGTACTCGCATCAGTTAAGAGATTGTAAGCTTCCAAGGAGTCAGTCTCAAGAATAAGCTGCATCAGCCTAAACCCATTACCAGAATATACGTAGCCAAGAGCGCTCCGAATGGCTATAAGCTCAGCTTGGAGGGGAGAATCACAGGTGGAATGGGCAGCAATAGCCATACTTGCTACCCCCAAGTGGTCCCGAATCACGTAACCGACGCCAGCATCCTTAGTGTGAGCGTGCCAAGAAGCATCAGTGTTTATGTTAAGGGTCCCGTCGGGCGGTGCGATCCATCGAATAGGACGAGTACGGGGTTGAAGTGAGGGGGGAAGCCTCTGCTTGTAAGCTAAGGCAAAATCATTGAGGTCAGAATGAATCGCACGAATGACCTCAGGTAAAGTACGCTGTTCGTTTCGAAACTTTAGAGCATTTCGAGCTTTCCATATGTTCCATATAGTTGTTAACAGAATAACAGTCCATTTATGACCCATATCTCGCCCAAGATAAACCCACCGACCACGGCTCATACGATGATGGAAGTGTTCCCAACGAATCAGAGGACCAGAGATTAACTGCCAGGATAATGTGGATCTTATTTTTCTAATCATATTTTTTTATTATTTAAAGAGTTTCGGTGCTTATAATTTTTTCCTTCATAGAATTTTATAAAAGATCTTTCATATACTTTTGTTCGTAGAACACAGAAATTAAGTTTATGGAGACTTTGAACTGGAGGAACATTGTGTAAATGATAAAGTGAGAGATGCATCTGATTATAGAAATGAAAGGATAAATTTTTTTTCAAATTATATTTTTTTAAGGAAATAAAAAAGTTTAAATACAATAAGCACAATCAAATGAGAACTTTAAGACATGTGCAATGAAGTCTAGAAGATATTTGAAAAGTCTAATATAATTTTTTAATTATTTTTTTTAGGCACGGCAAATCAACAACATAAATGACTTAGGCACTTGATTAACTATCGATTCTCTAATTCTTTTCCTATTTGGAAAAAAAAATAAAAGAGAAATATAAGTTTCATCAATTTTTAATGTAAATTGGACATAACTCAAATTTAAAAGAAAATTTATTTT
This sequence comes from Costus lasius, assembly GCA_027563935.2. Lineage (NCBI taxonomy): Eukaryota > Viridiplantae > Streptophyta > Magnoliopsida > Zingiberales > Costaceae > Costus > Costus lasius. The sequence goes on from CM050453.2 coordinate 109,371,424, forward strand.
TTATAGTTTTCGTTTTCTCTTTAAATAAATATAGAAAAAGATTTTTTTTTTCTTCTTTGTTTTTTAATTTCCCACCAAATTAATACATTATGAGTGGGGTAGAAATTTTAGGGGAGATGGGTGATTAATTTTTTTAAACAAAATTACTCGAATGCTTTTCATAAATTTTAAATAAAATAATATTTTAATTTAATAATTACTTTAAATTCTTTCCTCTATACAGTAAGAGGGGAACGAGAATAAGATAATATTTTATTATTGCATGGAGCACGGAGAAGCATGATTGAACAAAATAAATTTGATCGAGTGGCAACGGGTTGAGTGCATGTGTTTTTTACCTTAAATTCGAATTCAACTCATTATCTGAACTCGACCCAAACTCGGGTCAAATTTTTAAACTGTAGCTATGGGTACCCGATTAAATTTATTTTATAAAATATATTTTAAAAATAAAAATAAAAATATTTATATAATATATATTATTATTATTATTATATTTTTAATAGTAATAAATATTTATATAATAATTATTTTATTATTATTTAAAATTTTAAAAATATATAATTTATATTTATATTATTTTTTAAAAATCAAGTATTAGATATCATGTATTCATATTCCTAAATCTAAATCCGTTCTATTTAGCTAATTGAGTACCTAAATCTGTGATAAATGGGTCGGATCGGATCAAATTTGAATACCTGAGTAGAATTGTCACCCCTAAATTTGATCCCTTATAAATTTTTAAACGCCGAGCACTTAAAAATTTTTCTTTCCTATGAGTGGGTCGAAATTGGGGCTGTACATACAAAGATATGATCCAGAAACTAAACCATCCTTGGAGTTTACAGTATGAATCTAATTACATTACATAAAGTCCAAGAAATTGAGAATCTGCAGCTGGTAAATGAACACATGCCATCCAAATAAGAGTACGAAATGTCTTTGCGTTCACATGGCTGTTGATAAGCCGTCCAAATCATTGCCGCAGCAGGTGAAAATTCACAATTGAGCGTTAGGTAAACAGCCACCGCGCTACAAAAGAAAAGAGAGAAGATTGACTACCTTGATTTTGGCAGCCACCTTCAAGCTAATTTTCCTCCCTTTTGAGCGTTTTAAGGGATGGCAATTGCATTATAAAAAGTATATTACTCGATTCTACTTGAGCCATGTATATAAAAATAAAATTATAATTATTTTTTTTTCTAGATTCTTAATCGATTAATATTTAAAAAATAAGTATTATATAAATATATGAAATTAATTTCTTTTACAGCATATATTTTATAAAAAAAATAAAGATAAAAAATTTAAATTGAATTTCTACTCTGATTATATCATTTTGAAGTGTACAAGAATGACATCGGACAACTTTCGTCCCTAACATTCTCCCCCACTTAAACCGTCGATGCCCTCAGTGGCGCCTATATCTGAATCTGAAATGCGGCTTCGGTCGTGATGCATCTGCAGACTCCACAGCTACATTGGACATGGGAAGTCCCTTCCACTTCACCAGATCCTTCGTCACTTCGGCTTCATGGCTGAGTGTCTGATGTCTTCGGACTGGAATGTGCTCAACTTGTCTCACCACGGAAGAGGTGGTAGGGGGTCGGCAAATTGAGCTGCTTCTATGTATTTGAACATTTTGATCAAGTTATATAATAAGTTGTTTTATCCTCTTCTTCATTATTATGTATAATAAAAGAAAAAATAAAAAAAATAAAAATATATGCTAAATAAAATATAATAATATTTAAAAATTAAAAAAAATTGTCAAGAGAAAATGCATATTAGCATATACGACCAGAGACAAATAAAGTATAACAAAATCTCCTTTTTCCAAATTTTCCATTTAAAAAAACACTATTAACCTCCGATAAAGCACTCGGCGGCGACCTAATGACTTGAACAATACTGCAACGGAGAGGATGCAGTGATCCACAGCACACAACAGTCGGCCATTATTTTCAAGAGAAGAGGACGTAACAACTGTAAATGAATTGAAAACACTTCCGGCCAATGTCTCGGGCAAAGCTGTGAGTGCTCTTGAGTAATACCAGGGCCCTTGCTTGCAGTGGAAGGCGGCAACGTCCTTTGTGTCCGGGTTTCCAGAATGCAGAGGGGCGGCAGCACCGACACATTTGTCTCCACTGCGTGTACTATGTGCAGATTGGGAGACTTCGAGCTTGAATTAAGAAAAATCTCGACATCTCCAACTGATGAAGTTTGGGGAACGAAACTCACCGTTCGATTAAGCGCAATGGAACTCAGATCGCTTGATAGGGTAAAAAGGACAAAAGATAAAAGTTTTATTGTTACTAAACAAAGTCTCATAATTAAATTTTGTCTTTTATCAATTACTTACGCATATAAAAAAATATTAATATATAATTTTATTTTTCCAATTAAAAAAAAAGACTATTTATAATTAACAAATCAACATCATTTCTAGATTACATAATCGCCATTGGTAATTCATTAGTGTGCGTGTTATTTTCTTGGTAATTCATTAGTTAAATGAATATTTATATTTGTTTTTTGCTTGGGAGAGAAAAATTAGAGAGAAAGAAAAGAAAATTGAGTTTTTAGTTATTTTCTTGGGCAGAAAAAAAATTTATAATTTTTTCTTTGAAATTAATTTATCTAAATCTAATGAAAAAAGTTAGGAAAAATACAACGCCAATTCGCTTGATCTTCAAAATTAATTTTTTTTTTTTACTAAAATAGAATAATAAACTCTTTTTTTTTAAAGATAAATATATTAAATCTAATAGTAAAAATTGGCTAAATTGAATGTGTTTTTTTTTCTGAGAATTCTTTTCAAAAAAGAAAAAGGCCGAAGTCGCGGGCCAGTCAATGGATTAGCAACTTGAACTCAACGTTTCAAAGCCCAGCCCAGCTGCGGTCCTATAATGACAGGAGGGGGGCCACCTGTCAGAATTAATCGAAGTGGAACCGAGGCACAAATAATTTAATTTAAAAGGTACGAATAGCTATCAGCATAATTATTAAAATAGGTGAAGGGAAAAATTGCATTTGTCCTATCCTCATTTTTTTTTTTTGTGAATTGCCGAACCATCGAGCTGATTATCGGAGATTTTTTGAGTTTGCCGAGCCGGATCCGATCACATTGACTGATGGATATTTTCTGTGCATTGCGAGATGTGTTGCAAAAATATCTTAGAAGGATAAGATGAAAATTTATTTTAAAAATCAAAAATATAATTTTAATAAAGAAAGTTCGAACAACAAATTTAGAGTAAAAGGGCCAAAATGAAAAAAAAAATGCCCTTCACCTTTATTTGGCTCACACTAGTACTTTTGGAGCACATTTGGTTGTGATAACAACAAGGTGAAGGAAATTTTATGATATACATTCTATAATTAGAATATAATCTTTGTTAACTATAGTAACTAAAAAAAACAAGTCCTAAAACTTGTGATAGAATTTTTATAATTCATAATTGTCTTCGCATGCTTTAAGCACTAAGATACATTTTATGAAAAATATATTGAAATAAAATATGGCTTTTTGAGAAATGGGGTTCGAAAATAATCTTTTAGCATAAGTACATTAAATGGGTCAAAATAGAAAATAATCTTTCTCCCTGCATCGCCCAGCTTGTCTAACGAACATAAAAATGCCTAACTCAAGCTAGGTTAATATAATCTAACCCACTCACCATAGTGTATATATTTTATCTTATATGAAATAATTATGGATAAAATTATATATGTGTGTGTGTAGAAATATTTTTATAGAGACTAGTTGACTTTTAATAATTTTACATTACAGAAATAGTTCATAAAATTTGAGGTGTACAGAAAATTCAATGATGTGATGAATCATTTTGAGTTGGGAGAGTATTTCACTCGATAACGCATGGCGGTGTCGGGTTCTGCCGCCAAAGAGGCCGGACCTGAGAACCCGAATCCGCTCACCACAACCAGCGGCTTGGGGGGTACCTTCGGAAAGTGGCGTCGGACTTACTTCGATGCAAAGAATAATTACTGAGTAGCAATTACTCGTTTACTTTGCCTTCCTGCCTCGTCTATTTCAATCCGCTCCTCTTCCACAGTTCCACTCTCCTCGCCTTCCCTGCTTAACGCCACTTCCCATCATTCGGCAGCCAGCTACCGTACGGTTCCTTCGCTGCCGGGGAGGCCTCAGTGTCGGGGCGCGGGGATGGGCCACGGGCTGAGCTGCGCCGGTTCCATCTGCCACAACGACTTCTTCGCCGCCGTCCAAGGCGGCGACTTGGAGGCCGTAGAGGCGTCCATCAGGGACAACCCTTCCCTGGTTGCACGCACCACCGTCTACGACCGCCTCTCGGCCCTCCACATTGCCGCCGCCAATGGACACGTCGACGTAAGCCCCGGGCTCCCATTAACCTCGTCAATCCTTTCCCTGTTTCTCTTTGTTGGCGTGGTCTTTTCACATTGTATCTCGAGTTCCCTTGTGAGCATCTGCAGGTGTTGTCGGCGATTTTGGATCGATCCGTCAATCCGGATGTGGTGAACCGGTGTAAGCAGGTGAAAAATGCCGCAAATTTTGTGATCTATTATTATTTGAGGTCCTGTTTGAAGGGAATGATTTTTGCTGGATTTGTTTGTACAAAAGACTCCAGTGATGTTGGCTGCAATGTATGGGAAGTTATCCTGCGTGCAGAAGCTCTTCGAAGCTGGGGCAAACGTGAGCCAGGGTTCTTTCCCTTTCCTCTTTGATTGATCTCTTCGTTTTGACAAACCTGAGCTTCGATATCAAGATTGCTGTCTGCTTCGTTCTATCTGCCAGATCTTAATGTTTGATTACTTAAACGGAAGAACTTGCCTGCATCATGCCGCTTATTATGGTCATTACGATTGTCTCCAAGCGATTCTCTCCACTGCTCAAGCCACTACTATTGCTGATTCATGGTGAATTTTCCATAAAATTTGCTGATTCTTTTGTCGGATCAAACTCTCAAGATCCTTTTTTTTCCAATAACTGTCTGATCTTTTGCTTCTCTGTTTAAACGTTTATCGAGTTACAGGGGATTTTCTCGGTTTGTAAATGTGAGAGATGATAATGGAGCCACCCCTTTGCACCTCGCAGCAAGGCAGGGACAACCAGATTGCGTCCACATTTTGTTAGACAATGGTGCTCTTGTGTCTGCTACGACTGGCAGACATGGGTAAGTGCTAGAATTTTCTCTATTTGCTCTCTCTTTGCTGGTACTCGTAAGACCAAGTTTTGTTTGAATGTGGAGATGATAGCTATGAGATTAAAAGATTCAGGATTGCAGTTACCTTGGGAGCAGTCCTCTGCATTTAGCGGCTTGGAGTGGAAGTTTGGACTGTGTTCGTGAGTTGCTTGCACGGGGAGCTGATAGGTTTCTGAGAGATTCATCGGGGTGAGAATACTATGGACACTACGTTTGCCCTGAAATTTGTCAATGTTTGTTTCCATTACCTACTTAATGGTAACTGCAGGAGAATACCATATACTGTCGCACTAAAGCGAGGCCATGGAGCATGTGCAGCTCTACTGAACCCATCAGCAGCTGAGCCTCTTGTTTGGCCATCTCCACTGAAGTTCATAAGTGAACTTGATCCTGATGCAAAGGTTATATTAAAAGCAGCTCTAATGGAGGCTAACCGGGAAAGGGAGAACAAAATTTTGAAGGGAACATCAAATTCCTTGCCATCGCCCTCTCATTCTGATGAAGCAGCTGATGGCAACTTTGCTGAGGTACCCCCAATTTCCTGGTTAGCGTTTCAGTTTCCAAGAAATTGCCTTCCTTTTAGGAAAGGGAGAAGGTCCAATAAAACGTCATTTCATAAGGTACTCCCTGAGAAGGAAGGGGAAACAAAAAAAAACATGGAAAAACAACCACCCATACCTGTCTGTCCGGGCAGCTATATATATTAATACCTGCTACTTGAGATATCCTGTACGCATTCTCTTCATGATTCAAAGAAATGACTTGAGCCAGAGGAGCGATGACCCTTTCTTGTGATGGGTTTTAAGGCTAAGCAAAGTTTTGAAGATCATCCACACATATCTCATAAGATTAGCATTCTGGTTATCCAAGTACAGTCACAAAAGATTAGGTACCTATTAATTGCAATTGTAAATGTATATATTGGTGAAAGTGTTAGTTCATCAAGAAGAATCGTCTCACATCCTAATATCATGAGGCTGTTAAGAAAACTATGCATCACATTGGGCACATGTAGCTGATAGGTGAAATCCGGTGGCTCCGTGGCTGCATTATAATTTTACTTGAATCAGCAATGTCATACTTTCGTTGTTCTTGCAGGTGTACCTTACATATACCCCCACTCTAGTTAGGACCGGTCCAGCATGTATCATCTTTTTTATCTCAGGTCACTGGAACCTATTGGTCAGGAAATAACTTTTTCCCGATAAAATTCACAATCTCATGGACTAGTCGAATGATTCTTTTTCTGTTCCATTTGGTCTTTTCTTAGCCATAGTACTTTTAAAGATGATTCAGGAAATTTGATACAAGACTTCAACTGTTTCATTATTGAATTAACGATAAGCTACATGTTGCAGGTGAGTGAAAGTGAGCTCTGCTGTATCTGCTTCGAACAAGTCTGTAGCATAGAGGTGCGAGCATGTGGACATCAGATGTGTGCTCGTTGCATGTTGGCACTCTGCTGCCACAGTAAGAGAAATCCCACGAATCAGTATTCACAGCCACCAATCTGTCCTTTCTGCCGCAGCAGCATAGCTAGGCTAGTGGTTGCAAGAACTGAAGTAATAGATGAGGGAGATAAAGAGACAACCTCAAAGGTAAGGAAATCAAGGCAGTCTAGGAACTTTAGCGAAGGAAGTAGTAGTTTCAAGGGATTGTCCTCCGCTATTGGGTCAAGTGGAAAGATGAATTGTGCTGGAGGATTTCTCGGTGATAGCGACGCCATGATGGACAAGCCTCCAGACATATAGTTACAAGTTCTTTTACTTTAAGTAGCTACTATGAAACCTCAAGTCTTCCATGCTTAATGTTCTAAGCACAAAATGATGATATACGAAGTACTGTATCTCCTGATGTTTTGGTGGTGGTTCATTCTGTGAAGATTGACCCTTGAAGCCAATGGTCTTCAGTGAGACAAGATGCTTGGACTGTTGAGGAAAGGGTACAGACTACGAATGTGTTCATTTGGGTGGCAGCACCGTTTCTGAAAATTCAACGCTTTCCTGAACCCTAAACTACTACGAGTCTATATCTCCTTGTTAATATGCTTATTCAGAAAGAAGTTCGTATGTGAACTGAATGCCTGTTTAGTTGTAGTTATGGTGCTATGATATTCATAAAGTTGCTCTTTCATAAAATTCAGTGGACGCGTGTGACAACTGCTTGACATGAGATGGAGCTTCATTGCTCTTACCATCTGTGTCATGGTTCAAGATGCCAGAACTTTTTTGAGCGACATCTATTGACGTGGGGGGTGCTCTCTCATCTCTCTGCCTATCGATTAAGGGGCTCAACACGGACGTCCCATACCCCACAAGAAAGCAAAAGAAGGCGCAGCTGTCTGGAGAGCTGGTGCATCTGACTACATTTGGTTTGGGTCCTTTTCTTTGTTTGGTTTCGTATACTCTTGCATCGACCGCATCTGACTACATTTGGTTTGGGTCCTTTTCTTTGTTTGGTTTCGTATACTCTTGCATCGACCTTAGTGTGTGGTGACCAACTGATGCTTTGTTGGTGGTAACATCCTTTCGCATTATTCTCGGTGTGATGGTGACGCAGGTAGCTGCCTGATGTTTTTCGAAGCAGTGGAAGCTTTCTTTGAGAAGGGGGAATGGCTCCTGTTACTGTGAGCCGGAGAGGATTGAATGATTTGGCGGTGGGCCAATGCGTTGACGGGCGTACTGTTGGAGGTTGAGTAAATTGGCGAGCCCGTGATCAGAGTACTGGAACTGCGAACTGCGGTCGTCCAGAACAGTGGATTTTTTCCATTATTAAGGGAATCCCCGTACATTTAATGGGCCAATCAATTTACAAGTCTTTTGGGTTCTATTCCAAGGCATACTAGAAAGGCTTAAAGAAGCCTCGGCGTAGTGAGAGTGAGCAAGCCGAATTAAATCGGGAGTGTCAGTGACGGCAACATGACACAGTAATGCCATGAAGTGAAAGGCAGAGGAAATTGTAAATTAGGAAGAATAATTGATTCCTAATTTCCTCCTACACACTCGCAACTAGTTGGGTTGGTGGCAACCATGGATGATGATCACCTGGTGATAAAATGTTTTCGAAGTAAAATTTTAAAAGAAAACTCCATTCATTACCAAACAAACTTACAACTGCGCGTCTGATCGATTTTAAACCAATTGAAGCCGTGTTGGGTGGCCACAGTAAGGCTGCAGTCCCTTACAGAGTGTTGCTTAATGTACAGTACTAGGGGGGCTTTCTTTTCACTGTGCTTGTACAGATAAGAAATCAAAAGCCTGCAGCCTGCAGACGGGTAGAACGAGTTCAGGGCTTAGCCAGGGGAACACATTTTTGGGAGATAAAAAATTGAATGACCGATCCTTGATCAGATCTTGCCCGTCGATCTAGATCAAGTGCTTTCCTCAATCAGAATCAGATTGTCCAGATCTGATCTTTTATATATATATATATATATATATATATATATATATATATATATATATATATATATATATATATATATATATGTTCAGGGCTTAGCCAGGGGAACACATTTTTGGGAGATAAAAAATTGAATGACCGATCCTTGATCAGATCTTGCCCGTCGATCTAGATCAAGTGCTTTCCTCAATCAGAATCAGATTGTCCAGATCTGATCTTTTATATATATATTCCCACAGAGAACCACGCCCCTATATTTACAATATAAATGATAGTATATATAATTTAACAACTGTAAACCTTCCAAGGGTTAGGTTTGGGTGCACAAGATCCCCCTACAATCATCCTATCAAGTTTTCTATAACAGAAATTCGATTTGAGTCACTACACGATAAAATCTATTGAGGCACTCTTCATTTTGTCTTATAATGATTTTTATTAGACATGCATATTAGTGAGTGTTTAATCAGACAAATATAGGACTTCACATACCTAGACCTCGAATGACCTTACGGAGTATTTCTGTCCCAAAACACTTAGGGCAATTTAAAAATTTAGCAGCGTCTATTTGAGCTCACTAGCATGCGATCTCAAATTCTAGCTTGCTTGTCTGGATTTGAGTTATGGCGCAGCTCTAGAGTATATATCTCGACGAACTAAATAGGATGAACTAGTATAATAGTTGACAAATAAGAAAATTTTGAAACAGGAAATTGCATTCATTATCAGACAATCATAATATGTAAATGGTAAGCTACATAATGTAATTAGATAACAAGAATTAAGAAAACGAAAGAAACTGTTGATGGATAAATAAAAAGTACCATTTGATTGACAAAAATCTTCTGGGACTGCTCTGGACCTCTGGTCACGCTTTCCGTTATACGCTGTACACCTAGACATTAGTAGGCACATATTATTGCGCTGGTAACAATAACTTGGTCATCCATACTTATGATTGACAAAGCCGAACCTGCAAAGCAAATCGGAGAGCACGGTTGGGAGTGAGATTCAAGTGCTTTACACATTCAGAAATCTATATACATGGAAGATACAAAATTCTACTCCAACAACTGTAAAGATATAGACATATAATATATAATAGCAGAAATAAAACTCACCAAGCAAATAAAAGATCCAATAAAAGTACATCTTCAAGTAGAGCAATACGCTACGAGATCGCAGCACCACAACAGATAGAATTGTCATTTGGACTTGGCAACGAAAAGCAAAAGATCACTCGACCTATTGAGAATGCTACTTAAATCACTTGCTGACAGATGTAAGGGTGTGTTTGGCCTAGCTTCTGCTTTTAGTTTCTGCAAGTTGAAGAAGCGTTGGTTGAAAAAATGTTGGTTGGAGAAATTTAAGAGTGTTTGGGATGCGCAGCTTGTGAACCGCTTTATGTTATGCTGGTTGAAAAAATACTTATTAAAAAAATTACTAAGATAAAAATTATATGATTAAATTTGTAGTTAATTATAATTAAAATATTTATTAAAAATATTATAAGTTATACTATTAAAAAATTATTATTACAAATAAGGGTTATTGAGCATAAGCAGGTGGGGGGCTAAAGAAGCAGCTTCACCTCTGCTTTTCAAAAAAACAGCTAATTTGTGGATTGGAACAGAGAAGCTGAAGGGCCAAACGTCTCAACTTCTTAATTTTTGCTGGCCGCAAAGCTATAAGCAAGCCTAGAAGCTAAGCCAAACGGGGCCATAGTCAGTCGGCAAAATTATGAACTCAATTGTCACTTTGCCAACCTATGCAGTGTAGTCAGACAATTGAAGAGTCTTTAATGATTTGGTGAATCATGCAAAGGATTTAAATAGATCACTCAGGCGAATTGGTTTGGTCAAGAATTGAAGCAACACTGGACAATGCATATCAAAGAAATGGGATCACTCAACAGTTGTTGTTAGAGCAAAGGATCACTCTTGCAACAACCGGAAGATTTAGACAATTCAAGAGTTTGATATGATCAACTAGTCATATTTAAGGAGAGCTTTCAAAAGATATTCTCTTGCTTTTAGATGCTGATCATTATCAGATTTGTTCAAAAAAATAGCCGGGAAAAAGTTTACCTAGGAAAGAATCAACAAAACCAGCTTCATTTCTTAGAGACAGTCACATACACTTCGGGCTGATCCTATAACATGTTGAGTCACTATATGCCACTTGTTTGGATCTAACTCATTTGGGTGTGCTTGCAATATCACTGCTAAAACCTTTGGGTTCTTCAGCTAACGAATTAAGTATTGAACTCTCAATGAATCGAGGCTGTATGATTCAAAGTCTTTATTGGCTTGTTAATGGTGGTCATCATTCAGAAGTACGTTCTCGGTGATACATATTTCGGTTCTAATATATTAATGCTAGACAGTTAGCCTATGTGAGACCAAATTACACACAGACAAAGTCGAACAATTTATGAGACAATTCAATTTTGTTGATAATTTATAGTTCATGTCCAAGAATATGAATAGTAATGAAATATAAAATTTGTTAACTATTTCTACACTATGTACTGAAAAAGAACATAAAGAGAAATACCTGAGCCTTATAGCAATGGTCCATATAATTCAGTAAAATCTTTATCGTTATTTCTCTCCGTTTTGTTATGTGAAGACAGCAATTCCTGATTTGCTTGATTTGTAAGAATCTTTCCTACCGAAAATAAGGTTCCAAACCAGTAAGTTGTATGAACATTGAGGAAGAAAAGAAGGAAAGGAAATTTCAGTAGCAAGTGAAAAAGTGAAAGAAAAACAATAGAAAGAAGAAGAAAAATTGTAGTCTATGACAACTTTAAAAGTTGACAAAGACTTATAGATAAACCATAGTTTTAAATCTCGTTTCATACAAGTGAACTAGTCCAATCTCGGATGACATACTAGTACTGGTTGTATGTATGGGTAGTTCAGACCATTTTTTAAAACATGGGGATAAACAGGAGTTAGCAAATACAATAAATTACATATTAAGAATTTTTTTTCTTTTAGCTTATTGCTATTAGTTACTATTAGACGCTTAGGTATGAAAATGACAACAATAGCATGCGGACTCTAATACATATTTAAATTAATAGAGTATAATCAAAGCCTAAAAATAGGAGGCCATTGCATCAAGCATGAGGTAATGGTGAGGCAGAGGCATTAATAGGCTGTAGGAGATGAACCAATAAATATGTTGGAATTACAAGCATATCTTTGCTACACATATATAGTAGCTAAACAAGTGGTTGATGTAGAGCTCATGGTCCCGCTCTACATCAGTGGTCAATTTGGGAATTAAAACAGGATAAACAAGAGTTTACAAAATGCAAGCTAGATAATGAAACATTAAAAATATATGCCACAATTTGATGAATCATCCAAAAATATCTTAACGTAGCTAAGGAAAGCATTCAATGCGAAAACAAACAACTATTTGAATCTACTAGGATCATCTAATAAAATAATTTCCTGATAGACAATAACACCATGATGATTAAAATTCACGTTCAGTGCGTGGGAACCTCATGCTTAATTCGTGCAAATATTAACATAGTAAAAACAAGTGAAATTAATTAAAGGAGAAAGAAGCAAGGAGTTAGTTCCGAACTCCCTTCAATTGATGACTGTTTAGTGAAACAGTATGTTCTCTAGTTAATTAGATATTTATAACAAGCCGACGCAAAATATACAAGTCTCCTTCACTCCGCATAATGCTTCTGCGAAGCAAGCATGCTCATCGACAAACTGAATCAAACCTTAGCCTTAATAGAAACTTTGCCTCAATTTTCTCACTTGTCACATTCAGCTCAAAGAATGTAAATGGAAATAAGACAAACGACCTCCTATACCCTACCAATTTCAATTTATCCAATTTACTAACCTAAAAACTCAAAGAGTAGTGATGTGGGAACAACTAGAAGGAGAGGAGTGTTACACATTGGAGGACCAACAAGATATGCGGAGCTTAAGCAGCCGACCCTAGATGAGGAAATCATTAAGCAAGAAACTAACAGACGGATGGAACTAACGGCAAAGGTTGGTGAACCGCGGAATGCCCAGCGGAGAAACCCCGGGGCATTCTCCGGAGACCAAACCCTAGGGTGACGTAGATCTTCCTCCCGTGCCGGGTCCTCGCCGGAGTGGAGCGACCCCCGTCGGAACAGTCGGAACGGCGGGGAGGGGCTGAGGATTTCTATGCTCGCCGTGTCTCGCCTTCTTCTCGTCTGGCGGAAGGTGGCTGTGGTGGAGGAAGAGTAGGAGGGGGAGGAATAAAAGGAGGACGGAGGCGCCCGATTTAGGTTGATAGGAGAAGGATAAAGCCGGCGCCACGAAGGGTCTGACTCTGAGCGCGAAGCACGCTTCCGGTGAAAGCAGAGGGGGATTAATTGATTTCAGTGGAGCGGCGCGTAGACGCGTAGTTTATTATTTAGTGAGATTATGTATTATTGAGGGGCCTTTTCGCATATTCCTCCAAATTCTTTGATTTTCGTCGGTTTTTTATTTATTTATAGCGTTGACTTTAATAACGTGTTTAGTAGAAAGGAAGGGAGAGAGAAAAAAATAAAAAAGTTAGAAGAAGAGCTATAAAATCGTGTTTAGTAGAACGGATGAAAATAAAGAAGGAAAAATAGAAGAAAAATGAGAGGAAAAATATCTCTATTTGCATTCCGCTCAAATTGAGCAGAAAATTGAATGAAAAGTTGGGTTTCCCCTTTTCATACCATATCTATTTTCACCCTTTTCTTTTTATGTCTGCTCTCTCTCTCTCGTGCTTTTTTTGCAATTTTCTTTATCATCGTTGTCATCGCCGTCATCATCGCTTCTCATCTCTCGTCGCCATCATTTCACCGTCGCCTCTCATCGTCATTATCGACATAAAAAAAAAATAAAGTATGTTTATCAATCTTTCTAACTTTCTTTCTTTCTAAATAAACACAATAATAAAAAATCTTATTATTATTTTTCTTTTTTATTTTCTCTTCCTTCTTATTTTTTTATTTTTTTATTTTATTTTTTTTTTCTTCCTACTAAATACAGAATAACAGTTTGACTCGAGGAATGTAGCTTCCTGTGTCATTGCGTGCGTCATTTGCAATTTCTCGAAGCCCTCAAGTGTTTTGTCAATTAATTCGATTTGGCTACCATCGCATGATTCATGAAAGGAATAATTTCATGAAACGGGGTCGTTATAAGCATGGTAGCTACTAGCCTAGCGTTAAATCGTTACGCCCTATTTTTTTGAACAAAAAATTATTATATTCATTCTGTTTTTCTTTTTTTTTTCTTATAGATTTTGTCTAAAAAACAAGATTTAACATTTTTTATATATCAACTAGCCTCTATATTGCATATTATTACAAATTAGAAGGTGTAAGATATCATATAAGTAATGCATTATATGATCTAACTAATGAAGGAGAAGATTATTGCCATTTTGGCACATGATTACCATTCAATTGTTGAGGCAAAAAACAAAAGAATATACAAATAGCTTTTTCAATTAAAATCACGAGTGTGGTCAAATACATTATCTGATATTAATCATATTTGTTTTGTTTTTTATATTTGCAATCAGTGTGAAAAGCTTAAATTAATTAAGTTTAATTTTGCGCAATTTTATAATTGAATTGTTTAGAAGGTGGAAGTTTGTAGCACTGCAGTGTCTACAGGCAGTTGGCTGCTGAAATTTCAGCTGGCTTTTAGCTGTCTGTATTCATATTGTGTGTATACGAATATATAAATACTCCAATCTCCACAAAATATTTTTTAAGAGAGATTGATATCTTAACAACTGCATTTTTTTTTTGCAATTTATATAACTTCGTTTCATTACAAAATGGTATTTGATCTTCCTAAACATTGGTTGCATGCATGATCGATCTGTAATAAAGCATTAGTGCATAAAAGAAGTTGTCCTATAAAATTTCATTCATGTTTACTACTAAAATGGTGATCCAAAGTATATGGGTCAAAATTAGAAGATTTTTCTAAGCCAAAAGTGTAATACCCTAGTTTAGTCTCACGTTGAAAGTGAGAGAAAAAATTATATAGTATATAAGACTTAGTGAGCTTGCTATTATTAACTTGGGCTTAAGCACTTTAATAGATTGGGCAACGTTGCAAATTGGCACACCAAGTTAATAAATAGTTTGCTTACTAAGCGGGTCATAACAAATGGTATCAGAACAAAACTTAGTCCTAAACATGGTCAGATTCTAATAGAAAAGGGCTACCGAGGATGGTGGAGCCACTATTAGGCTGACCTCATATGCTGCCGACTTAGGAATGCTGAGCTTGACGAGGATATCAAGTCCTAAGTGGGGGAGATTATAATATCCTAATTTAGTTCCATATTGAAAGTGGGAGAAAAAATTATATAATATATAAAATTTAATGAGTGTTAAATATTTTAATAAATTAAGCCATATTATAAATCGATTCACCAGACGTCAACTGATACGAACAACTTGCACTGATTTGACATTCTTATTGCGCACTAAAAGTCAACGACTTTTTGTGCTGCGGGGTGGGCCATGCAAGGATATATGCTTTGCTTGCTGCTGACTCTGATCTTGTTTACCAGCCACTTGGATTTGGATGCTACTTGTGCCGGTTTCCTTTCACTTCCTGTTCAACAGTGGCATCGTACGTTGACTTTGTTTGTGGTGCTGCAACGAGAGAGCTCGGGAATAAAGTGTATACTTAATGGCCACTCAGGAGTTGCGATAGATGACAGTGAGAAACACTTATTAGAAGATTAATGCTTCTGTATGAATAAAAACATTTTGTCTTGGGCAAGTTTGACCAAGCACTTTGTAGCAAAAGTCACCCAATTAAAACATAAAAAGACAAAATATAAATGCCCGATCTAATATTTATTTTCTTATATTTTGATCGAACGGCTCCAGCAAGAGAGCGTACAGATCAGACGGCTCATTGACTTTCGCTGTACAACACCGTTGACTTCCTGTATCTTGTGCTCTCTCCGGAGTTCCGTTTGTTATTCAGTCAGCAGCGAAGTCCCGCACTGCCGCTCTCCTCCGTATTCACAGGCAGGACCGCCACATTCTCCCTTCCAGGGAGACGATTACGATCGAAACATCATCGTGGTACTTTCTCCTGTCGCCACGTGGAACTTCAAGCAGCTGCTTGAACTCCATCCCTGCATCCACGCGCAAGTTGAAAAGTGTTCAGGATTCGATACAAGTAAACACTGCGGATAGAGTTCTACACACTACACAGGGTTCAGCGCACCAGCTCTGTCAGCGGCTCGATACAACACTTCTTGCACCAGGAACTGAGCAGGATCGCCTTCGGGATCCGTTGCAAGGAACATGTCAAGCAGAGTGACGGCTTCCTCGTTGGTGAAGTACTGGTAGAGGCCGTCGGATGAGAGTATTAGATACTTGTCCTTGGAGTCAACCCTGTGGTAGCAGAGAAATGGACTGGATGTGATGTACGGCGATGTCCCCTTATAGTCAACCTTGAATGCCCCCAGCAAGGCATTGTTCCATTTTGGCTGCAAATTTTTGGACAATTTTAAGATAATTTTTGACTAAATTGTTAAGATGGTTTCTATCTGACCTGCTTCAAGTAACCTGCCCCAAAAGCCCTGGTTACTTTGAGCGATCCCTTCACTCTGTTATTGGCAATGGCGGCAGGGTCATCAGGATGCGCACTTCTGATTCTCCTCACTTCCTGGAATAGCAGATTGCGTCAAGAACAAGCTAAATATTACGTTGATCAGCTGCATTTTTTTAGTGATTACCTCGTCGTTGCAGGTGGTGTGATCCAAGGTGAGCTGCAGAGCAACCAGATCGCCATCATCGTAAGATTCAAGGTAGCGCAGGGTATCCTTCCTAATGGCGTCGACGTCCTGCGTCGCCTTCCCTACCAAGTTCCAGAGGTCGGACTCGGCCCTCCTCGCGAGAATGGCGCGGCTGTCGCCGACATTCATCAGGTAGACGTCCCCGCCCTTCATCAGCATCACCAGGACGCAGGAACCCATCAAGGCCAACTCCGGGATCATCGCCACCATCTTGTCCGCCATTTGCAGGTAGGCCTCCTCCGTCTTCCTCAGAGCTCGAGAAAGCGCTCTCAGCACTGCCCTGTGGTCGACCGAGACCGCAGTGCCGGCTGCAGATTGCTGCTTCAATTTCTCGTCCGTGCCCGAGCGTTCTGTTTCGGTTTCCGTGTCCGTAGAGGGCTTGTCGTCCCACAGCAGCCCCTTGAGCTCCCGTTGGATGGATTTATAGAGATTGACGAGGAGGTAATCGGTGGCGTCGGGGCCATTGAAGCCGTCGTAGATGCCGATGAACACCCACTGGTGCTCCTCGGACACGATGACATGCACCCTGTCCTCCCCGGCCTTGCCCTGCGCCCAGTGGAAGTTGGTAGCGTCTGACGAATCAGATTCGTCCCCGATGCTGTCGAAGTTGATATGGTCGTTGCCGCTGCTGTGGATGGTGGTGGAATTGCTGCTTGGATCGGTGGATGAGTCGAGGTAGGCTGGAAAGTTGGGAAATTTGGCAACGATTGGTTCGTCGGAGTGCTTTTCAGGCTTGGCGATGCAGCTAAACTTGGTGGCGGTTCGGGTGAGGTACTTGGTCACGCGGCGGATGAGGGCGGGCGCGTTGCGGCGCTGGCGCTCGGCCCGGCGGATCGCGAGGCGTTGGGAGAGACTGCGGTAGACGGGCCCGGAGGAGGAGGAGGAGGAGGAGGGAGTGGGACGATCGAGGGGGCCGGAGAAGACCCCAGAGGCGCGGTGGAGCTCAATTGGTCCGGAGTAGAAGCCTCGTTCGATGGGGCCGGAGGTGAATTGGTGTCGGTCGGAGCCGATGGGGCCGGAGAATGAGCCTGATTGGCGGGGCTGCAGAGGGACTGAAGCGAAGGAGGACGAGCTCTCGAAGGAGGCGGAGGAGGAGCAGGCGAGCTCGTTGCGGAGAAAGAGCGGCGCAGTGGAGAGTTGAGTGGCGGGGTTGGCGCTCAGCGCAGCGCCCGATATGGACCGGAAGATGGCGGCGGTGGCTCCCTCATCGGTGTGGTGGACGCGGGAGGAGGTGGACACCTTGGAGCCGGAACGGGCAAGGCGGGGAACATCAGGGCCGACGTAGACGAAGGAAACGCCCTGGCCATCGTCCCGCGGCTCCGCTGCTGCAGCGCCACCGACAGGACGATCGTCAACAGAGAAACACAGGCGATTCCCCATTGCTGAGGCGGATTGCGATTCGAGATTAGGACAAGATGAGGAGCGTCGAGGGGCCGAGATAGTTGAAGGATGGAAAAAACTTGAGAGTTGACTTTGTGGAACTGAAACTATCATATTATTCAATAAAGATTTGGGAAAAAAAAACTCTCCCCTTCAGAGCGTTGACCTGGGAGTCTTGGCATCATTTTGTTCTGGTAAAATTGAAAAATGAACGCTCTCGGCACCCGGACGTGTGAATGGGACTAATCAACGCAATAATTAAAATTGCAAATATCATCTCACTTTTTGAGTGGTGGATGCAAGGAAGTCAAACTACGGGCCCTGTTTCCTATCAAATCCAGGGTCATCTCGAATCGTGCTACAGGATTAAAAGAATCTCATAAAGTTAGGATCATAAGAAATTCTATGAATAGTAATGTATTACTATGTAGAGTAATAATATACGATTATACTACATATTAAGACTGAGTATGAGATATCCTTACTCTTCTCTCCTTTGTCTTCTCAAAGCTATCTCACCCAACTAGCCCAAATTGGGTCCGTGATGAGAGTAGCGGGCCACGCCTCACCCAATACTAAAATGGGCTGGGCTGCAAAGTATCGTGTGCTAATATATATAAAATCAATTTAAGGTTAAGTATGCACGTACTTAAAAAAAATTTATCTCATCAAGTTGACATTTATAAATATATATATATATTTGTTCTTGCTATATATCGGTTCAAAGAAAATAAGAATCGTTTTTGAACTGTTTGAATTAGTTAATTGATGTTCAGTTAACTGATTTTTTGATACAATTAATAATTGATTTTCGATTAATTAAATTATTTATATATAAAAAAAACATTTAAAATTATAAAATAATTTAAAATAAATAAATATAAATATTTTAATTAATCATCGATTTTTAGTTAATCAATTTAATTTTGATAAAAAATATTTATTTTTATATATAAATAAATATCATATAACAGTTTGATACGGTTAATCGCTATTTGGCCAAATTCTGAATCGATAATCGATCACCAGAGTAGAAATCTAACTGGTTAAGAACTAATTAATTTGGTTAACTGAAAAATCGATTTGATTCAATATGATTATTTGTAGTTCTAACAGTTTGAGAAGTTTTTTTTTCACACCTCTATTTGTCAAGAGAAAGCGTAATTTTTTTTTTCTTTTTACAATTTTCACGTCTTTAGTCCCGCACCTGAAAAGTTAAGAAAATCAGTTCCATGTAAATGTAACGTTGCATTAAAAGTTAAAAGTCCGTTGATTTAATTTCATTGACGGAATCAAACAGCACGTGAACCGAGCTGGGTCAAGTCAAATTGAATTTGCCCAAGAAAAACTAAGTTGTCCAATAATATTATATACCCAAAATCATCTCAGATATATAAATACATATAAATTAAGTTAAAAATTATTATTAAATATAAATTTATAATTATAATAATATTATATATTTTTATAAATTTTTTTTTTTCCCGAAAATGAGTCGACCACAGTTGGAAGAAAGAGAAAGGAAGGTTACTACAATTAGCGACAGCGATGACGCTCATTCTTGTTTACCCTTCCAGGCGAGGCGTTGCTGCTGTCTTCTCGTCCAATGCGAAGTTAGAAGATTCAACGCCGCCCTCCACTGCTCCACATGAATTCTAACTTCTGTCGCACTTTTCTTCTTCTTCCCCTTTAACCCCAAATCAGATCCAACTGATTCGCTGTCGCTGCTCCACCTCAATGGCGCTTAAGGTATGTTTCTGGATGCAATACGATAGATTGAATTACAAGATGAATTCACTGGATTCGTATGCTTCTCTTTATTCTCTCTTTTCATTTTGAAAAGAAATCGTACTTTTGATGTGTCCGTTTCTTTTGCGTTGCTTAAAAAGTAGCTTTTGTTTCGTTCCGTGATAAAAGAAAACTGACCTTTTTTGACTGAAAGGTCGTGGAATCGACAAGATGCTTTCTGATTGGTTCGTTTTGAACCAAATCTTTTGTCGTCTGCTGCGAGTGTAATAAAATCTTCAATTCTTTGGAGCAGTTGACTTGATTTTGACTGACTGTTGTGGATAATATGCTTGATTGCTAGTTTCATCCGTTCCAGGCTTGATGATGTTACTGCCGAGGTTCTTCCAGGCTGTTTGATCAGCGGAAGTTGGGATATGGCGAAATTGTTGCAGCATCAGAGCTCCAGCGGGGTAAGCGATAAGGATCACTTGGGGTGCATGTGGGGCTTAGTTGAATATTTCAACCACCACCATCTTCTTCAGTCGAAGAAATCGCTTCCAGACAGTAAGCCTGGTGATGCCGAACAACCAGGGAGTACGTAGTTTACCTTTGAGCTTGATTTATTCTTTGGTTTTATTTTAACATTAGTGACCAGTTCTATTTGAGGTGTCGACTATTGTTTCTATGAAGTTTGTATTTGTATGGTAGTAGTAAGTTAAACAGATGATTTAACTTAATTTAGAAAAGATTTTTTCACTCATTGTGTTGTTTGGTGGCTGCTATAAGAATGTAAAATAAGTGAAGATAAGTAAGATTTTCATATTTGATCTTTCTATTTGACTGTCCCTTTTGTGGAAGATATAGTTTGGGTGCCTTCAAAGTCTGGCTGTGATGTCTTAGTGCCGATTTAAAACTTGTGCAAGAAATATTGGGAATAAATTTGGTTTTAGGTATCTTCATAGTGGAACTTTTCGCTGAAGGATTATTCATATGGGGAAACAGGACAATGAATTGTTATAATTTAGGCGTATATTGTCAATCTTGTAATTGGGTACATGATGGTTACTGTTTAGTCTTCCATGCCAAATATACCTCTAGGAAAACTATCAATACTTTGCTGAGATCCTGAGAAGCTAGGAAATACATGATATGTTCTGGATGACGTTGGACATTCAGTACTAACAATTGGATTACTTTTGTCACACCTAATCTGGTTCAGGTTTCTGTTAATCACAACTCAAAAAATCTCACTAAAAAATTGGATTCAATATAAATATATTTTCTTTTTATACTTGACGAGGGAAAAGACTTCATGGAAGCGTTAATGTTTCATAATAATCAATCTCCATATGTACAAATTAAAATTAGAACCACAAGTATTGTTGAAGTTTTTTCCTTAATAAGATTTTATTATGTTACCTAAAATAGGTCACGTCCACTTGTATTGTGATGCCATTTTTTGTCTTGTGAGTTGTTTCAAAGCCAATTGTTCTACTACTCCCTAAGTGTGTTGTATTGGCTATTAGTTTATCAATTAAGTAAATATATTGCACTTTCCAATTCCAATATGGCTTGCTTGCCAATTAGAAAATAATGATGCTATCTTAAAACAGATATTCTTGACACAAACCTTATTATTGCTGGAGCTATGCGGAGTATTATTCAAACTGAATTTTACCATACAATATATATCATATTTTCCATGTAATTCTCCAAGTTTGTTTCCCTATTAATAGTTGGAGTATAAATATGGTGCTAATAAGTCCTAATAGCATAATAGGCTTTTACAAGTTTAGGTGTTCTGTGACTGCTTAACTTCTTATTTTTTTTAAAAAAAAAACTTCTTATTTTCCACTTCGCATAATGCTTGTGTCCAACTTGGCCAGAGTAGGTAATTGGTTTCCATATGCTATTAATCATAAAGCTATCACCATTAAGTGATTTATCTTCTTATATGCGAAAACTATCTCAGATTTTTGTCGAATGTTTTTGGTGTTGTTATTAACAAATGTTACTTTATGTAGGCATGAAAGCCTCAAGATTGTATATTCCATTAAACAGAAATCAACATAACAAGTCATATGGAGAAGCAAATTCAAAGGTAAGTTTTATCAAAATCGTGAGGTAGTGAACTTTGCATGTTGCCATGCTTAATTATTTTTCTTAGCTTATCAGGTAATGTTGGCATATCTTAAACATTTATATTATTACTCTTGTTTTACCATTTCCTGCCTATTTTTATGGTTTAATTCATGCCACGTTACTGAAATATAATATAACATTCCAAAATTTTGAAAATCTTGACAAGCAGGTGATTTAAGCAACTTTCTGCATTATCTAGTATTACAAATTTAAGATCCTCAATGTGCATGTCTTTGTTTCATCAGTTTTTGTGTGATTGTGCTTGTGCAAACTATAAGTGTTATATCCTACAACTGTATGGTTAAAGTTTGATCTGCTGGGAGTTGATCTTATCCATCATATTAAAGTTCAAAATATATATGTTCCAGATTGATACCCTAATAAGAAAAATATATATGTTAATATACGAGAATAGGGAGTGGCATTGCATCATCGACACCAAAGGAAACCTTGCTTATACTCAAATATTCAGATGTGCCTAAGTTGCTAGTTCTTTTTCTATCTTTTTGGATAAACAAGGTGTTTAGTAGTCTAGTTCATTCATGCATCAAGAATACCTGGTTTATTGATGACCGTGATTCCTGTTGTAACAATGACAGGTTGCCAAAGGAAATTCAGGAAAAACACTCAGAGAGCTAATACTGAAAAAGATGTTCAGAAAACCACAGCGTAAACAGAAAATGCTTCCAGTAACAACGAACCTGCTGCGTACCTTTTCCATCCACCACTTGGAGTGCAATGATTATGTTCTTCCAGAGGAACAGGTGACTACTTGGAGTCAAACGGAAGCATTAGAATCACAAGAGGCTTATTCTTGTCAAACCAGTGAACATGTACCACTTTTGGATAAAGACATCCAATGTGAAGATTGTGAAGCCAAAAACTGTGCAAAACATGCTAGCCACGACCAATTTGACGAGCTTATACGTCATTTAACTGAGAAGCAACTTGTGTGTGTGGAAGAACTGCAAGCAGCACGGGAAGCATTTTTAAGGCAGAAGAAATTAGTTTCTAATGAAAACGGCACAGATGATACTTTCCAATCAAAAGATTTTATAAAAATGTTGGAGCTATTTAATACAAACAGGCATTTGTTTATGAAATTTCTGGAAGATCCAAATTCTGTTCCGGAGAGCTATTCGGAAGGTCTTGACTGTACAAATAAAATATTAAACAAGGCCGGTTCATTCCCATCATTAGGTTCACCGAGGCATGGTCAATCATCCCAAGTTAAGCATAAGAAGATTACAGGAGATCGTCTTGTCAACAAGGAAATGAAATCACTAGGAGAAACATCAGTTTCAACGTTCATGGACAGTGATTTGCATGCCGTGCCTTCTAATGCTGAATCTGAACCTACAGTTTCTGATATTTATAATTCAGACTGGAAAGAGAATCTTCGGATTTCAATGGATGGACTGCTGCATAAGATCCCATATGGCCGGAAGGTAACTGAGCAAACTGCGGCAAAAAAACTATTCCGATCTGCCTCAGCCAGATCTTCTGAGGATGTTTCAAATGATGGTATGAGAGCAACACCAAAAGTGTACCCACGTCAAACTATTCTAAGATCCCGTTCACTTACGGAATCCTTGGATCAGTATTCTAAGTTGCTCAATTCAATTACAATTAGAGGTTCCCAAAGGGTGCCAGAGTTGAACTCTGTTAAAGAATACAGCAGTTCACAGGACAAGAAGACGCCTAGGAGTTTTGAAAGAATGTATTCAAATCCAGAATTTGGATCTTATCCTTCTCGTCGAGGTATCCAAAACGGACCATTTCATGCATCTCTATCATTAAAGGAGCCCTCTATCTCTCATGTGGATGTGGGTGCAACAGATGACATGGATGTTGTTTCAGAGCCAAAGTTAGATGAGAGGGAAAGGCGAGTTGATGTGGCTGTCAAGATGATCACTGATGAATTTACAGAACAATTTCCCTACGCAAGTTCTAGTTACACGCCTGATAAACAAAGCTTTGTCAAAATTAATGAAACTGAGCAGAGTGAAACATGCATGGCAACAAATTCATCAGGGGAACATTGTAGTCA
This sequence comes from Costus lasius, assembly GCA_027563935.2. Taxonomy (NCBI): domain Eukaryota; kingdom Viridiplantae; phylum Streptophyta; class Magnoliopsida; order Zingiberales; family Costaceae; genus Costus; species Costus lasius. Next base: position 109,395,154 of record CM050453.2, read on the forward strand.
CATTCAGCTTCCTCAGCAGGATGCTGAAGCTTTAGTATGCTTTAATGAAGAAATTGAAAGGTCATCAAATAATGTCATTTCAGAAGGTAAATCATTCATGGAAGCAAATATTTTAACTTTAACTATAGATAGTTCTTTATCTCTGAAACAGATATTGGCAAACCTGCATCTGGTTACTGTATTGTTTAATTATAGAAAACTATTTTCAACTGAAAAGGATTAAATTCACAATGAGAATGTTCTCTACCTGTTTTCTTTAATCATAGTTCTTGTGTACAAGATTGCACTTACAAACAGGAAGGTTTGGCCGACTTCTGTGATCATGTTCCTTTTAATATGAATTCAGTTGCAATTCTTGATCGTCTTTCTTTGTTTGACAGGTTCTGAATCAAGCAGCTTCAATCTAGAAGATGTTGATTCTCTGCCCAAACCAGTGAACTCTTTGAATGTTGATGTCTCTGCTACGGTCGAAACTATCAAAACCAGTTTCACTAGTGAACACACAGACGTCCTTAACAATGCTGAGGCTGTCAGAATTAAATTGGATCAGAAGGATGAGGCTGACTTCAATTATGTCAGGGATCTTGTAATGAATTCTACTTTTGATAGTTCAGAGTTTGTCAGGGCATGGTACTTCCACAACCAAGAAGCCGAACCTTTCATCTTCGGGCAAGTGAATCAGAGATTTCATGAACTCGAAACTGCATCGCATGGTTCTAAAGAAACATCGCTCGATCACCAGCTTCTCTCTGATCTAGTAAATGAGGTGTTGTTTGAGATATATGAAAAATCTTTCGTCTACAGTTGGTTCTTGCGTATTCATCCTTCCGTAAGGCCAATGCCTGTCGGTCACCATGTTCTTGAGGAGGTGTGGATTGGAATTAGTTCTCTTCTGAGTTCACATAGGCAACTTATTCACACGCTTCAAAGTGTCATGGCACGAGATTTTGCCAAGAATGATGGGTGGTTAAACCTCCAGCGGGATTCTGAATCCATTGGAATAGAGTTGGAGTGCCTCGTAGTGGATGATTTGCTCGAGGAGCTTATCCCTGAGCTTGTTGATAGCTGAAGACTCTTTACCATATCATGTTAGCCTTAATGTATGCTGTATATATCAAAATTCTGTGTTCATATACAATGTAGGATAAATATAGTGCATAATTTATATAATTGTACACAGGTATAATTTATTATACTTGGGAGAAAAATATTGTGTTCTAAGGTTGATGACTGCACACATTGTAGCATAATAGTCAAGAGTAATGGACAGTCATTAATTTATTCTGTTGGTGAAGAAGAATTTGCTTGTAATTTCCAGGTTTTGAACCTATTACGAGTTGTTTCTGTCACAATGAATACATTTCTGTCTCCGAATGATTTGGTCCCAATTTTTAGATCTACATAGTGAATGGTCAGCATTCCCTAGTTCTAATTTCAATTTATATCAGTAGTGTCTTGTTTGCATTATTATCTTATAACTTGCTACAATACTTTAAAATAAAAAGATGAACCATTATAATTTTGTTTGCATTGGGCCTCTCGATCGCACATTATAAATTTATAATAAACCATTTATCAGCCCAGTTATGGGGCTTTTTTTAAGGCCCAAATATGAGCGGCCCCCCCACTATAGTTACTGGGAAGACCAATAGGGAGAATGGTGGATCTCGAGTAAAGAAGTTGGGTGTCGCAGAGAAATCAAATGGACGAACGAGGCTTCGTGGACTTCTGTGGGCGCTTCTCCTCTCCGGTATCGTCTCGCGTCCAATGGGCCTGTTACGATATAATTACGAAACTGCCTGCTATCGAAGACCGTCAACCGGGAATATTTGCCGCCGAGATTCGCACCGCAAGGGCATTCTCTGTTCTAATCTGACGGTCAGAATTTGCTTTAAACCTCGCGAAAGTTCGATCGTGGAAGGTGAATCGCTGATTCCTGGAAGGTGCAAACTCGTAATTCAGACGAAGTAACGGCCTTATTGTTCATGATTTGTGGCCACTTTTTAATATATATTTCGTGAAGCAGAGGTCGGCAACAAGCGCACTGAGATATCTGGTTTAGGTTTCATCGAGGCGTCTTTGCTTGCAGATAATGGCCCGGAAGTTCTTCATCGGTGGCAACTGGAAATGCGTAATTTTTTTTACTTCATTTCATTGAGATTTAATGGATCGAGATCTGTGTTTTTTGCAAACGTTGATCTCACTCTTCGTTTTAAATTTTTTTGGGCAACGTAGCCTGATCTGCCGATCCGCGTCCTAAAGTTAACTTCGGTTGTTGATCTGATTCAAATTGTTCTAATCGTTATCAAATCTATGCGCTTTTACCAACTTTAGCTAGTTGGATAACTCGATTTTGCAGGATTTTGTTGAAGGCCACTTTTTTTTTTCTTTCTCTCTTGTTTTATTCTGTTATTTGTCTTGAATCAATATATCTTGCTTGGAACGAATACAATTATTGGACTAAGTTTGTTTTGTTTCGCTTGGTGCTTTATCTGCAGAATGGCACGACTGAGGAGGTGAAGAAAATTGTCAGCACTTTGAACGATGGGAAAGTTCCATCCGCTGATGTTGCTGGTATGATTATGAGCTTCATAATCTCCATCATACGTTTGGAACTCTTGTTTGGAATTACCGTTCTTTTGGCTACTTGGGTGTTCATAAATTGTCTCTATAATAAGCTTCGTCGTCTGCATCTGTTTCATTTTTTTTTTAAAAAAAAATCTTTAATGGTTGATTATTTTAAGAATTACCATAGTCTTGGAGTGGAGATTGAGCTTATTAACAACTAGACCTGCTATTAACTGCAAAAAGTAAGCCATTGTTGAGCCACTGGATGGATCTTTATTCATTTCTGGTTCAGTGAAGGTGGCTTGTATGTTAGTCTTAACGCTTTCTCCACTGTTCATTGTCGATCATTTCAAAGTGGGTGATTCACAGTAGATTTGTAAGTTGAAGACTTTACCTCCGTAATGTGTAATTGGTGTGTAGTTGCATGTTTCTATGGCTTTCATCCTTTTTTGCCAAAGGGATCGTACTATTGTAGCACTAAAGTATGTGCTTTTTTCTTTACCTTTATCTCTTGATGCAAAAATGGATAAGTTTCGAGTCACAAGCTCGTAATTGTAGCACCAAGACTATAGTTCTGCCCTTAACCTTCTTACCTTACTGCCAAAATGTGTTATTTCCGAGATACAGCTGCTATTAGTTGACTAATACTTCACTGCTAACGTCTCCACAGAGGTTGTGGTTAGCCCACCGTTTGTCTTTCTTCCTCTAGTCAAAACTTTGTTGCGCACTGATTTTCAAGTTGCTGCTCAAAATTGTTGGGTCAAGAACGGGGGTGCTTACACTGGTGAGATCAGGTATGAGTAACTCTCATTGAATATACATGTTTGTACCTTCTTCTTGAAGAAAAAAAGTTGTAGATTAATTGGTTCTCTTATTACTTGATATTCTACAATTGTGAGAATTTGGCTGCTGATGGTTGCGTGAGTTAACTATTTATTATTTCTGTTGATTCCTTTTATAGTAGTCTTTTACATTTTCTACTTGTTGTGTATAGGTCATGACAATATTTATGCCTAAATGTTGGTTTCAGTGTATAGCTGAGTGCACACTAAAAAGTAATTCTGTTGATTTGATTAATCCTTTTTCTTTCTAGTGTTGAGATGCTTTTAAACCTTGACGTCCATTGGGTCATTCTTGGGCACTCTGAGCGGAGGGCTTTATTGGGTGAAACAAATGAGGTAACTCTCCTGTGTCCCAAAAAGATATACGTTAATGAACGAGGTGTTTTGGAACACATAGAATGCTTAATTACGCTTTATATACAAAATCTTTAACAAAGGGAACTGTGAGCATGTTTTTTCACTTCTTAAAATGAATAATGATGCCATATTATGATAGTTAATTTATGTTTGAGCTACCTATGCAGTTATGCTGGAAACAACTTTCTTCAAATACCTTATTTCTGTAAAGCTCCTTGTTGTTTGTTTGATTTAATGCATGAGTTTTTTTACTCTTTATGGAGACATGGTAGCATTTTATATGATTAGTTTTCATACGTTCCTTTTCTTTTAATCATCTTCTCATTATTGAGATTCAAATAATGGAAAGTTACTGAATCTGTTGTCAGAAACATTTTCGCGTATAATGGATTGTTATTAAATTTGTTCACCCGTGCTGTAGTTTGTTGGGGACAAGACTGCATACGCACTTTCTAAAGGATTAAAAGTCATTGCTTGTGTTGGTGAAACGCTTGAACAACGTGAATCAGGAGCCACCATGGATATAGTTGCTGCACAAACAAAAGCTATTGCAGGTACTTTACCACTGCTATTATTCATTCTTGTGGGTTGATTTTTAATCATATTTCTTTAGCAAGATTGATGTACTTTCCAGTGTTTACGCATACTTGCACTGGCTTTAGTACATAAGTTATTGCTTGGTCGTGATTCCTCGTTGTGTTACTCTACTTGAATTTATTGCCCGCAATTAAGCTAGCTCTTTCTTCCTTTTTAGGGATATTTTTGCAATAGCTGTAAGTGGTAATCAGGGATACAACCTGATTGCATGTGATCTATCTTTGGAGTAGCAGTCATATGTTGAGTATTAAGACGTTCTATTATTGATGTAACTCTTGTTTCATTTGGTTGCTGTAGGGAAGTTCTGAATGAATTATGAAAATTCCATATAGGCAATGTCAGCATATTCTGTAGAAGAATAAATAACATTTTTTGCTTTCCTATGTCTTTTCTATGGTAGTTTTAATCTTGAATGATAACTGTCATGGGTTTTAACTACGTATAATTATTTAAAGTCGTTTTATTCCATTAGAGGAATCTAAATTATGTTTCTCGTCCATTTATTCATGGCCCAATTGATGCAAAATATATAGGAAGTTCTGGTAAAGCAATATGCCTGAAGTATGAAATAAATATGCCGCTCCTATTACGATATTACTGCAATCATATGCGCTGGTTGATTCAGTTAAATTAAGAAGCTCCTGGAACATGGAAATTTCATGTAGTCACCTTAAATATGGTGGAAAATTTCAAAGCTTATGCTCAAATGAACATCTTCTCTGTGGTAGTTTGAGTAACTTCAGTAGCATTGATCGTCCCTGTTTTTAACTTGACTTTGTACTCTTACAGACAGGATTTCAGACTGGACGAATGTAGTTATAGCTTATGAGCCAGTTTGGGCAATAGGGACTGGAAAGGTTGCTACTCCTGCTCAGGCTCAGGAGGTAATAATATCTTTCAATTCGTTATATCTCAACTCTTATTACGTGATTCTTACCTGTGGCCTCAATGCATCTTGGATATTATAGTGCTTTTGCTAGGGAACGCATGACCGATCACATAAATCATCCAGTGATACTTTAAACTTTCTACAAACCATTTCTCACGCAGTTAACTCTTTTAAAAAAAACCCCTTTGTGTAATGCTTGCTTGGCTTCATTGAATTTTAGGTACATCATGAATTACGGAAGTGGCTTCAATCCAATGTGAATGCTCAAGTTGCAGAAACGACTAGGATCATCTATGGAGGTAACACCAATTGTGAACTCCATTTGTATTTCTGATTTCAGATTCTCAGTTCCAAATGCTTTATCTAAGTTCAGTCTTGCACCCAAAGTGAAACTTGAAGTTACTTTTTACATGATTATCAAAATCGTGTGAAGTAAATTTCTACCTTACGCTGTATATGTAATGTTCTGTAGTAAAAGTTGAATTGTTGCAGGTTCTGTAAATGGAGCTAACTGCAAGGAGCTTGCCGGACAGCCGGATGTAGATGGTTTTCTTGTTGGTGGTGCTTCTTTGAAGGTCCGTCTTGCGATCAACTCCCATCTTCATAGCTAATATTTTACAGCAACTTGCGTGCTGCGGGTGCTTTTATGTACCAACACCATTATTTGACTCCCGCATTGCTGCCTACATTCATCTGTAGTGGCACTTGCTTTTCCTGGATACGGATTTAATCTACAGTGTTAAGATGATGCCCTTTCAATTGACTCTTGTCGAACTAGGTATTAATTTCAAAATCTTACATCTCTTCTTGTGTTTTTGCAGCCGGAGTTTCTGGACATCATCAACTCTGCTACTGTCAAGTCTGCTTGAGGCCTATGCGTTGACCTTGATTTTTTGTTGAAAACTATTTGTAGTTCTTGCCTAGAACTGGAGAGATGCAGGCACTACAAGTGCGACTAAGCCATAATAATTCAGATTTTGTGAATTTTAAGTTTATCTGTGTCGTTGTTGGATACCTACCAATGCTTGAATAATTTCTAATTTAAAACAAAACAATGATTTTCATTATTAGTGCAATTTTGACCAGTCTTGGTGACTTGGTAACGAACGAGGTGTGTGGATTTGGTCAATGGTGACAAGAAGTTTCTGAAGCTGTACTCTTTATTGTGGCACAATTTATTCAACATGTATGTATTCTTAAGTATAAAATACTAGAATGCTAATATTCCTTCGCCTCTTGCTTGAAAGGTTAAGACAAGCAACCGTATATTAGTAATTACTTAGCTTGCGAGTATGACTTTTGTTAAATGATCTAAATGCGCTAGAGAAATCAGTAGTACATGGACAACCGAGCCGCGCTCATTATAGCTGGAGCATTTGTCATTGGATCTCGGCATAATTCTTTGTACAATCTCGAGCATTTAGTTCAAGCACTTTAGAAATACGATAATGATCAAAATTTCATGAAATTAGTTCCTATGTGGTGTTCAAAATAATTATCATATTTAAAATAATATAATATAAAATAAAAATAAAATATTATTTTAATTATATACTTATTTAAATACTTAAGTAGACCGGACAAAAATTGATCCGATCCGACTCGACACGAAGTTAGGCAGGTTCGGGTTGGGTCTAATCGTGATTCGAAATTAAACAGGTCGTGTCGGGTTATAATTGGGTTCATCCGCTTAACTCGATTATATTATATAATTATATATTATATATATAATTTATATATAAATATATACATGTACGTATATTTATATATCCCTAACAAAAAAGGCGCCTTTTTTGTTAGAGCCACCCCACCCGTAACAGGTCCAGGCCCAGCGGGCTAGGTCCCTCCGACCTCACGAATCCTGGTTTGGATCCCCGTTACCCCAAACAATTCACGTCTGCAGCGGGATTCGACCCCTGTCCATGACCCTCACGAGTCATGACCCCTTAACCATTGAGCATTTTGTTAGGGCCACCCCACCCGTAACAGGTCCAGGCCCAGCGGGCTAGGTCCCTCCGACCTCACGAATCCTGGTTTGGATCCCCGTTACCCCAAACAATTCACGTCTGCAGCAGGATTCGACCCCTGTCCATGACCCTCACGAGTCATGACCCTTTAACCATTGAGCTGCAGCTCAATGGTTAAAGGGTCATGACTCGTGAGGGTCATGGACAGGGGTCGAATCCTGCTGCAGACGTGAATTGTTTGGGGTAACGGGGATCCAAACCAGGATTCGTGAGGTCGGAGGGACCTAGCCCGCTGGGCCTGGACCTGTTACGGGTGGGGTGGCCCTAACAAAAAAGGATCAAATCGTGTCGAGTTAATCGGGTTAATATTTTTACATTTATATAATTATATATATATTTATAAATATTTATTTAAATTATTTAATATTAAATAGGTTAATCGGGTCGTGTCGGGTTGACCCGAATATATATGGGTCGTGTTTGAGTTAGATCATCTGACCCAATTAATTAAACAGGTCGTGTTCAGGTTAAGCTAATCAGGTCACGGGTTATAAACGGGTCAACCTGAACATGACCCGCTGATCTATTTTGCGAGGTCTATACTTAAGTCAAGTTTTTTAAATGAGTCAAGTCTAAATATCGACAAAACAAATTGAACATTTGATTTATTGCTATCCTTAAGCTTTTGGAACTATTACCTCTACCAACAATCTCACCTATTCCTAAGAGCCTTTCACATGCTCACAATGATTCCGACAACCATATTTTGCAATGATCCTTTTGTTAATTTATGTGTAGGAGAAAAAAAATTGACAATGAGACGTTCTTGTTCTTACTCTTTGTATAAATGAATCCAAAATAAGCTCCACGATCGTTGTAGCAACTGATGCGCGGCAAAGGTCAGTTCAAGACTCTTCGTTAGCTAGCATCACATGCATAACTTTGAGCACTCAAATTTAACCCGATCAATGGTGCGACAAAAGTCAGTTCATGACTGATTGTTGAGAAAAATTCTTAGGCCGTACCTTGCCCAAGAGATGTAAAAAAAAGAGTGGCCAAAAATCCATCTTTAAAGTTCTATTTTTATAGATTAATTTACCTAGATGATCTACACCGAGAACTATCAAACGGTATCAATATTATCGTAAATAGACATTTCCATAATATAAATTAATTTAGATTTAATTTACATAAAAGTTCAATTAAGAATAAGCTTCAATGCGCCTCCTACTTTTTTTTTTAATTTTATTTATTTATTTAATTATATTTTATTTTATATTTTATCTGTTTGAATTTATGATAATCATGAAAATCTAACACTAGTACTAAAAATCCCACAACAACCTTAAGTAAAATATTTATTTTTTATTTAAATAAAATTTTAGAATTACAATGTCAACGTGGAAAAAACATTCTTAAACCACAAATCAAACTCAAAATCTTGAAGACAAAGTTGATTTAGCTGATTGGGCTGGGCTCCAAGTTTCTCGGTTAAATTGTTTTTTATCTTTTGGGCCGGTTTCGAGCGTAGCTATAAAATAGATCATATTATTACACCAGCAATAACATCAATAATGCAGGCTCGTACTTTATTCCATTAACAACTCTACAAACTCTATAGGAGGAAATTCGAGTTGACGCGGTCGTTGCCAGATTCGATTCCACGAAGCGCTTAAGACGACCACTTCACTTTCGCCTCCTTTTAAACTAGAGATCCTGCATAGCGAGCGGCCCCGATTGTTCCCTGGCACGCAACAAGAACTTAGCCCTGAGGGTCTCCTCGCCCCGGCCGCCATCGCGCTCGCCCTTCGTTCGCTCGCTCGGTCTTCCTTCTTCCGCCATTTGATCGTTGCTCTACGTGTGTGTATGATTTCGATCCCTAAACTCCTCTCCTCTTCTGCAGCATGGAGAAAGTTTTGTTCTCGTCGGGCGAGGACACGGAGATGAGCGATTCGGATGTGGACGAGTACGAGGATGAGCGCCGGATCCGCAACCCTGACGGCCCCCCTCCGAGGCCCCTTCTGTGTCGGAGAGCAGAAGCGGGACTACCCGGTCACGAACCTTCTCCAGCACGCCGCCGGCATCGTCGTGTTCAGCTCCCGCAGCCGCTAGGGCATCCCTAAGTCCCGTGCGCCGCCTCTGCCCTTGCCCTTGCCCTTGCCCCCCTCAACCATACCAAGTCTTCCAGAGGCGATCTCAGAGATCTGTTATCCGATATTAAAGATATCAGCACGGTCCTCTTGCAAGCGTATGCAAGAGGACGGCGAATGCTAGTCCACCGTGATCGCCAAGTTCATCAAGGATTAGTGCGGTTTAAGAAACGCCATGGATTACGATAACTATTTCAGCGCTAGCCATCACATCTCGGTACGAAGGAATGGGCCGAGCGGCACTAGGCATCCCGCGGCGATGAACGACGACTCCAGCATCTTGTACGGGTGCGAGAGGCGTGCGCTGACGACTACAATGGCGATGGCGCAGTGATGCGGCACTTGAAGAAGCATGGCGATCTCAAGATCATTGAGGAAGTCATGTAAGAGGAGTCCAAGGAGGGTAGGAGTTTCCGATCGGCATTTGCATGACTTTGAGGTTTGGTAAGCACGATGGAAGAAAACTGGCTTCATCTTAGCATACAACGCTAGCACTATTAGCTGTAGTACTTTCATCAAATTACTCGAGCAGTTTTTGTTGGTAATATATAATGGGTTGATGAGGGTAACCGGGTTATGGATGATAGTGATGCTTTGCTTGGCGTTTTTCTCAAATTTTCTTATTTATATTCCCTTATGCTAAATATGATAGAACTTACAATTAGCGTTGCATTATTGACCTAATGCTATTTTTTGCTGGAAATTAGATAGTATTTTAAGGATGATAAACTCACTAATCTTAGAAATGCTGCTGACGGTTTTGTTAGTCTTTTACTCGATTGATGAGCTTTTCGCAGCGCAGTGATTTGGGAATGCTCTTTTCCTCGCGAGCTGTGTAAATATGTTGGTTAATTTTGACGTGTTAGTCTAATTTGCTACTGCTTACTCTAGCGCCTATTGAGGAACTAGGCTTTAGCCTTTCGCTCTTTCTGCATTGTGCATATCTTAAGGATGTCTTTGAATAGAATTTTTTGCAATTACTTGTCCAATAATGAAAATCCAACCTATAATTTCTTATTCATGATTCTATTTTTATTATATGTGATTCCTCTCCTTCTCAATACTGCTTATCAGAAATGGAGACTGCACCGTAAAGAAGTTGATGATGGAGTTAGATTTGAAGAGGGAGGAAGTTGAGTTGCAGTGTAAAGAACTGAATAATCTAGAAGCACAAAACAGGTACGAAAAAAAAGCTTCATGGTGAGAAGCAAAGGTACCTATTACGTGGTGCATTCGATAATTTTATTCAACAAGTGTATCCTTTTATTATTGATTGATTATTACTAATTTGTGATAGATCTTCAGTTTCCTAAATATCTTCTGTAATGTGCTCTAGAATGTAGGGCAATAGTGCAATCATTCTGCAATGTGTTAGAGGAGTCTAAAATGTTAGTAATAGATGTATTCTAAAATGTTAGTTATAGATGTATTCGTGTAAAATATCTTCTCGTATGCAGAATTCCTAAATATCCCTGAGCGTTCTGTTCAACATACTTCAGTGTTCATTCTCTATACTGAATACTGATTCTTGTCAGAAACTTTATTACCTGCTGATAATCATATAAACATAAAGAAGTTGCCTAAGATATGCTTCATATAAATGGAGAAACTTTCTTACCTGTTGATAAGCTTATAAACAATAACAAGTTCCCTAGGATGTGTATCATATAAATGGACACTTCCTGCATAAACAGAAACATGTGAAAGAGAAACTTTAACTTGTTTGGGCAAAGAATGCTATATGGTGTTTTGCAACCACAAATAATTGTACATGTAAATGGACACTTCCTGCATAAACAGAAACATGTGAAAGAGAAACTTTAACTCGCTTGGTCAAAGAATGCTATATGGTGTTTTGCTGAACCACAAATAATTGTATATGTAAATTGAATATTTGGGGGCATAAACTTGTCATTCGATTTGTTTTCGAATAATCATTTTCCTCTGTGGGGAATAGTACGTGCCTTGTTTAGACTATTTTTTCCTGTTTCATTTTTCTTTAAATATTATCCAAAGACAACTTTGTACTATTCTAGCTTTCAGATCCTGTTATTCCTTTTTGTTGTTTTTATAGCATATATAGTTTAAATTTTATTTTTCGTCCGGAATTTATTACTTGTACTTTTTCCAGAATTGAGATTTGATTTTGTTAGACAATTGAAATTTAATTATTTTATTAGTTGAATTCTAGTTAACTGCTTGATTCCTATGCTAATAGCAAGTTGAAGTGGCTTCAATATAGCTGAAAGAAGCTAAGGCAGAAGTCTCAAGTCTAGTTGACGATCACAAGGTTATAACTTACTAGTCGTGTGAACTTATGTGGGTTTTCTTCTTTTTGTTGCTACAATCTTTCATGGTGATGGTTTCCCGTGATGGAAATCATTCAAAAGGAAAAAAGATGTTACTTTTGCAAGACTACTTTTATAAGTATAGTAAGGATTAGAAATAAAAATGTCCAACTGCAACTTAAGACTTATGAAGTTTGTTTCCTTGAGAGGAAAAGAGGAGGGAAAGAACAGAAAACACATTGAATCTAGTAGTATTTTTGCTACTAGATTCATCGTATTTTGCTTTTCTTATAGATTCCGTCCAAGGAAACAGGGCACAGTTAGAATTGGAACAGAAACTCGAAAGAGAAAGGGAGCAGTTAGAATTTGTGAACAATACACCCATAAGTAAAGAATCACAAAGCAACTATGAGTTACAAGAAGCTCCTAAAGAATTGTATTGTGTGTTCTTTTATTTAAAATAAAATTAATCTGCCTCCTACTTTCAATGTAGTCATGTATCTTGGGATTGGATGATTAGAGTGTGACTACTTGCTGTCTGGACGCATTTTGATTGGGATTAATAAGATGGATGAACTTGATGAGAAGGCTTTTCAAAATGCATGTAGGAAACAATACAAGGCGGATGTGGTTGATCAAATTGCTGCCGAATTATGTTTTAGTTGGCAAGGGGAATTGAAAAAACCAGCATGGCATCCATTTAAGTCTTTGAAGATGAACAGGAGCAAGTATGTAAACTTTGCTAATATCTTTTTGTTTGTTTGACAAATATATTTCACATTGGCATAAATTATGTACTATTTTGTATATATGCTATTAATTCTCTAGAATTCTATAATTTTCACTCTATATATGCTATTAATTCTCTAGAATTCTATAATTTTCACTCTTAACTGTTATCATTTTTCATATTTCATGTTACTATAATTCATCGATAATTTTGTGATTGAAATTGCTGAAACTGATCGTTGTTTTGGTTTGATCTTCCTGTTTCAAATACTATAACCTCTCGTAACAGTGATTGATTTATGCAGGAAATCATAGATGGGAATTATCCAAAGCTGAAAAAACTGTGGGTCGAGTTGGACGATGATGCGTAATGCAGTGAAAACAGCTTTAGTGGAGCTAAATGAGTATAATTCCGATATGGGGTACCAGACTCTGGAGTAACAAAGACGAAAAGCGACAATGCAGATGATCGTATAATACATATTAAAGCAATTGAAGAGCTATAAACTCAAAGTTGAGTGGGTTGAGTAAAATTCCTTGAACCCTAATCACGTTCATGCGAGAGAGTTAAATAACGTTATGGATTTCGTTAGTTAGCTGCCTATATTGTATGATTGAATTGATTTTTTTTTATGGCGATCGATGAAATCATGCTTCACTGTGCAGGAGTAGCTGTTGAGAAACTAGGCCAGGGATAGAATCAACAATTACTCCAATACACTAGGGCTCAATCACAAAATCACGTCAATGTGCATCTGCAGAATGACGTTATCACTGTAAGTTTCTCTGATATTTTTTTTCCATAAACTCCATTTTTCACATTCCAATACCTAGGATGTTCTAATTTATATCTGTATTCCAAGGTTATCTTAACACTGTTTTTAAAAGTCTGGCCTACGAATATGGTTAGCTCGACCACGTGAATACACAGCGTGTCTTAGTCGGATGCATTGCATAATGCTTTCTATTAAACGAAGTATAATGAATATCAAGACAGAATATGTGACATTCCAATGAATAACACTTTTCTTCTGGTGAGATGCACTTCAATAATAAGTTAAACAGAAACACGAAAAATCCCGTGTAAAATCAGCTATGCAGGCAGTCGTTGAACTGCTGCTTATTTCGTCACCTTTTTTTAATTTCTTTTTGGTTTCCCTAGATAGCTGGGATCATGTACAATACAAGCGCCAAATAACGCCTCTTCCTTCAATGACTCAGAAGAGAGAACCTGGCTTAGAAAAGAATTATGGTGTGAGATAACATTACACAAGACTACTGTGTTATTTTTCATCCTAGGGGACTTTTTACATGGTTCAATCGTCTAAGAGGCTTCCTAGCTCAGGCAAGGAAGACTCAACTGCTTTGAATCAGAGGAACAGGTTGGTGGTGGTTTAATGTGGAGCTTGGCTTGTTGCTGTGACCAATAGGCTTGGGCCGACAGAACCCGGTCTAAGAGCTCTTGGGGGACTGGTTCTCCCCTTCTTTGCTGAGGGGAAATCCTTGCTGTGTGCACGAGCGTCTTCCATTTATCCTGCATCAACAGAAATTCCTCAACCTCTCCACTAGAGCATGCCAAGCAAATCTCGCTTACGTATGACGGCCACGGCATGAATGAAAACACGACGAGGGGTTTAATGAACAGAAATATAGTGTGATACGACAGGTCCACCATCAGATTCCTGTTGTAACTACAGATTGTCGGAAAAAGAAAGGAATCCTTAATGGCAGAATAAATACCTTGAGATCGACGTAGGTTCGGTGCTTTGCACTATCAAATGCCCGGAGTTTGACGTCTCGCCACCTGAGCAACAGATGGATATAGACGTAAGAAATGGAAAGGCTGGGAGCAAGTTATGAGAAGAAATCAGCAAATAGACCTTCCAGTTCCGAGCTTTTCGACTGCCTGTACCAAGGCTTCCACTTCGGCAACAGTGAAGGGCCTTCTAATACGTCGCTGAACATTTTCAGGTCGCCTTGTCTTGCGGAGTGGAACAACTTCAAGTGCCTCTATGCTCATGGGTTGAAGAGCAACCAGTGCTAATTTATTTGCATTTGTTTTATCAAGCGTTAATGCGTCAGTTGGAGAGTGAACAGAATCATGATCACTCTCCAGGCAGTAGGTCTGTACAGGTGGTGCAATGGCATCAGATGCCTCCAAGTCCCTCGAAATAATAGGAGGAATCCTAAAAAACAAACAAAAAATTTTCATTTTAAAAAAAACTTAGAAAATTATAGTACAGCAACTAAGCGAACACACAAAAAATGAAATTGTAGCCTTTTCCACAAGATAATCCTCCGGAAGAATAATCATCCAGTTACCTTGCCAATGGTTCTACAGCATCATCAACGCATAAAAACTGAGAATCTGCTGGTCTTGTTAGCGGCGGTGGGTTTTGTGTTTGACTGGGTTCCAACATAAAACCCAAGCTGTCCACTATATCTCTACGAGAAATCCCAACTTGATATAGAGTCTTGTTGTCGTCCCTAACCTTCTTTCCTTGAAGAATAACGCCAACACGCAATCCACCTTGAAGTATAGCAGTCACAGCCTCTAAAACTGTTCTCTGCATTATAATTAGAAACAGCGGCCCACGAATGAGAATTAGGTGGTTTTTTGTATGACAAACTTAATACGACATCACGATAATAAAAGGTTTGGTAAGGTTTAGTAAGAACTAATCTGATAAAACAAGTATGAAGTTATGCCACTGGTAAACTATATAAGATTGAAGGATCAGAACTTTTAATTGATAATTTTCGTGCCATACAGCCTAATACTTTGCCACCATTCATATTGGACTTCAGACCATTCATTTGTTATGAACGGCAAAGTTAAATATACCTTCAAGGAACCGACTGTAGCAGTGTCAGGAATCTCAACGAAAAGTTCGGGAACCTTAAAAGACTTGATGCTGAGCCTCACTGAACAAGAAAAAGATGGCTAGCATCAGGATTCAAATGAAAGTAGTATAATAATTTTTATTTAGGAATACAACCTGAATCATATGATGAGCTATGTGCCATTTTAGTCGGCACGTCACCAAGTACTGCATAAAAGCACATCCATTAATATTACTAATCGGTTGTACATGAGTTGAGTGGTAACTGGATGAGGATGTAATGAACCTTCAAGATTAGTTGCGTGTTGATCGTGTGCTTCTATTTTGATTCTGTCCTTTCCACAACGATTAGAAATACCCTCACGGAAGAACCCTCCATTGGATACCGAGATTGAGCAACGTTCAAATAGCTTCTTTCTCTTGAAGTAACTCCTCTGTGTTCTTTGTCGAGTGTAAAATAATTTCTTGCCACGTATAGCAGGCTTTTTTCCTATATCTGATAAGGGCGTACAGTTCAATTTATTCAATATGACAGATCATCTGGGCAAGAAACAGATAATCTAAAGAACTGACAGCAATCATAAATATCAATTTTGAGCTTCGCCCAGGAGAAACGCATACATACCGTAATTAGCAACCTGATCATACTTCAACATATTTGGAGTTGCCTTCCAGTATTTCGATGCAGAAACCTTCCTTACTCCAAGGTCCCCTAAACATTGTGGGTCGTTGGTCCTATTAGTAATGATACTAGGGTGAGTACACCCAGAAAAGTTGTCGTCATCATCTCTATGTACAATCTGTTCCATGCCACTCGCATGTTTGGGCATTGAACTACTACTAGGCAAATAATTCCTGCAGACTGGAGCTTCAGTGCTGCTGTCAGAGCTGACTAAAGCAGGAGGTTTAGTGTCCAAGTCAATTGGATCCTCCAAGCTGTATAAATCCTGAGCATTGAGTTCTAATCCGTTTCCAAGCATTTGATGTTCAGGTTCTAGAGGCCTTGTCAAGCCATCTCCTTCAACTTGAACTTTAGCAAAAGAGGGTGACTTCCTTAAGGACCCATATGAAGGATAACATATTTTCGCCCCGTCATTTAAGATCACCGAACCCCCGGCATCATCAGATGTATTAGCCTTAACCACAAGAGAAGCTGGTCCAGAATCTGTTGGACTTGAAGATTGTGAGTGTTCCGTTAAGCCACATGGAATGTGGTTCTTTGTGACAATCTTAGGGTCTGAAATAGTCTGATTACAGCTTTGCTGATCAAAAGCTTCAGTTTTAAATGACTGTTTTGTGCTTACCCACTCATGTTTAACCAAAATCTTGGGTGCACCATTATTGCAATCCTGGGAGACAGAAGAATTCTCACGTTCTGATAGCAATTGATCAGCTACTGTAGCGAGCAAATCGAAGGCACACATCTTATAGTCATCGCCCTTCTTTCTGACTGAACGCTTTCTCTATATAATTGGAATAGGCAAGTTACAAAGTCTGAACAGCCAATATAAAATATGTAGAAACTGATCGAGGTTTCCCATTACCTTAAATGATTTTGGAAAGTGTGGCATCGCATGAACCTTATCGCCACCATCGAATCCATATTCCAATTTATTCTGCAACACCATAGCTCACGGACTCATGCTACTAAAGAAATACATCAACTGCCAACAAACGTCACCATCGCCATCCACAATTTATATTCAAACCAAAATCCAAGCAGTCCGGTATCTTTTGTTCACTGTGAGTAGCCCAAATCTGCAACCAGAAACAAGAGGGAACTGCAAAATTAGTTGATTAACTGCAAGAGGAATAACAAAACCTTTAAGACTCTGATAATAATATTTTAATGACATGTATAGTGATACTATTCAAAGTTCAACAATTTACATAAATCCTTGGCATGACGGCGTGAGGAAATGCGGCATATCACAAATAAACAGAAATGAGAAATTTCAGTAATAAAGGTTCACAAAAAAATAATGTAGATGATATTAAAATGATCGGAACAGAAAATTTCAGATCAAACACGAGAAATGCCCTTGCCTTGAGAAATTGGAAAAAAAAAAAGTAGTTCTTCAGAGTGGTCTGAATTGATGAATTATATATCTCTTACAAAAAATGTTAATATGGGCATCTTTTCCTTCGTTGGAGAGAAACACTGTAAAGGCAGAACTACTTTCCTTAATCCATTGTACAAAGGCGCATAGCTTATTCAAATTTTTTTTTTTCAAAAGTGAAACCAGAAGATATGGATGTAAAGATGTCAGAGAAGATATCGTGCTTCAAGTACGGCCCATAAACAACTAAAGGCTGAGATCTAATATCGAGGACTCTGCTTAAAATAGATCTATCATCCGACCTTTATTCCACTAGGAGCTCTCTGAAATTAATATAAAGCTTAATATACCCAAGTCAATTGAAGAATTCAAGCATATTCAAAGATCTTAATCGAGGAAACAAAAAAAATAATCCAATTCCTGTGGAAGCGCTAAAGACCTATTGGAAATCCGAGCGACAGAAAAACCATGCTGCAATACTCAAGATGATTTGCTCCATATGCAGATCGAATTGGATTGCAGTTATACGGAATTGATGTGAGAAACACCGAAATTTTTGCAGAATTTAAACCCGAGCTCTCCTCCAACGAAAAAAAAAATCTGGTGGAATCAAAAAAGAAAATCTCCACAAAAGGATCGAATTCCTCCAGATCGTCATACAACATGGATGAATTAGAGATCTTATCTAAAATAAGCGAAATCATGCAACCAAAAATCGGCAACCTTGGCACACAGGAAATCACGCCTGGAAAAGGTGCAGGATCTCGTGCCCTCACCTCCAAGGTGTCGATTTAGGAGAAAATCGGCGTCCGGACCTCAAATACTTCTCGGATCGCCTAAAAAAGTTACAGGATTTCGTAAATTTCCCCGCACGACAGAGATCGGAGAGCTCACGCAGCGGTAACTTACCAGATCTCAAGCGAACACAGAATTCACAACGAGCTCCATTTCCCCCCCTTTAATTCTCACTTTTATAGCAAACTCTTTTGAATCAACCTCTGGATATTAAAAAAGAAAAGAAAGATTTCTCATCCATTCTCTCTCTTTCTCTCCTCCAATCGCTCCCAACCCCCAAAGGGAAATGCAGATCGCCAAAACCCCTCAAAACCACCCCTTTTCCCCTCAAACCCCCCCTTGCCTTATACCTTTGACCCTCCTACCGGCTCAGTCGGTAACCTATCGCCGGTAACCTCCACCTCCCATTTCCCAAATCCCAATTGACCGCTTCCCCACCCACCCGCGTCCCCCCCGTGTCGTGCGGCCAGATTCTCCCCTCGAACCACCAGCGGCAGCGATCCGACGGTCCACATTTTATTTAGCTATTACTGGAAGCACTCACTATTGTACGCGTATATTACAATTCAATTTAGCTCCTCGAATTTTCCGAGCATTTCGATTGTGATATACTGACATTCTCATTTACGTAGTATGCAAGTGGAGCAGGGGCTAGGTAAGTGGTGCCACGTTGTAATAAAGTGAAGCCACGTGGCAGATGGTATGTGGTCAGTGGAGTTTCTTTTTCGGATGCCATTATCTAATTGATTGGCTATTTCGTCCACAAAAATGTTTTTTTTTTTAAATTTTTTGAAGTATATCAAAAAGAGATTTGTTTTTTTTTTCGGATGAGGAAAAGGGGAAGGATTCTACGGCTGTGGCCTGCGGGGGGTTGCGAGGGAAACTTTCGCCGTCTACAAACGTTGACGGATGGCGTATGAGTCAACGCGTGACGTGGCGCAGCGAATGGCCACGAAAGTTAACGGCGCGGAATTTGAGGGATAAGGGAGGGAGCCGCGCGCGCGTGGCCGGGAGCGCGCGCGCGCGCGCACGGGAGTTTAATGTTTTGATGACGGCCTGGTCCGCCTGGGTAAGTCTACAGGCTGCTGCGGCCCGCCACGCTAACGTGTTGGAACGCGGCAGGACATTTTGCGGCCCATTCCTGATTTAGGATGACTGCATGGTTCGGACTGGATCAGGGTTGGAACGAGTTGATGACTGCATAATAAATTTTTTTAAAATGAGATAAAATCTTATTTTCATCAAAAAAACTTAACACGAGTATCTAAAATTTAATTACATTACGTAGTAATTAATGAGTGTAGCGTATAGCAAGCAGCGAAATAAATATAAATATATGGCGTGTCTTATATTAAATTTAGCTGTTATCTTTTTTGGATTCAAGTTGCAGTCATTGGCTTATATGCATGCATGATATTTATTATAATATTTAGTGCATAAACACAAAAATATTTGTGTTATTAGTAGCTCCACAAGAAATGAATGACAAAAATTTTGTTTGCTTTGATTGTATGTGCTAAGCTAAATTTAGCTCGAATAAACATATCTTTATATTTAGACTATATTCTCTTCGAATAAATTTACGGTGAAAAAGATAAAAAATATAATAAATTTAGATGACTTTCAAACATAATATAACTTTTTACGGAGCTCCGCAAAAAACTTCCCAACTGTGCCTGAGTCAAAACAGATTGCGTGCAGTTATATAAATGTTTTAAAATGACTATTGTCTTAATTTTTTAGTGAATTTTGTGACGGCATTATACTAGAACCATTGACCAAATTTACCAAACCAATTGGACTAAAACAGTGCAGCCGGCGTCCGCTCCAGATCCAGATGGAGCGAGCAGCTTAATAACTTCAGAAAATGTACATATGCCGACCAGCTTGTCGGCTATGATTTAATTTGATTTGATGCTTCAAGTGATCCATCTCCCGTCAAATCAGCAATCAAATCACTGCCCAAAGAACAAAATGAATCAAGATGGGTGCTGTTAGCCCAATGGAAGGAAACGCAAGTGCGCAACATGTACATATTGGGTCGGTGTGCGCTTCTCACTTTGCTAGGTTTGCCATCTTTTGCTGCAAAGACTACCAAGCCTTGTAAAGCAGCAATGCAGCTTACTTTGGCAGGGCTGAGAGTTGACCATTGACGTGATGGGCAATAATAAATCTGGGATCCTGATTAAAACCATGCGTTTGCTATAGGGAACAAAGAAAGTTACTAGAATGTAATCACCTCTTACAGGCCGTCAATTTAACTGGCGAACGTGTGTTATGGCCCTTGGTGAGTAATGTTTCGCCTAGCAACAAGAATTATTGTCTAATATTCAACGATAGTAATCATTGATGAACCTATTTTTATCATGTTATTGGCTTTTGTTTAGTTCATTTAACCGAACGAAAGTTTTAAGATTATTTAAATTGAAACAAAATCACATAAAAACTGATACTTTAGAACTTTAGGAATTAACTGAGATGTCTTATTATGTATACTAGACAAAGTTAACAAAAAAAAAAAGCAAACAAAACTCTAGAGTAAGTTATATGCAAGTGTATGAAATTATTGAAATCTACAAAAGCCCCTCTACAAGATACGCTGAAGTTCATAATACAACGCTAATATTTATCACACCATCTTAAAATTTGAGATCTAATCCATCCATAAACAAGTATAATAAGCTATAATTCCTTACTGGGTAGACAAATCACCGTACCGCCAAGGGTTGAATTCAATAGTGGTGACATCAACTTCGTCAGCAGAATCAGAGCTAACAATTTTGGCCCTATGTTCTGTATATTTACCATTAAATTCGTATACCTCTATATCATCCCAAGGCGTGGGAGTAATTTCACCAGTCGTGTTGAACCATCTTGGGGTAAATTGATGTCCGTTGGCTTCTCTATTTCTTTTTTCGGCTCTCTGCCTCTCCTCCAAACTGAAAAACATCAACACCGTAACTCAAACCTCTTAATGATTTGACTTTATTTGTATGAGATGATAAGAATTTGCACATGGAAGTAGGCATTAGTTCACTTGTCCATGCAAAATCAATTACGTTTGATTTACCCCCTTTCTTTTGCTTACCTACTCTTTTCGGCACCAGACTTGAACATATCACCTTTCTCGAGGGCATATCTATCAGGTCGCAATCGGGAGTCTGACGCCAATAGTTTTTTTGGTGCTGTATCAAAGCTGTTTATCTTGTGTGCAAAGTACGTGTACTGGAATTTGTCATTTTCGGGAAGTGCTGCAACTCTCCACACCTAACAATTGGAGATTTATCAGTAAAAATCCAAAAGTAACATATCTCTTCAGTGCTTATAGTCAATATGCAAATGAATCAAACACAACAACAATCAATATTCACGTTGCCAGTATCAAGGTTTTCAATACAGGTTCAAAATCGAAATTCACACTGGACTACTAGGGGTATACTGAGTGGTAGGTGGACCGGTACCAATTGGTGGCATTACTAGATATTGAACATGTGATGGTAGATGTTCCGGATCTGGTCTTTGTTCCAGCAGAATCCTAGTTGGTACATGCCAGCAGGACTGTCATTTAAAACCACGACTGATACCAAACAATAATGTATTGGTTAATGACAGAAATATGGATAACGTAAAGCTAACAGACGGATTTATAAGAATGGCATGATGAATAGTAAAATGGAAATCCCAATGCAAGGCGCACCAAACACGGCAAGACAAGCAATCTTATCTTTGATGGTGGTCGATTCGTTAATTCAACGCTCACCAGGTTGCAAAGGAGTACCATGGTACCATTACCATGGAACCAAACCTCCATTAGAAAATATGTGACTGTTACAGGTCCATTGTCTATTAGGGTAAGGAAGAGGGGGAAGTGAGGGGAAAGGATGCGAGGGAAAAGGATGTGAGGGAAGGGGTGCGAAGGAAGGGGTGCGAAGGGGGGAATATAAACAAGGGTCTAGGGTTTAGTTTGGGATATTATTGAGTGTTTAATTATCTTCTTGTTTAGGGTGTGCTTGCACGATAACTCACCGGTGGCGGCTTGAGGGACGATCCGATTCTTCGGATCGTATTAATTGGTCCGCGGATGCGATCGCCGGGAGACCGGTGATAAAGACGGAAGGAGTTTCCGTGGTCGGTATTAGATCTACATGGCGGGCCTAGTATCGTTCATCAAGCCGTTACAGCAATCCTAAGGGGAGTTCATCAGAACCCTACGAGGAGGGGAATCTATCGATTCAAGCGGTCAGCGATTCGAGACGGATCCAGGCGAGCAGCGTCTATGGCAGGCGAGCGGCACCGTTCCCGATGCAAGTCACAGCGACCTCCAACGACAGAAGCCCACGCACCGCGGAGGCGTCACTTCTCAGCATGCAGCACTGGTTCCCGGTAGCACAGAAGCACGCGAGGAGGACGAGCATCGTCTTCGTCCTTGCTCGGCATCAGGAGGGGGGGCATCTTTCTTCCAGGCGGCGATTTCCTTCCGGTGGCGACTTCCTTCCAGGCGACATTTTTTTTCGGCTACGCGAGAAGGGCTGTTGATCAGCGGCTGGCGTCGGCAGCAGAAGATCGATCTCGGTGCGCGGTGGAAGGCTTCGAGCGGACGACTTCGTCTTCCTCATCGGCTTCGTGGCGAATAGAGCGCTCGGCGAGGGCGCGGCTGGAGCAGCCTCGCGCGGACGTGTGATCTGAACCCTTGCTGATCAAATCAGAAGCCGGAACCCTAGCTGGCGGCGGTGAAGCAGGTGCCGGGTTGTAGCTACTGTAGCTAGTTACTGTAGCACTAAAAAAATTCAAAAAAAAATTGAGAGATGGATCATTGTCTTGTTGTTTTAGAGGAGATGAAACTAATGGTGAAAGGCATGATTAGAAAGGAACAAGAGCGAAAGATGGATCCTCATTTTGTTGTTTTACAGGAGATGAAATTAATGTTGAGGGACATGGTTAGGGAGAAGCAAGGGCAAGAAGGAATGGATGGGAGCGAGGTCCTGAAGACAACCTTACCGAGCCAAAGTACCATAGAGGATAGACGACCGATTCATATTTATGTGGCCTTACCAGGATTTGACGGAACTGCTCCAGAAGATTGGATTGCACAAGCTGAATACTTTTTCAACATTAGAGGTACGCAAGATGATTATAAATTTCCTCTGGCATTTATTCGTATGGTGGGGCCAGCATATGATTGGGTTCGAAGGTTAAGACGGTAGATTCCCAATCTCTCTTGGGAAAGGTTGAAGCTAGAGATGATAAATAGCTTTAGTACTTTTCATACCACTCCGGTCCTTGATGAAAGCTACTATGAAGATGTAGTTGACATTAACAAAGCTGAGGCTAAGGGTCAAACCGTTCAAGTAACAATTGAGGAAGAAAAGGACATCTTCCCGGAGCTAGTTAATGGTAATGGTAATATATTTGATAGTGCAGGCCACAATCATGCGGATATTAGCGAAGATACAACAATTGAGGCTGAAGATCAATCGGTAGACTCAAACAAAATGGGTATACATACTGATATTCCAGCTATGGGCACTATTGCGGAAACGGGAGAAGAAGCTTCTAAATTTGACGACACTACACAGGAAGTGATAACAGAAGTTTGTCAACTAGTCCCAAGTGTTTGTATCGCTTTTATCTCAACTGTTGACACTTATGAAGACACTGGGAAGCTGGAGGCTAAAATTGTCAAGTATAAGCAAAAAGAAGAATTAATACTTAACACACAAGTAGATAATCAAGCAAAAGAAGTTGTCAAGCTTGAGGCGACCATCTTTGGTGTTTCTGCTTCAACAACTTATTGAGCGATTTGGGTTCCCGGCAACATGCTCGAGGCCGAAATGTTCGATGCTCCTGATTCTACAACTTTCCGAGCGATTTGGGATCCGGGCAAATTGAAGTTTCTCAGCCTTGAGGACAAGGCTAGTTTGAGAGGGGGGCATTTGTTACGGGCCCATTGTCTATTAGGGTAAGGAGGAGGGGGAAGTGAGGGGAAAGGGTGTGAGGGGAAAGGGTGCGAGGGAAAAGGGTGTGAGGGAAGGGGTGCGAAGCGGGGAATATAAATAAGGGTCTAGGGTTTAGTTTGGGATATTATTGAGTGTTTAGTTATCTTCTTGTTTAGGACATGCTTGCACGATAACTCGCCGGTGGTGGCTTGAGGGATGATCGGATTCTTCGGATCGTATCAGTGACATGAACAGGTAATGAGCACATCGGATATGTGACATGAACCGGTAATGTGCACATCAGATTCTCATAATTATATGTGAATCAACTGCCAAGATCTTTACCAAATAAGCAAGCTGGTGCCTTCAATTCAAATTCAACTCAAATATGGATATATATGTAAAACGTTCAATCTTATCCGATAATTAATTCTTATGTACATATTCACTTATTGAAGCTCAATTCTCCATAATAGCATATTGTTGCCTAACCTCAAAAAAAATTTGCAACGTGTAAAAATCTGTAAAGGTTTTTTCAGTATTATCATTGGGATTAGCTGATTTTTATTGTGAATACTTACAAGAATAAAGCCAATTTAAGCCTCTACTAATTTTCATGTTTCAGTTCCAATTCAGTTCCAAACGGTGGAAACAGCCACACCAAAAGCAAGAAAGAATCCCTTTTTTCGTTTACTTTCAGTAAAAGAGAGCAAATAAATCTTAACGATAAAGTCATTCTATTCACCCACCAATCTTCTACCAAAATCCACAGTAGGACAGTTTATGTACAACTGCTTGAAATTATCTTCCATATAATTTGGTAGTGTCTTCAATTCAAATTTAGCTTAAATTTGAATATCAAGATAAGAAAAGTATTTCATTCTCATCTGGTCTTATGGTACCATAAAATGCATGTTATTATTTTTCAATAATTTATATACTTTTTATTCTCTTGACGTCGAATTCTTCCTTATTGCATATTGTTGTCTAATATCTTTTACAATAGCTCGTCAACTTGTGCAATGCAATAATCGCCACACTGTAAAAGCAAGCGCCAAAAACTGCAAAGGTTTGTTTCAGTATTATCCCTGGGATCGCACATTAGTGTTTCAGTATCTAATTTCTAGTGTCCATCCTTAAGAATATCTACCAGTGTTGCATATTCATCCCCCATTCTTTTGCCAAAATCCACAGTAAGAAGACAGTATATGTAAACAACTAGAAACTATCCTCCACATAAATTTGTCTTCAACTGTAAAAAATATCATCCGTATAAATGCACGTGTTTTCATTTCAATTTTAACTTATATTTGAAAATCAAGATATGGAAAATATTTCAATCTTGTCTGTTTATGTAGTACCATAAGATGCATGTCATAAAATTTTATCAACACTTCATATACTTCGATTCACTTCATTTATTGAAGCTCAATTCTTCCAAATTACAGATTGTTGTCCAATCTCATTATCAAATTTGTTTGTTTACTCTCAATTGGTGTACTACAATCTTGGCCACACTGTACGAGCAAGTGTCAAAAACTGCAAAAGATTGTTTCAGTATGACCCCGGTTTTTATTGTGAATCCCTGAGGCTCAAACCTAATTCAAGTCTCTAGTAGTTGTCACATTTCAGTTCCAAACAGTAGAACAGCCACAACAAATTTAAACTTCATGGTGTATTAAATCAATTATAGAAAATACACTCTCTCTATAAAAACATTGCAACTGCAGAAAACCTAATGGATCGATTCACTTCATTGATTGAAGCTCAATTCTTCCAAATTACAGATCGTTGTCCAATCTCATTATCAAATTTGTTTGTTTACTCTCAATTGGTGTGCTACAATCTTGGCCCCACTGTAAGAGCAACTGTCAAAAACTGCAAAGGATTGTTTCAGTATGATCCCTTGGAATAGCTGGTTTTTATTGTGAACCCCTAAGGCTCAAACCTAATTCAAGTCTCTAGTAGTTGTCACATTTCAGTTCCAAACAGCAGAACAGCGACTACAAATTTAAACTTCGTGGTGTATTAAATCAATTATAGACAATACACTCTCTCTACAAAAACATTGCAACTACAGAAAATTTAATGGACTCTTAATTAAAGGACAAAAGATAATAAAAGTTTGATATTAACCTCTTTTAGTTCAGTACCGGGTAGGGGTTCTCCTTCTTGATCACAAGGCTGGCAACTCATTGACTCATTCCATTTCCCTGTCATCAACATTTTAGGCTCTTCTTCGGAACTATATACATAACCATCCACTTCGTACCGGCCCGCACTGTCAATAGAGTCAACAAGACATATAAAAGATGTAGAAGATATACTAAATTATTGCCACTAGATTCTAGAAGGAAGTATACAAAGGTAGCTACAATGATAAAAGCAGCTCATTGTTTCAGCCTCCTTTGTGGCGCAAGGATTATAGTATTTGAGTTGTAGAAAAAAATATATTTCAAAATTGGCAGTAATTTAAGACAATTGAAATGCAATTTAGTAAATGTACCATACCCAAACCAGCCACATGGTTGGAAGTATAACACAACTTTATCTCCAGTAGTCAAATTTGTCATAATCATTTCCCCAGGTGAGTCAAACCATGTGCGTCCAAATATAAGGTTATTAACCTTGGTGGGGGGAGGCACCAAATCCAAGATGACACCAGCTTTTTTAAGTTTCACTCTCGTCCTGCATCACAAGAAAAGCAGCTTATTATTCTGACAAATTTTAAGCAAAATAGAAAATTAGTTTTTCTTTTATCACTATAGTTATTATTGTGAAAATAACCGAGATACAGTAACATTCTCCAAGCATTATCTCTGCACATCTTACCTCCCTACTGGAAAAATTTCCAATGAATTTCCCAAAAATTTTGCTTTCACTTTTGAAGTGATATCATAGGTAAAATGTTCATTCTCAGCATGTGCTGCACTCATTGGAGGATGGTGACTAACCTAAAAACACAGTAATCCATGAATTAGGAATGTAAGGTTAGAAGTTATCACTAGTCTCAAAAACAAATTGAAAAAACATATTTGACATAAATACTATGTAATATAGGGAACAACCTGCTCTGCAATGAACGTCAAACCCCCATGGTTAACCATTTCGTAAGTCTCACCAAGGATTGGATTAAAAGGTTTCCATGCTCGTTGATATGAATAATAAACAGATATTGCCCAGGAAGCTGAAACAAGTCATCAATATTGCATATAATATGCATACAAGGCAATTAACACGGAAAAGATAAAATGATTTACTTACACGCATAAACTAACCGCATAAAAGGGTCATCAGATTCATCTGCCATATCTAACAGGTAAGAGTACTCCATCAACTGACATGACAATTGCCTTCATTAGATTGTGCATATTTCTTGATCGAAATACCAGAAAAATAAAAGAGGGATAAAGATAACTGGAACATCCAAAGGACCACAATTCAAGGGAAATTCTCTTAGCACACTATACTTGGTTTGTGTGTTTCAGTTCTCCCAAAGCAGACTAAATCTCCCATTAGTGGCAACTTCTAAAATCAGGTAATCTCTAATTTCTAATTTCCATCCTTAGCAATATCTATCAGTGCTACATATTCATCCACCATTCTTTTGCCAAATTCCAAGACGACAGTATATGTACACTAATATGCATAAACCTGCCTGTTACTAAATTAGATCAAAATTTCAATGTCCCATCTCTCTTGAATGAAATAGTCCAGCCATGGAACATAACTAGAAGGGGAATCACGAAGAATATAGTACAGTAAGGGATTTAACATCATGTCAGCTTTCTAACACATGATCCAGAAGCACGACACATCGTAAGAGGATACTTAGTCATGGATTAAGAAGTCAATTGATGGTTAGGAATATCGTGCTTTTTTTATCAAGTCTCAACAAACTCAGAAATAGGAAATGACATAAATAAATATATTACATCCATAAAATTATCTATGGCATGTAAAGTCGTAAACAAGAGTCAAAATTGAAGTGCAAGTTATGCAGATAAACCATGAAAGTAGATATAGAAAAAAATTAACAAATGGGCAGAGTTGAAAATAAAACAAACATAAACAAGGTGGCTGCTGAGAGATAAAGAGGCTAGATGTCAAAAGAAGCTAGCAACTCCAGATTGAAAAATGGATCAAAGAACACTTGAAGGATGGACCAATAAAATGGTGAGGTAGGAAATTTATTACACAAGCCAAAGTAGGCACCAACCTCAGCCATTTTCTGAAGCACTGTCATTGGCTCAAAAATGATGACAGGCAAAGTTACCATTGATGTTACATCTGATCCTATGTATTTGTGCATCATCTTCCAATAGCTGTCTCGATCCTAGAAAAAACAATTATATATTAGTTAATAATTAACAAATTTTAGAACTCCCATTTTTGGTTAGATATGGAAGCATAAAGAGAGCAGATATAACAAAGAACCTTTCCTTAAATCAAGTTAATAAATGTGTCAAAAGGGTGACTCCACATGCAGATGATATCAGACATCTAGTCTCTTCTCTCCAAAACAAAGTAAATACTTCGTAAGTCAGTAAAAAATATTGGAACTGGTGCAGGGTCATCACTAAAACCTTGCTAGTAAAAGTTCACACTGGTTCATGAAAAATTGGTTCTCGTTGCATAAATTTGTAACTATAGTAAGTAGAAACTAAGAGAAAAACATATAGAATGCAAAATCTAATCACATTGTGAATGTCAATAGCTAGCAAGATTTGAGTACTTATCTGCAAAATGACAACCAATTCTCATCTAAACATTTAAGAGTAATAGTCAGTACAAGACATCCAGTAAAGGTAGTCTTGATAAAAGTGAAACAAAGACATCAAGCATCATGTTCTTCAACTCAATCCAATCATCACCAAATTGAGGAAATGCCTGCTCAAAAGCTAATAGGAATTTTATTTAAGAAAAAAAAAGCTGGATAGCAGTAAATGAAAGTAACACCTCCTGTTTCCATCTGCCGAGTAGAGCTTCTGCCTCTGCATCGTCAGTGCCTCCTTCAGGGTTGATAACTTCAAGTCCTTCATAGCCCAATAGCCTGAGATATAACAATTGAAGTGATAATTTCTAACAATCAATAGCAAAATAAATCAAAGAGCTAAGCCATCATTTTTCCAATAATGTTCACATTAATTCAATGAACTTTCAAAGAAGTAAAAGATCCAAGTGGAACAAATTGCAAGCATACTGAAAAGCAAAACATTCATGGAAAAATTTCATTTAAGCACTTCATAATTGTCAATATTTTTCATTTCAATACTTCGTAAGTGTAAATCCTACAACTATTGCTTGAAACTACATCTAAATTTCTGAGAAATAGAGAACAAATAGTTCTCTAGTCTATGAGCTTACGTTCCAAAGCAGAAAGATACACAAACTCAAACGAACCTAACCCAAACAAGATCAAGATAAAAATTGTTCACTCTATAAAAATTGCTTGAAACTACTCATTTTTGTATTTCAAATAAAATTCTCAATTCGCTCAAAACATTACAATAACATTAACAAAGTTGTTTTGGGGTATTTGATCATACATAATGCATTGGCTATCTTGATCTTCATTAGTGATATCATCCATCAACCAAACTTTTTGCTCAGACCATTGTGCTCTTTCCATGAAGCACTTAGGTTGCGTAATGATTCTCCATTTTCTTCAGTTAAATATCATATATTTATTATCCGATGTTTTGTTTTTTTTTTCTTCAGCTTGTCATCTTTTCATGTCTACAATTACTCTGATTCGTGACTTTGTGACTCTTGCTTCATGCAAAGAGATAAACATAAATCTCTTATGGTTGAGACAAAATAAAAGTATAATGCCTAAAAGGAAAGGAGAAGACACTCAAAATTCTCCAACTTTTGTGGACCCATTCATAGCCAGAATTGCTTTTGTTGACATCATATATTTTATATTTTCATAGTAACATTTTTGCTGAAGATAGATAGTATATGTTTCCAGTTGAATACATCTAAGTGACTAACTGATGTACTCAGATTGATCAATAGCCAGTCAAGTCTAACTAAGGATTCAGAAGTCCCTTTCTGTGGAAGCAACTATTTTTTTTTTCTTTCGAGACACTTCTTTTCGTTTCAAAGGTTGAAGCTTATTCAACTGTTAATTCAGCTCGCCATGGAAGGTCATTTACACCTATGGATCATTTTTCCTTGATTGACTTCAGCACCAACTTGCATGCCCTAAATCTATGGCCACTTAATTTACGTGAGCCAATCGCAACATGTTTGTCTTGAATGTCCGCTACAAAGTTGCCTCATGAAACAAAAAACTTAAAAACATCCCGAGCCTCGTTTCTGCAAGAAACAAGATTAAGCACCCGCGAACGATCGGAGAGATGAGGCAAATGCAGCCGCCTTCAAGCACATCAACAGCAGTTCAATTTCACAGAAACAAACAAACAAGGCAGGATCCTCGGGGTGAATTTTTCAGAAAAAAAAAATCGTACCCGTTGACGGATTTATGCACCGCAGTGCCCCAATTTCGGATCGTGGAGAAAAACCCACCGCCGGCAGGCTTCTCGTCTCTGGAACTCATAACGATAACACAAATCCGCACTCCCCCACCCACCCAAGGGCTTCTTAATCACGACCGGGAAGCAGCGCTCGGGTGAATAGGAACTCCACGAGGTCAGATCTGGGTTTCTTGAGATCGGATCGAGCGGTTTCGCAGTTCCAATATCTGCTGCCTACTGGCGTCAGAAATAACGCGGCCTCGAGACGACGACGACGGAAACCGCGTGACACCAAAAAATTTTCGCAGTTCCAATTAGACCGTTCTCACGGGCTAAGTTCATTTTCACCCTCGTAATTTCTTCACACGTTTTATTGCAAGGGGACATCTGTAAATATAAAAAGCTAAGAGTATTTTTTTGAAAGAAGAGTTCTTATAGTACAGTCCACGTGATAAGAAAGGTCGATAGATTTCTAGAATAAGCCGCCTCCTTCTCTAGAAGGATATTTTTTAATCTTTTTTTCCTAAATAAATTATAATTAAAATTCTTTATCATTTTATTATTATTTTTTAATTCATAATTGCATTTGTTGAACCCCAAATGCTTGCCTGTGTGACACTCAAACAAAGATAAGATCAGTTGCTCCTATCCATCTAATTGGATCGCCATGAACGTGACAACATGGCGGCCAACATGATCTACAAATAATTCAACTGAACAAGCAAATACAAACATCAATACAACTCAGAGTGGGAATCCAGCTTATCGAGCAGCCTGGGCTGTATAATGAAAGCTAACAATGATTCATTTGATTAAACACTTCATTGGAATGCAGCCAGGCCAGTAGATTGGAAAAGACAATCATGCTACCAGTGGAGCAGCTGTGCACAGCAACAAGACTGATTCATTTGATCTCTTTGCAAACTCTGTCATAAGAAAATATTTTCTTAGGATTTGATAACATGTATAACTTTTGTAAATCTCAAGAAAATAAATAGTAATAAATAGTTTTATCAACGGACACTAACAGTTCCATTAATATCTGTTATTTTTTTATATCCACGTTCAAGCAGGTTGCGTTCATGATCATCGTGGATACAACATCCACGATCATGGATATTAAAAAAAATTATAGATATTTATGTAGGCTACATCCACATAATACAGGCTGCATCCACAATAATGCAGCTTGCATCTGCATTATCGTGGATGGAACATATATAAATATTCATGGAGCTATTTATTGAGCGATTTATTATTGTTTGTTATCTTAAGATTCACAAAGTTGAACACGTTCTTGAATTCTATGGGGCTGTGCTCAGAAATCTTGAGTAGCTCTTTTGCTCAAAAAATATTTTCCCTTCATAGGGTAGGGATGACCTGCTAAAAAACAAAGTCAACGCTGTTCAGTTGACCGAGTTGAGGGTATGATTCCTTCCTGTAACACGCAAGCTATATATACAGTTGACCTGGGATAAAAAGGAAATCCAGATTTCTTACTCTGACCACCCGATTAAAAGTATAAATAGAAAACAAAAATTTAAGAAAAAAGGAGAAAGTTTTTTTTAGTTTATTGAACGATTTGAGTTGAAAACTACAAGGATTTTTTTTTAAAAAAATTGATTATTGCAACCAAATACGAGCACGCTTTCAGAATTGTTCCCATGAAGTTTCAAAGACCATTAATTGTGGTCAATCATGTTCTAGATCATAATTATAGGGTTATGAATTGCTTCTATTAGTTTTTTAATCTCCTTTTTTAGTGTTTTAATGTTAAAACTTGGACTTTTTGATGTGTATAACTCTCGAGGCTTAATTTAATATTATTTGCACCCATAATGATACTGATTATACAATTAGATAAAAATTAATTTCCACTTTAAATATATTATATTATTATTTTTTTATCGATAGATCGTTTTCTATGAACCATACAACGATCTGAGTGCCTTAGAGTCAGAGATTTTTTTTTTAAAAGAAAAATCTTAGGCATAAGGTGTTTTAAAGGCTCAATATCTTTCCATGATGCCATAATAATGTTGTTTTTTTAGATTATTTTTATTTAATTGAATTTGTTTGCATTGTTTAGCACTTCACTGTCAAAAGAGAGGTGACTTGCATTAATAAATGACTATAATAACATATAATAATTTTGGTCGACCATATTAAGCCATCTAAATTAATCATTTGTAGAATATTGGGACATTGTTGATGGTCTGAAAGTGAAAGAAATATATTAATAATCGATGACCAATTATGGAAACAGATTTCACATAGATTACAACTTCAGAAAGTCTTACTAAAGTTGCTTAATTAATAAATAGATAGCACCCAACCCAGCTATGTACTCCCTTGTACTTGAATGATTACCATTCACTGTTCGAGCAATGCAGCAAGGCATGTACTTGAATGGCAGTTCAGCAATGTAATTTAAAGAAAGGAAAGCTAGGATTTAAATATATTTTATTTCTTTGTAGTAACTCGGTGCAACAAAGTTACGTTTAGCTCTGGCCGTTCAAAGGATGAATGTAGCATCGTCTGCTCATGTTAACATGTTCTATCACTGTTCTCGGTGCAACAGAGTTACGTTTAGCTCTGGATGTTCAAAGGATGAATGTAGCATCGTCTGCTCATGTTGACATGTTCTATCACTGTTTCTGGTTTTTATAGCAGGGCAAAGATCCCTTGTTCAAGCCGGTTTAATACAAGAAACGAAAAGATTTATTTCTGAATTATGGTTTTACAGTGGAACATGGATTCTTGCCCTGGTCAATTCAAATTGATAATGAGGTAGATCATCGAGTTGTGGAGGAATTGAAGCTATATGTAATGGAGAGAGTTAAGCAGTGACGGGCGTCTCCATGGCGAGCTTGCCGGAGTACCGGACGGTCTCTGGCGCCTCCGCCTCCTCCCACAGCTCAGGCAATGCTTCCTTGATGTTGTGGATGCTCTCCAAGGCGTGGTCAGCTCCTTTGACTCGATGCCGAGTGCCCACCTGCATCCATGATCAATGACTTCACGAATTAGTAAAGTTTGCTCTAATTCTTCCAATCCACTTCGTATGCTTAGATTTCGACGAGATTTCTGCGATACAAAAGTAATCTTCAGGTGAAGCGGGACGATAATTTACCAGCACAGTGTGCAAGCCGATGCGCTTCCCCGCCTGAATGTTGCGCGCGCTGTCGTCGAAGAACACCTGGAACACATTTCATGAAGTTAGAGCCTGGATCGGCAATAGCTAACTCAAGGACGAGTGGAATTGAGATGACCGAGAGCCTCGCTTACAGTTCTCTCGGGTTCTATATTCGCGATCCGGCAGGCTTGCTCCATGGCCTCCAGGGACGGCTTGCACAGAACCGGCGTCTTCGGCAGCTCCGCCCCCTGTTCGGGCCGAGAGAAGTGGCTGACGATGTCGAAGATTTTGGCCGACCCTTCTCCGTCGGCGTAGGAAGGGGATGGCGGGTTCAGGGTCTCGAAGCATATGATCCCCTCGAAGCAGTCCTCCAGTCCCAGCTTCTTCAGCACCTTGGCAGCGTGAACCTTGTCGGCGTTCGTGAAGACCTGATCAATTTTTTTAGGAAACGCCATTGAATTAGATCGGGGGAAAAAAATAGAAAGATAAGATTAAGCAAAATCTGATGGATCACTCACAAGCTTCCGAACTGGAAGGCTCTGCAAGAGCTGCCTAAGAACAGGGTCCGGTTTCAGATTGTCGTAGGGCAATCGTCCGTGAACGAATCTGCTAAACCACATGAAACTTTGTTCAATGTTTGAGAATGAAAAACAAAACAAAATAACAAATTTGACAAGAAGTTTCGGATCAAACCTGTGGTAATCATCATAGTCAAATCTGTATCCGACGGCCTGACCAACAATTAAGAACCATTGACTGAAGATTAGCACAGAATACAAGTCGCATAATAACTGACTAGACGAGGCTTAATCGAAGTACCCTTAAACCGGCCATGGTCGTCCCGTAGTTCTTGTACAGAAGATTGCCGAGTTCCTGCGTCTTGCCTCTGTCGATCCCGATCTCCTCGATCAAATAATCTGCAAATGGGTGAAAAACAACTAATCCTCTCAGGAGAAGGAAAAAAAGACGACCGTCGCGCAACGATCGAGAAGTCAACGAAATGGAGATGATTGGATTAGCAAAAATCTCACCTGCAATGTTCTTGCAGCAGGCGTCTGCGATGCCGGAGCTCAACGGATAGAGAGTGTCGTCGAGATCTGCGCTCGAGAAAAAAATTAGGGTTCTTAACAGAAATCGCATCACATCTCTGCGGGCAACGGTCTGGAAAAAACTTACCGAAGAGAAGGCAATCGTACTTGGGCCTCTGAGCCTGCCGATAACGGGACTCGAATTCCATCTTCTTCTTTGATGAATTAGAAGCTTTTGCAAGAAATTCGAAACCAAAATTTGCTCCGGAGCTCGGTTCCAGAGGAGGACGAGCTACTGAAGCAATGCAGCGCGAAGAACTGCGGAATAGAGGGGCGGAGAAAAAAAAAAGTGAGTTTTTTTTCTCTCTTCCGAGGAGGGGAGGGGGAGAGGAAGGAAGAGAGGCGCGCGTTTAAATAGGCCAAGCCTCTGCCCCCACTTCGAGTCCTAAAGCCGCCTTCGAAGCTTGAAGAGTACGTTTTACGGACGATTGCTGTAATTTCATTATTAATAATTAGAAAAGGCTTGCAAATGAGTCGTTTTATATGATTCCAAAAGAAATAATATAAAAAGATTTAGAAAAATAATTAAATATCTAAATAATAGCTATTTAATTATAAATTTATTATATTATATTTTAATAATTTATTTCCTTCAATCTGACCTAAGGATCTGTTTGACCCGTCTCAATACGAAAGTTGAGGCAAAAAAAATAAAAAATGTGAGAATTTTCAATTTAAATTTTTTTCAATTTCACCTACTTTTATATATATTTTATGCCTCGACTTCCGTGTTAAGCGTGGCCAAACAAACCCCTAGTGTTTTAGAATAATTTTAAGATAATTTAGATTTATTGGTAAATTGCACTTTTTGATATCTATGCATTACTTGTCTGGTCTCTATTAACATAATCAATCTACTCCAAAAAAATCCATAAACCTCCTCATGTACTTTGTGCCAAAGAACCCTAGCAATGTACAAGGAAGTCCTCCACAGGGTACTGCTAAATAGCTGGACTCCAGCATGCTGACCACCCAAATAATGCAGCTCTGAATCCAAAGAGTCCCAAATGGAAACAAGCATGTGGAGCCAAAACTTGCACTTTGATCCTAAACTAAAGAACCAATTCATTCTAGTAGAGAAGATCCAACTAATGTGAGAATGCACAAATGATTGTGATGATGCCTGTCCTCAATTAAAACCCACACAAGTGTACTTAAAAATAAACTTTTGAGTTTTAGAAAAAAATTTTAGGTAGTGTCATTATCTAAAATATCGAGGAATGATGATGATTTCATCTTTGATTTTGCTTTGAGATATGTGCTATTCAGTCGCAATTCACACCTAGACGAGCGAAAAATAATAATTGAGTATTTATAGGAGCCGATAAGCATCAAAGAGGTTGAGCACTAAGAAGAAGGCTAAAGTCATAATAGTTAAAAAATAAAGCAAAATACTATCTTAAGGAGTAGAGAGGAAGACGTTCGAATAAGCTAGGCAATAGAGTGGTTGATCATAAGCTCCACTAAGGCCTCACTGGCAACTCATGAACTGCATAATTGGAGCTCCCTAGGGAATTGTCTTTTCATGATTGCACAACTCTTGAAGCAAGCCAACTGACTCCACTGTGCATTGATATGTGAAGAAGAGGAATCCACGGAGGTTTTGATGGCACCAATTATTTAAGACTCATTACATATGAGCTGAGGTTGCGTTTCACATGTTCGAATAAAATAATTCTAGAGTCATGCTTTTCCTTAAAATAACCTTAAATTTCCTAATATATTGTCTTATTTTTAAATTTTTTTAAAAAAAATTTCTCATGAGTTATTCCCCTCGACAATGTCAATTTCTAGTTGTCATTGTCTGCCAGATTTTTAAATAGACTGAAGCTAATTCAGAAGAAAAAGAGTACATTTTTTTTACAGTTTTTGAGTAGAAATCTGTATCAATCAAAGCCAGTCCTTGTAGCTGACAAGCAGCCTATCATTCAACTAATCAGGCCATTGTTATCATGCATTTAATAGGAATACAAATGCCAAGAGTTTGGAAAGTTGCTGGCCTTAACCGAGAGCTACAGCTACTTTGATTAACCAGAAGTCCAATATGTATACAGATACAAGGCCATTAAGAAAATACAAATAGTCTGAGCTTTTAACCTATTGAATCAGAGCCACCATAGATGGCACAGTACAAGAGCAGAGGGAACCAGAGCCAATTATTTGAGACTGACCAGTCTGTCGTTTACAAAGGCATTCAGTGTTTGCTGTGCGATAAAAAAAAGGTGCGCGCAAGCTTCATCAGCATTCAGCCATGATATGTCAAATGATCACTGGGTTGGCGTCCCGTGGCAGCCAAGAAACTTGATGTTTTTAGCAGTGGATTCGAGTCCACGCATCTTGAAAGCTGGTGCAGGGCATAAACAATCATGGGAGAGAGCGTTGATGCGGACTTTGCAGGGGAGTTGATTTGCAAACAGTGCCAGTGAGCGAGATCTCTTGGACGCCTTTGTATAATCTCTGTCGCCGTCTGTGACAAGGACCTGTGCAAATAATTGTACTCCAGTTGATGCCCCCGAATGCTAAATTGCGCTGTCCGAGTTTTCGTTTCAAGTCTATTGTAGAAGCAGTCGAAGAGTCCCCACTGATTTCTTACATGCACAGCTTGCAGGACATATTAGATTTCTTATTCAACTTTTTTTTTTCCCAGCAAACCTTGATTGCTCAGCGCTCTCCAAATCGGAAGCGACTTTGTTGAAACTAACAAGAATGACCACCATCAGGGATGAGTCCACCACCATTGCCTCCGATCACAATAGGAAATTTTAATTCAATCATTGGCACTAATAATTACTGTCCGACATTGCCTCCACCACCATCAGGGATGAGTCCAGTATTCTGTACAGTACACAAACATCCAACCAATAGAATAGGACTTGAGAAATTGTCCTTCCGTATTCATACATTAGCACGAGTCCAAGACCACTTTATTATTCAATCTCTCATTAGAAGAATCTGCTTAGATAATAGCTTACAATGTAATAAAGCCCAGGAGTAGTGCGCTTTCTCTAAAGCGGAGATTGTTTGTTTGTACAATTCCATGCTTTACATGGACAAACAAAAATGTAAAATGTAAAAATTTGTAAATATAATATGCCATCTTTGGCTATGTAGATGCAACAACTCCCTCATTCAGCGATGATGAACCATCATCATCCAACATGGTATCCTTTGGAGGATCCTTGCTTGCATCATCCTCATCTTGAAAGCCTTGAATGAACCTGTCATAGTTTGTTGGTTCAGTCGACTTGAATGGTCGCTCCCCGAGAACCCGGACCAAGTCATCTTGATGCAGCACTTCCTTCTCCAACAGCAGCTCGGCAATCTGGGTTACCTGGTCTTTGTGCTCCGTAATTAGTTCCAGTGTTCTCTTGTATGCTTTTGATACCCACTCTCTGACCTCTGCATCGATAATGGCTCCTGTCTTGCTGCTGTAAGGCTTGCTCATCTCAAACGTATCCTCCCTCTGGGGAAAAGAAAGGAGTCCAACCTTGTCACTGAAACCATAAACTGCGACTTGGGCGTAAGTCATCTTTGTCACTTTCTCAAGGTCATTCTGAGCTCCAGTAGAAATTTTCCCTATCAAAACCTGGGAGCATTGATGGTAAAAGTTTAATCAGCGGTAACTTGATAACACGGTATAATTTATCCAACCGGTGACAATATTTTAGCAATACCAAATAACATGGCATTCAATCTTTAAGATCTATAGTCTTCTTGGTGCAAGAACCTTAACCCACAGAATCATGTGGCGTGACAGTCTTCCTTGATTGGTAAAAGTACGCCCAAGAATTACGAAGAAAGATCAGGGGGATGTATTGTAGTGACAAGTTATATTAACTTAGTATACTTAGGAACCCCTAATAAGTAGTGATTAGTTACCAATCACTTCAAGTAGGTTCTAGAATATGCAACAGTATTAGGGGTAATCAAAGCCAAACCATGGCCTTCAACTAATATCTTTCATCATAGCAGCTTTGGATTATGCAAAGTGCGCATACATAATCCATTGGTCTGTTTGCTTACCAAGTAATAAAGGACAGGGTAGGAGAGTAAACGAGATGGGAGAAAATGCCGCCAAGAGATCCCTCTCCCGCTCCAAAATCATCATCCTAAGCAAGGTAAATCATATCGCTCCACCACATTCCTCCACACATCTCAATCAAAATAAGGTTTTCAATTGAGACGTACACTCGTTTATCTTTTGTAACTGTGCATGAAAAAGATTGGAGAAGCAGTTTTACCTCTTCAGATGCACGCCCACCCAATGTCATGCATGTCATGTCAAAGAGCTGTTCCTTGGTCAATAAAAGATTTTCACTTGGTACATATTGAGCAAATCCCAATGCTGCAGTTCCACGTGGGACAATTGTAACTTTGAGTAGTGGTTCTGCATGTTCTAAGAACCATCCAGCAACAGCATGACCAGATTCGTGGTAGGCAACAGTTCGCCGTTCCAGCTTGCTTATTACCTAACAAGAAGAAAACAAGACTGTTCAATAGCAAGATGAAAGTCGAACATAGTGGAAGCATAACCCGCCAACCTTAACATGGGAATCAAATGGAAGGTTCCTTCTTTTCTAGCGAGTGCAAGGAATTTCAAAATTGCTTCACGTAATTTCACTTTATATCACATTAAACACAAATCTCCATATAGTTTTGTTGAATGAAGGAAGCACTGTCTTTGAAATGTTTTATTTAATATTTGAAAAGGTAAGTTATACAAAGGAAAAGAGAACAAATAATTGTCAAAATGTTCATAAGGCATTCCCTCAATGACAAGTTTAAAATATAGGTATTAAAGAAAAAGCGTTTAATAATTAGGATCTCATGATGAAAACAGAATATGAAAATTCCAATACACAAAAGTAAACTCCAAATATAGGTGAATAATACTTTTCAGCTAAAACCACAAAGAACTAGAACTAGAAAACTTTCAATTTTAAGTTCATATAACCATGCAAAGAAGGTGTCAACAAAGACCATACATAGCTTCACTTGTTCCTGCCTTCCGACCTCTTCTAAATATGATA
This sequence comes from Costus lasius, assembly GCA_027563935.2. Taxonomy (NCBI): domain Eukaryota; kingdom Viridiplantae; phylum Streptophyta; class Magnoliopsida; order Zingiberales; family Costaceae; genus Costus; species Costus lasius. The sequence goes on from CM050453.2 coordinate 109,434,908, forward strand.
ATTAACTTAATACTTTTATGTATTTGCATTAAAAAATTCACAGCTATGAACATCATAATTGTCTTAAAAGAGATACGGATGACAATTTCAGACACTCCAGATAGCTGAGAAATGTAGGAGCTACCATATACAAAGTCACAAGGATTCACTATCTCCAATCAAAATTAAGAATGTAGAACTCTTAGCAATCACTGCTAACAAATTTGATAAAGACTACTTGGCCATCAAACAGTACAATTTCTCTATTTTCAACAATGCAGTAATAAGTGGCCTCATGCTAGCATATCAACTAGATTCTTAACAAAATAAGAGTCCTCAACTAATTGTAACACAAAACAAGTTAGCAATCAGAGAAACTCAATTACTCCACATCGCTAGCTCCAGGAAAGAAAATATTTGAAAACAATTAAAAAATAAAAATAAGGTGATTAAAGGGGAGATCATCAGAAAAAACTGTACATCAGAATGAGAATGGAGTACATAAAGGAAAATATACTAAGGAAAAAAAAAGAATATTGATAAGAAAATTATTTAAAACAAACATCAAAATTATCACACTTAACACACAAAAATATTACACAGCTATTTTTTCCTAAAAGGTCATGAACACAGACGGTACACTAGATGAAGAGAAACTCAATTACTTTACATTGCTAGCTCCAAGAAAGAAAATATTTGAAAACAATTTTAAAAAATGAAAATAACGTGATTAAAGGGGAGATCATCAGAAAAAACTGTACATCAGAATGAGAATGGAGTACACAAAGGAAAATATACTAAGGAAATATAAAAGAATATTGGTGATAAAATTATCTAAAAACAAACATCAAAATTATCACACTTAACACATAAAAATATTACACAGCTATTTTTCCTAAAAGGTCATGAACACAGACGGTACACAAGATGAAGATAGGTAAAATCAAACATTATTAAAGAAACAATATTGCATTACTGATGATCATGGAGCACCAACCCAGAAAACCAAAAAAAATGGTCTTCCAAACACATGAGAATAAAAAGTGTAATTTGTAGTAAAGGAGGAATTTAACAAGCAGGAAATTACCTTATTTTTCTTCTCCAAGCCACCAATAATTCTGTCAATAGCAGCTTCAAAATGCTGCATTGTGACTTGTGCCTCTTCATTTCTTGCAGCGACAAGAGCAGCCTCATTACAAACATTAGCAATATCAGCTCCAGCAAAACCAGGTGTAAGCGCTGCTAGTCTCTGAGAGTAATACGCTGGTTCCTTGTCAAGTTTAATCTTCTTTAGATAGATGCGGAATATCTGCTCACGGCCTTTAATGTCAGGCTTATCAAGAGCAATTTGACGGTCAAACCTTCCTGGCCTCAACAAAGCCTTATCCAAAATATCAGGGCGATTGGTGCCAGCTAGTACGACAACACCTGATGTTGTCCCAAATCCATCCATCTCCACTAGCAACTGATTCAGTGTGCTTTCACGTTCATCATTAGAGCCTGAGAATCCACCACGGCCTCTTGCTCGACCAATCGCATCTATCTCATCAATGAAAATTATGCTTGGGGCACATTGTCTGGCCTCAGCAAATAAGCTTCTCACCCTGGAAGGCCCAACTCCTACAAACATTTCCATGAAATCTGAACCAGATATTGACAGAAAGGGCACACCAGATTCTCCAGCTGTTGCTTTCGCTAGCAGTGTTTTTCCTGTGCCTGGAGGACCTACAAGAAGAGCACCTTTAGGAATCTTTGCTCCAAGCTCCTCGTACTTCTTTGGATTTTTCAAGAAGTGCACAAATTCCATAATTTCTTGTTTAGCTTCATCGCAACCAGCCACATCTTTAAAAAAAACCTAGACATTTATGAAAAAGTAATAATTAACTAAAATAATTAATCGCGTGATCAGAAAATTAGAGCTACTCCCAACCACAGAAAAAGTGCCTGAGAAGATACGTAAAAAGAGGAAAAGGAGAATAAAAAAGAAACTTATTTGACAAACTTTAATGTCAAAATCCTCTAGAATCTCTTAGTGTAAACATAGAACACATTGTTCAAAATGAGTGCAAAAGGCAGGCACTTGCCTTGTTTTTGGAATTCTTATCCATTCTGGTTACTTGTGCTTTTCCAATATTAAATATTCCCCGATTCCCCTTTCCCCCGACACCGCCGCCACCTATGCTAAATCCACCCTGTATTCTTCGTCCCATAAAGTAGATAAGCCCCAAAAGGAATGCAGTAGGGGCATATCTGAGTACTTCCTGGAACCAATTTACTTCAGAAATGTACCTAACAGGAACATAATTGTGTGGATCTATCCCCAAGGCTTCCTGAGCTTCTTCCAACTTTTCTTCAAAAGATTCAACACTTCCAATATTGAAGTAATACTTATATTGGCTACCTGCATGGGGAGGATGGCCAGGTGCTGCAGTTTCCTGGATTATATCATCTTTAGACTGATTGCTGGCAGGCGCAGAATTCCTGACATATACTTTTGCAACAGACTTGTTTGAAACAACAATGTGATCAACTAAGCCAGGTTCCAACAGCTTGTTCTTGAACTCTTGAAAACTAATCTGCAAAGAATAACAATAAAAATTTGTTAATAGATAATTGGATGAGAAAATTAGAGCAATATATCAAAACAAAATTGTGTGACAATGTTAGATCTTAAACATTGAGGAAATGGCTCCCTGACGGAAGTTGATTACAGAAGAAGAGATTGTGAAACCAAAAGAATGAAAGAGAAGCTATCAAGGAACCAAAGTGCTTTAATTTACACCAATTTAGTCTTCCTATAATTTACGGTGAACCTACTTTTCCTGGCATTATGATGTCATTGGATGTATGTGAATTAATATCAAGGAAAATTTCCTGAATAGTTCATATACGACCAAGCAATAAATGGTATGACAATATAGAACATAATATACTAATAAATGAGTAATAAACCTCTTTTTGGTCAGAGGAACCTAAAGAAGAGGAAGAAAGCAACAATCCCAATAAAAGTAACGGTGCAAGATAATTCTGCAAAGCCTTCATGAGATTCTCCTGAAAGCCTCCAAAATCTTCTGTATTTGAATCCTCTACAAAAATGCAGCAAAATAAACATTACAAATCTGCATGCTATTTAAACCCTAGCTAACACTTCAGCAGACAAACTAAATAAAATTATAGTAACAAAGAATTAGAACAAATTTCATATCCTCATTATGACATATTAGAAACTTATACTCCTTATGTATAAGTGAACTAAGATTGATCTAGTTTTGCAGTGAAAAAGAATAAACTCTTCAGATGGAAGGTTTAAATATCGTAGGCAGCATTTCTTCCAACATGCCTTTTGCTTCCTAATACATCTCAAAGTTCATCTAAGCGAAATGTCGATAGTTATTTAAACTAACTCTAAGCAAACTCATTGTTAATCAAAAATAGTATTATGAACTTTGATCGTCCAAGAACTCTGTGCTTTTAAGATTCTACCAATTTGCAAGACACTACAAATTTACATAAGATTTTTAGATGGTGTATGTGTGCAGTGGAGTCATGAGCAGAGGCTTCATTTAGGCATTGGCTGCAAAACTTGCTTTGACACACATGTCTGCTTACTCAGTTTTTAGAATGTAAGCTTCACAAGACATGTTTAAATGCATTTAGATAACAACAATGTCCTCATAAAGATGTTTTACAGAATTGGTTTAGATAGTTCTCAGTGGTGAAAGCAGAATGTGTACAAGTCACACTTGTTGCAATTAAGTAGTTTAATTACTTAATATCACGAGAAATCTTGGCAAATGATATCACATTTTCAAGTTGATTAGTTCTACGCCTACAAGTTCCAGATCAAACACTTGTTTCAGTCAAGTATATTATCACTAGCGATCTCAGCAAATAGTGGCAATTTCATATGGATCAGTTAAACAGTAAAAGGTCCTGGGGGGTGAGAAACTAAGTTTATTCATGCTAAAAATGAATCAATAAGCATAAAGGCAGAACAAGCTGCAGCCTACCTTTTTCATCTGATTGTTTGTTCTGGTTTCCTTTTGGAATTTCCTTCTTGTCCTTGGGATAGTAATTCTCATAATCTAGAAAGAGATCACAGGAAAGCAGAACAAAGTGCACCGACTATTAGTTCGAAAGCAACGAGAGCCACGAAACCACACCAGTTAAAGACCCAACATTCGATAGGTTTCTTACTCTTCCTATTGGGTGATTCACTTGAAAAAAATCGCCCCAAACTCGGATTTGCTAAGGGAAATCTCCAGTCACTCGAGTGATTCCTCTTCCCGACATTTTGACTAGCTATTATTGAGGTCACAAATCCTCTCAGAGACCTTAATCCTCCACCATCCCCATGAATGATGGGATCTTGCAACAGGGCTTCTCTTGAACATCCAGACCTCGAACCAAAATCACTCAAAAATCCTCCCTGAGAAAAGCAAACAAATGAATGAGTAAGGTAGAAAGACGATTAGATTTAAAGTGGAAAATTTTACAGAAAAAAACTTACAAGTCGGGTTCGTAGGCGAGATGATCGGGAGAGAGGGCGCGTGAGCTTCGAATAGATCATCCTAGCGCATGGATTTTGGAAAACTCCTTGCAGCGAACGCAAATCCAAATTAGAAGAGCGCGGAGATTGGAGAACCCTAGCGATCTAGGGCTTCAGAGTCAATGGTCCGAGGGGGAGGATGACGACGAAGAGAGAGAGATGTCGTTGGATTCTGCCGGTGGCCTCTGGAAGCGTACGCGGTAACGCGGGTACTAATGGAAAACCGTGGCCTAAGAATCGGCCCATAGACTCTTGGGCCTGCCAAATTAGCCTGAACTGTGGGACCGATAAATCCGGTGTGACGTGTTATGTTATGAGAGGCCGCTAGTCGGTAGATGTTCCGACTGGCTTTGCAGGCGGCTGCAGATCCTTTCTTGAGAAACAAGGCTCGATGTCAAATTGAAATTTTCAATTATTTAATATTGTGTTTTATAGGGGAAAAACATAAAAAAGAATATAATTTATTTATGCGGTCGTTAATCTTAAACGAAGACATAAAGATTTTATACGGTCGCTTATCTTAAAACTGACTTTAAAAACCATGTCGGCATGCATAAACAATGGAACAAGAGCTGTGCATGGCAGGCTTTAAATTAAATAATAGTGGGAGGGTTAAAATGAAAGAGGAAAATAAGGACAAAATTAATGCTAAATCAGCATACATACTTAATTGCAAGGAGCAAAATGAAAAATACAAGTCATTTAATTAGCCATTAGTAATAAAATTAATTTTCGTTTATTTATAATTAGAAAAAAAATAACAATGATCCAAAGCCAATATTTTATCTTTTCAAACTAATTAAATAATCTAAAATTTCTATAAATAGATTAGGGCCATATTTGACATAGGTAGCAAGCAACTTTTATGAATCAAAACAGTTAATTTTGAAAAGTTAGAATGTTTAATAAACTACTTTTAGGTTTGAAAAAACTAGAAAGGAGGCTACTTTCTAACTATTTTTATTCTTACATTTTATGTTTACACCTATATTTATATATTTTTACGATAATAAAATTATTATTTTAATAAAAATATAAAATTTAAAAATATTTAAAAATATTTTTTTTAAAAAAAATTATCAACAAAACAGTTTAACCAAATACTTTTTATTTTTTTTAATTAGCTACTTTTTTAATTAATATTTTTTTAATAAAAAAAATTAAAAATTTTAGCTCCCTAAAACACAGCCTAGGTTGAGGGAAAATTGTTGGAAGCGCCCGGGGGTGCCAGAACTTTTAAGTGGGGTTCTTCGTTTTTGCATTAAAAAATATTTTTTATTATTTTTTTTTAGAAATGATGTATATCATGTAAGCTATCTAATGATATCAACAGATATTTTAGATTACGTATAGGTATAAAATACCCTAATCAATATTAGATTTTTTATAAAGTAAATAATATTTTATCTTATATATGATATTAGTTAAGGTATTTTATACCTATACGTAATCTAAACTACTCTAATATTGGTACTATTAGATAGCTTATACGATATACATCATTTCTAAAAAAAAATAAAAAAAAATATTTTTTAATACAAAAACAAATAACCCCACTTAAAAGTTCTAAGCACCCCGGACGCTTCCAACAATTTTCCTAGGTTGAGGCCTATTATTAGAATGACTCGAATTTAATTATAATCCCAAATAAAATTAATGCTGAAGTGATCCCGGTCGCTAAGCGCAATAAATGGATAGACCTGTGACGACCCTTATTGGTCCGTAACGGGTGGTCCCTGCGTGTTGTGTACTTGAGATTACTGATGGGGACAATTCGAAGATGCATCGGTGCATCCGGCCTCGCACCTCATCGTGCATCTTCCCCGGCGTCCCGTGGCTCCTCGGCCGCAGGCGATCCCTCCCCGCCTTAATTTGGTCCCCGCGCGTTTTCATCGGCCGCTGCAATATACACTGAGTAGAACGTACGCACACATGCAGCAGTCGTATTGAAGTCGTCCGACATCGCTTCCTAGCTCAGCAGTAAAATGAATCGCAGACGTACACGTACACGTACGCGCCAATTAACGCGCGCTCGCCTCCCCCCTCCGCGGTCCGAAACAATGCATGCAGCGACGTTGAGTCGGCGTCCGGCCATCTGTGTGCATGCATGCGCGTGCATGGATCTTAGCAGGAGGGTACGTGATATTAATTAACGTGTTAATTAATCGCTTGATCAAATTGGTAAAGGGGAGAAGTGGAGCAAGAAGAATATTTGTCCTGCCATGCAATTTTGAATTTGAATGTAATATATAAATGTAGTTAAAATGTGATGCATCCGTAAATAGGGCGGGAGCAGCTAGGAGAGATCTGGCCGAATCATGGAACAAGCAACTGGTGTGCAACAGGAGCAGCTGCTATTTTGAGCTCTCAAGTCGTTTTCCTTGCTTTTTGTTTTGTTCTCACGCTCCTTGTCTTACTCTTGGCACCAATGCAAGCTGTAGTTTCTTTATGTGGCTCAACTCGCATCAATTTATATTATCGTCTCCTCTCTCCTCCCAGTATAATCATGTAAGCAATCCAGGCCTCGGGAACCAGACCCTTTAATGCTTCCTCACCGATCTAAGCATCCACTGGAAGAGAGAGAGAGAGAGATACCCACAGCCCACCACCAATGTGATCTGCTCTCCTTCACTGCCTAATTATAAATATCCAATCCAACCAGCGCCTACTGGCTGTCCTCACTGTCTACATCTCTCTACCTCTCCATCGTTCTCCTCTTCATGGAAATCCAGGCGGAGGAGAAGTGGAGGAACTCGAGGAGGGAGGGGCGGAGTAGCAGCTGCAGCAGAAGCGGGGGAGGAGGGGCGGCAGCAGCGGCGGCGGTGGTCGGGGTAGCTGGGGAAAGGCGTAGCAAGAAGGCGGCGTCGAGGTCCTTCTCCAGCCGCTGCGCGGGGCTGGTGAAGGAGCAGAGAGCCCGGTTCTACATCATGCGCCGCTGCGTTACCATGCTAATCTGCTGGCGAGACTACCCCTGAAGCGCTGGAAGCCATGACAATTTAGAGATATATATATATATATAGATTGTTAGATGTGTTCTTTCTTGTGTATAATTTGCTCTTTTTTGAGGAAAAAAAGCGAACTTTATCTCTGTGTTCTTTGGCCTGCTGCTTTAGTGGCGTTATTTGTGCGAGTCTAGCTCAGCTATAGGCAATAGCTCAGCTGAAGACGTTGTGTTCACTGCTTCACTGCAGTTGGCAATGAGCTGCGAACTCAGAATAGGGCAGCGCAAAAGAGAGAGAGAGAGAGAAGTTACAGCTTTCAAGCTAACTTTTGGCTGTTTCTGGTGTTATGGTCTGATCGAGTTGATAGATTTTACTGCCGCTGCTGGTGGGGGTGGTGGCGGTGAGTGGTGGTGGCGTCATTTGGCTTGTTTAATTTTGCGAGCATTGAATGGGTTACGTCAGATTGACGAATTGAGAGAGGAGAGAGGAGGGAAGAGAGAGGCGAGTTGTTCTGTGCGCAGTGGGATACATCGGAGCGGGAATCAAACAACGTGAGGACTGAGGAAGTGAGGATGGAGGAGGAGGAGGAGGCCGCGGCGGGGCCTCCGATGGCAGGGCAAAGATGCTGCTTGCCTGGCCTCTACCTCGATTTGAAGAGCCATTTAAATGCTCGAATAGTAATTAATTTTTAAAAAAATACATGCAACAGTTCATCGTGCATATTGAGTTCAATTATTGCGGAAGAAGGTGCGCTGCAGAGTTGAGCAAGAATACTTGACAGGAATTCGAATTAAATTTTAATAAAATTATTTAAAAATAAAAAGGCAGATCAAGAAAAAGAACTGTTTCATCATAATTAAGTTTAAACTGGATTTTGAGTTGGATTCATTAGTAAATATCACATTTAATGAGGTATTTATCCATATATATGTGTGTGGGGAAGAAGGGGGGTTATGATCACATGCAATATGCTCTCTCGCTGCTCTCGTCGTGGCATGTGAGTAAACCCACCTCCCGGTACATATAAAAAACTTGAACGTTTGATCCATCCGTATAAGTTATTAGCAATAACGTACTTGTTCCACTGATGCAATAAGCTTTATCTAATTCCTATAGTACCTTCTCCTCCCTCCCAATGCGAGCCTTGTATCATGACTTGCTGACTGTTGACCATTGACCCACTTTTATTATTTCCGTGGCGCCCACCGGCTGTAGTTCGTACAAGATTGGACGGTGGAGATTGAGTCTTCCGCTCCTACCCAGTCGAAACGTGAACGCACGCGCCCGGTGTTTCCTTTCGCGTTTGTCCACGTGTTGGGATCCGGGCCTTAATTGCTCCGCGGACGGTGCCTCGCCTCTTTGACAGGTGGGTTCAACGTTGACTCCTTTGCGATGCGTGCAGATGCGTTGTGATCAGCTGAACGGGGTGCTCTCGGCTCGCGTCGGAGGCTCGGTTTGTGGGTCGGGATTGGGTCCCGGCGATTAGAACGATTTGACAAGAAGTGCCGGCGAGGTCGGCGGTCGCGCCGCGGGGACATCGCCACGTGATTGCCTCGAGCGTGACGGTGCGGCTGCTGGTCGTCCACGTGCCACGCAGACCATGGAGTTTCTTTATATAGGTAAAAGAAGAAATCCACGCCTATTCAACAAGTCAAGATGGCCGAGTTGGTCTAAGGCGCCAGTTTCAGGTACTGGTCCGAAAGGGCATGGGTTCGAATCCCATTCTTGACAATTTTTTACTGCCTAATTCCTCTATTTATTCGCAGGTTACAATAGCTACTCGCGACCATATTCTACATTAATTAAGCACCAGACATAACTTCCAAAGTTCAAACACATTCATCAATCATCATTACAATATAAAATTGAACACAAGTTGATATAATTAAGGACAAGCAGTGATCAGTTTGAGCTGCCAGAATGCAGCAACATCAAAATCTTATTTGTCAATCTGGCCCAACTTGCCGAGGCCATTGCAGCGAGGGCAGACAATTTGGGATTGATCTTTCCTCGCTGCGTTCGCCCTCAACGTCGCACCTGCTTGCCTGATGAATCCTGCTCCGTCGCACTCTGGGCATCTGCAGTCATCCAATCAATCAAGCTTACTTCTCATGTAATTGTGAAGAAATCAGGCCGAGTTCAGTAAAAATTTACATGTCTTTGCGGGAGAAGAGGATTGGGAACGCAGTGCCGACCAGCGCCACCGCGATCGCTCCGGCTACCAGATACGTGGTGCTGTCCGACGACAGCTCGCCGACTGCTGACGCCGCCACCACTCTGGAGGCGGGCCTCCGGCTGAACGAGGGAAAGGCTGCTGTGGCTGGCCGCAGGGAGGCAGGCGGGGCCGACGGCGGGCGGGGGGAAATGACCGAGGACGAGGAGGAAGATAAGGGAGCTGCGAAAGCCATGGCTAGCTTTCTGCTGGTGGCGGCGGTGCAGTCTTTCTGCAAGGGTTGCCGATTTGGGTGCTTCGTTATATGCGGCAGCAGTGGAGGAACTGGATTTGATTGGGGCCTCAGAAGAAGGATAAGTACACGTCAGCCGCCGACATTCTGTTGGATTGGATTTTTTTGCTTCTTCGGATAAGGTGCGGGTGCGATGCAAATTAAAGTCAGCTAAGCGCCCCTGCATAGTTCCATATGTGCATAAGATGTGCGTATTATGACGTTATATAGAGAAAATAATATTTCCATATTACTTATTTAAAATATGGATATACACAAATTAGTTTAGCATTAACAAAATACATAATAATTAAATTTTTTTTAAGTTATGGGATTTTAATTTTAATGGGGAATAAAAAACCACATAAATACTATTTATAATAATTTAATTCATATTTTTGGTAAATTTTATGGCCCAAAACATTATTATAAGAGTATCTATTTGGTTCAGTTTGAGTTAAAGTCAACCGATTCAACTTTTAACCAAATTCCTAAATATTTGTCCCAACGCCACACAAAAAAAATAAAATTTCTATAGCTTATTTTTTTTTCATGATTTCCGTGCGGATTGGTAGACAAAAAAATCTTAAGCAAGAATCTGACTAAAAATCAAAGGCAAATTTCTTATATATTATTGAATACGTGAAAAATATAAATTTTACAACATAATCATTTTAGTACTATTTTAAGATTCATATTTTTAATTGATACATCAGTAGACAGGGGGCTCTGGCCCGTTTGGATTCGCAGTCAGCTTCTGGGGTGGCTAGCAGCTTCTGGGCAAACTTGACGTTTGGGAAACAACTTCTCTGTTTCAACTAGAGAAGCTGTCGTTCATGAGAAGCTAATCTATCCAACTTCTGCAGCTTTTCCATTCCACACTCCACAAGACGATCACGTGCTTCTCAACTTTCCACGCGCTTCGCTCATCGATGCGATGCTCTTGCTGATCGGCGAACGATGGAAGAAGGCTCAAGGCGACTCCGATCATGAGCTGCCAGAGCTCCCGCCTCTCTTCTTCACTTGCGCCCGCCTCTCTTCTTCACTTGCGCCCGCCTCTCTTCTAAACTGAGCTACCACCTCTCTTCTTCACTGGCGTCGCCGCGAGCTCCTCCTCCCGGCAAGATCTACGAGCGCGGCCGCGCTTCTTCCGTAGAGTCCTGCGACCTGTGACTCCTGTTGGCAAGATCCGTGAGCCCGACCCCTCTTCCGATCAAATCAACTAGCGGCGAGAGCTCTCGGCGTGACCAAGTTGCTTGAGGCAATCAGTAGACGTAGCTCTCGTGACCAAGCTATCTTCCCCATCTCGACATGACCAAGCTCCATTATAGTTGAGCTCTCGGCGGAAGAAGGGACGTGAGCTGCCAAAGCTCTCGCTTGGACCACTGCCCTAGACTGAGCTCTCGCCTCTCTTCTTCACTAGCTCCGCCGCGAGCTCCTCCCCTGGAGAGATCTGTGAGCTCCTCCCCATCTCGACATGATCAAGATTTGATTTTGACCTCCATTCGCCGGTGACTCTCTCTCTTTCCTCTAATTTTCAACGACTCTCCTCTCACTTATGCGTTAAAATTGATTTTGATCAAGATTTGATTAGCTAAAATTTGGTTTACTCAAATAGCATAAAATTTTTTTAACCAACTCTAATTGGACTAGCTGGTCCAACTAGCTTGAGCTGCTCCAAATTGACCCTCTACCTCCTCTGATTCCTAGGCAGATTCTGCCTAAATTTTTTTTTGATAAAGGACACCCTATTATTAAATTAAAATAACTTTATTAAATTCCATCCCAAGTTGAAATGGATCGTATTGCGCGCTAAGCGGCAATATATTAGGAATCCAAATTATTCTATTATCTAGGCTTGAAATCAAGATTCTCCCTAGGAATATTCTTACGGAGATGCAGTGCGAGCGATGAGGTTCTCTTTCATCTTAACCGTTGATGTACATTCGTTGTGAACCTGCAAATTGATCCATGTGGCGGTGCCACTGGTTGGGTATCAGATCGCAACAATGAAACGAGAGGTAGGAAATCGGGGCACGGATAGCCACGTAAGAAAAGAGATTCTCTGTACTTGTTAGAGAAATAGACATGCTGCCAACAATACAAGGCGGTTAGGATCTTCTAAACCCACGGCTGTGATTGATCAAGTGGAAATGAATGGTGGATGATTGCCCTCACAGGAGCTTGCTTAATAGTTAGCTTGTAGCAAATCAAGAATTCAAGATTTGCATTTTCCCTAAATAAACAAATAAATTTCGACGTCCCAACAAACAAGCCCGTTGTTCACCCGGCCATCAACTGCGTAAATATCTCCCGCCACCGCTTCAAACCCTCGCCGCCTCCACCGCATCTGCGGCTCCGCTACGATTCCCCCGAGCCTTTCTCGGTAAGCCTTCGCCTCCTTTTCTTCCTTTAACTCCCTCTAAACCCTAATCTCAGATCTGGATTCCTGTCTCGTGCGACGAAATTTCTCACTGATGAGCGAGGAGGGCGGCAGCGACGGTGAATTCGATGTCCTAGCCGACATCGAAGATGGTATCGGAGACGGAGACGGTAGAGTCCTGGATTGGACGATCGGCCTCCCGAGCGACGAGGATCTTACGCCGTTGTCGCAGGTCCTGGTGCCGCTGGAGCTCGCCTCGGCGTTTAGTGTGAGTCCTGAGCCGAAACACACCGCGCTCGATGTGCATCGCGCCTCCATGTACACCATCTCCAACCTCTTCCAGGCAGAACCCTCCACCGGTGCCTCCGATGCACTTATATTCTTCTCCGCCAACCCGACCGAGGAAGAGATGGAGTCTCAGGGCAGCGATCCGGTGGAGGACGATGGTTCTTCTCACAAAATATCAGCATTATGTCCCGAATCCTCTTCCGCCGCTTTGATGGAGGCCGGTCCCACTACTCATCTTGATGAATCATGCGACGACCCTTCCACACCGAATCGGAAGCGACCGCGCCTCGCTTGGACGCCGCAGCTCCACAAGAGATTCATCGATGTGGTTGAGTATCTGGGAGTCAGAAACGCCGTGCCCAAGGCCATCATGCAGATGATGAACGTGGAGGGTCTCACACGAGAGAATGTCGCGAGCCACCTCCAAAAGTATAGGCTTTATCTGAAGAGAACGCGAACAATTCCAGACGAGGCGACCGCATCCTCGCCACCTGACCACCCGTTTGCCTCAATGCTACCGGCGACAAAGAATCTTCCCAGGCAGCATGTTAGGACCCCCGCGCAATATCCCATGCCGGCGGTTATTCCTGTGTCAATCTTTAGCCTGGCTCATCCCAGCGGGCCTGGCGGATTAGTGACTAACCATCAAGGAAATGGAGCTTGCCATGCATTTGAGCAACAACATTCTAATCGATCTGTCACAGAGCCGCTGAACGATTGGTATAGACTGGAGACTATTTCAGTTGCATGGTTTCGCATCCTCACGTTTCTCCTAATGATTAAATTGTTATGTATTTTTTTTTTCGAATGTGGCTAGTTTCTGATATCATTTTGAGATTGAGGTTATCTTTTGCAATTTAGTTATAGATCTACATTTTTTCCCTGGATATTAGTCATTGCTGAAGTGTGTTTATTATATTGATCTTGGTATTATGTTATCGAGAATTCTGAATTATTAGGGGTCACCACCTAGTGAGAATAGTCGTCTCCACTTTTTATAGGCAAGTACTTAGTATATTGTGGTAAGTGCAAAAAAATGTCTTTTCCAGAATTAGTCAACACAAATATTTTATGTTGCAATTTTTGGTTCATGCATTTTTTTTCTTGTAATGATGATAGTGATGATGCTAGGAAGAACTTCATGTCAGATATTCCCTTCTATTATCCTGAAAATCGATTTTAACAATGTTTATGGACATGTAAAGTTCTTATCATTTAATCCAATCATTTTGCCTGCCATCAGGACATGCTTGAAATAATTTCTCCTGTTCTGTTTTTAAGCATTCATATCAGTTATGGTTATCATTTGATTTTCCAATTTGGTCGACTCATATTTAATTCTACTCTTCATTGTTTCATGTCCTTGTATAGAAGTGGAAAGCTACTTCTATTATCATTTGATTTATTAGTTCTAATTGTTGCATTTTGGTGCATGTTAATGCAGATGATATGCTGAATACAGCTTCCGTGGGGACATATCTTTGTTTGTTTCAGTTGCGGAAGGGACTAAATGGTCTCATAGTGGAATTTCCTTTGTTGTTTTTTGAGCAGAGTTTGGGCTGCCATTGGTCTCCCTTAGTGATTAGAAAATTTGATAGATCATCTTAAGCCCAAAAAGTTGTAGAGAGCTAGAGTTTTGCTGTGAAGTAGTAGACAAGATTAAATAAAGTTCATATGTGGAAGCAAGATGCGCTTGAGGTAAGTTTCTTCTTCTGGTTTTGATTGAAGTTATAAAACATAGTAGATGTACACTTATTGGTTACATTTACTTTGTCCGCTTTGCCTGATGAACTCTTACAGTCAAGCTGTGTTTGAATGACTACTTCAGATGGTATGAATGCATGATGGACATCGTGGTTGGACAAGGGTGGATAATCAGAAGTTGGATAGTGCTCTGCACTTGCATCTTGTTTTATGCCATATGATTCAAAAACCACTCCTGCTCTCCTTCCATGTTAATTGTTTAGGATTCAGTTAGCAGTCAACCACTCGTGTTGTTCATTTGTGTTTAGTCTTAATAAATGTGCAAGTAAATCCTTGTGGCCTATGACTTGCACATTAACTTAGAAAACGGTGCTTTTTTGGTATTTATACAGTCTTTTTTTCTCTTTCTAAGTGCATTATGTATTGGCTAGGTCTTGGGGTAATAAGATTTGATGTCTGATTTGCACGTGTGAGAGAATATATATACCTATACATGTAACTGTTTACGTGTAATTATGCAGAGGGAAATAACAGACCAAACTGAATTAATTCGTTTAGTTTTCAAATACTTCTACGCGTTGTAGTTATTGATGGTCCAGCAGAACTCTTTCTCTTTCTGTTATATAATTTTATATTTCTTCTTGAAATGAACAAGCATCCCCAGTAAGAAGATATAAAAATTCCATCCACCGTGACTGGCGGATTTGGACCACAAAGAAAAGTGGAAAGTTCATGCTCATCTAGGGGTTTATGCTTGCCCCACAAAGTTTTACGTTGATAGATTATGCTACCAAGGTTCTTTTGAGAGTAATCTGATGTTGCTCTCTTACTATAACATGAGAGGTGTAGTCTTATAATATCCAATGGCCATATTATATCTATGAATTGATCGATGGGATTTCTTACTCCATTGTCCATCATGTATTTTCTACTGGGAAATCTTTGTGCTGCTATTCTCAGCATGGCTCCTCTATCCGTTGTTTATAAGTTTGTAACTTTCTTCTACTCAACGTCTCCATTTTTTTCTTGTTCAACTTTATCCCCTTCTTCAACAGCACATGGCCCGCGGACCTTTCGCCACTAAAGTCAGCAATTCCGAGTGCCTTGCTCTGCCATTGCACCTCGAAGAGTTTACACTTTACAAGGAGCAAGCTTCCGCTAACAGGCTTCTACTTACTTTTGATTTTGATTCAACGATCTATGTCATGATTCCCCTATCAGATCTTTTTGGCTTAGACTTCCATAAAAATCTTATGAATGATTACTAGAAAATTTTTTATCCCTACATTGGGAGGCCTCACACAAAGTGACCATAATGCCCCATGGAGAAGCAGGACCTAACATCTAGACATGCGACAAAGCTTTTCTGGCCGCTTCCTCGACTGGCTTCAACTGGATCAAGGTGGTCAGTCATCAGTGTAAGATGATGATGATCGATGAACTGGAAAATTGCTCCAAATCCTACTCCTTGATCCGACTACGATAGAAGAAATGCTCGAGAAAAACCTCCTGGTGGGTGCATTCAAATGAGAGGTTATGTACTTTGAACACCAAAACATCTCTACAAGCTAAAAAACGTAGAGTAACGTGACAAAATCAATTAGTGAACTGTGTCAGTGAAGTTTGATGACTTCAGGACATTGGCAGGTAAATTTTTTATGACTGCAACTGTAAATGCAGAATGCAAAGGAAAAAAAAATTGATGCTGCATCACACGAGGAAAAAAAACTGGCATCTCGCTCAGCAATGCATAATTTACAAGTTTCTTGCTATATCGAGTGAATTTTGCTTTGTGCAAATGCTGTCCTGTCAAATACCAGCGCTAAAAAAAAAAAAAAAAATTTTTTTATGGAAAAACGGAGCAACCTTGTTTTTCCAACTTGCGCTTAAGAATTTTTTTCCTTCAAATACTGCTAGTTTTATCACGTGTTACAATATCCTCCATCAACAATCAATACCGTGAATTTGCTGAGTTTAATGAGTGAATTTCTGGAATGTCAATATTTAATATTATGAATATGACCAAAGTTAGATAAACTTTCATGGACCTAATTAAGTTAAAAGATTCCTGCCTTGGTATTAAGGTGTCAGCTCTAATTCAGTTTTTTTTTGACATTTATCAATAACTCAGTCCATGAAAAGTCAGTAAAAATATATTTTTTTTTCGAATCGAACTGCCGTGAAGAATTGATGACGTGCAAACAGAGTCAGGCATCCATGACCACGACGAGGCAGAAGCACATGAAGAATTGCCGTGGCCCGTGGATGTCCCGATTTGAAATGAAACCACCAGAACATTTTAAACCAAGCCTTTAAAGAAATGAAGAAATCATACGCATACACCAAAATCCAGAAGTTATTCCACTCTCGTGCTTTTTAAAAGTAGAAATGAAAATTAAAAATGTTAAACTAACGCACCTGACGATTTAGCAGGTTGCTAGATTTGACGCCACAGAGCCAACTATACGTCTGTTCAGGCCTCGATGTTCCTGTGTCAAACAAAACCACTCCACCAGGTCGTATTACAGCATTAGGATGCCTCGCCTGAACCCGCTGAGCCGAACGACGGCCGGAAGGCCGTGAGCCATATTCCCCGCCGCCGCCTGCTCCCCCCTTGTTGGCGGAGGCCAGCAATGGGGATAAAACACTGTACCAGAAGCCACCGCTGCCACTGCTCTCCAACCTCCTCCTACTCCGCCGCCACCGCCACAGGAGGAAGTGAGGAGAGGTGGAAGAGGAATCCGCCGTTCCGCTGCGGCCAAGTGGGGGGGGGGGGGGGGAGAGGGAATCAGATCCCAAAAAATAAGAAAACGGGCTATATCAAGATCCCACCAGCGCAAGCAAATGGGCCCAAGCCCAACAAGAGCCCATAAATCTTGATTTGGCCATTCAAACTCAAAGTCAAACAAAATGACCCTGATATCAACCATCAGCGCCATCGCATCAACTATTAAAAGTCAATTTAAAATGGATTATTTGCAATAAAAATGCAGTAACTTCTACGGCCCGCACATGAAAGCGCCCTTGCGAAAGCCAAAAGGACGGTCGAGAAGCTCGACCTCTTCTTGGCCATCAAAGCTATGGCAGGCTTTTGTAATCAAGCCATGGATAAACACTTAAATGCAAGCAATCCCATGATGGTAACTTTTGGGAGCTCACGAGTCCTTATGTTTCACAAAACCAAAATTAAAGAAGAAGACGGAGGGATCCAACATCAATGTCTCAAGCAGAACGCAGCAGATCACATCTTAGCTACTTCACAAGGAAAAAGCCTCGTCCGACAAGCAATCTGCACCCAAACAATAAAGGTTCAGTTCCATATACAAAAATATATTGATAAATGAATGCAGTTCAATTATGGATAGCCTAGATCTTTGCAATTAGTGATTTATCATTCAATAAAATGGCCTGAAGGCACACCATCTCCACATGGGCATTGGTCGGAGCCGACGACGCCGACGTTCGGGAATCAGGACAACCGGAGCGGTCCGAAGAAGTCGGTGTTGAGCAAGGTGAAGGAGAAGGCAAAGAAGTTGAGCCAGCTACTTGTTAGGAAACGACATCCAGGAATAAAAAACAATCCCATACCTCCAGGGGAAGCCACATTGCAGAAAGAAAGGGACGAAAAAGTTCCTGTGCGCCATTCAACACCAAGTACTGAATTTTTCTATCTGCCTTTATTTCTTCAACAAAAACAATTGCCCAGTTAACGAAAATTAATTAAATTTTCTGCTCTGTGAATGTATCAGATGTGGCAACAGATGCTCGTAATAGCTCGGCATCGGAGGGGAAATCAACACTTCAGCTTCCCGTTGATACATCTGCAACTGCTTCAGTTAGTAATCCAAGCAACAAGAAGGAACCGGAGGAGAAAAGCAAAAATAAAGTGCTTCAGCAACCGGTATTGGATAATGCTGGGGTTGAACATACAACTATACCTGAAACTATTGCCATACCTACTCGTCTGAACAACCCTGCCTCCAGCGAGAAGTCCATGGATGACATTCAAGTCAGGAAAGATAATACCAGCAGCAACAACAGCATGGGAAATGGTAATAACGAAGTGCTTGGGCAACTGGCATCAGATAATTCTGCAGTAGAATATATAAATATTCTAGAAACTGCTGCTATACCTACTAGCCTCAACAACCCTGACATCAATAAGAAGTCTTCGGATGATATTCCTATATGCAAAGACAACAGCAGCAGTATCAGTAGCAGCATCGAGAAAAGCCATAATGAAAGGCTGCAGCAATCGGCATTAGATAATGCTGCTGTTGAGCATATAATAACTATACCAAACGCTGATCGTCTTAAAGATCCTACGATCACTGAGAAGTCCTCGAATCAGATTCCAGGTACACGCGGTAGGTGGACCAGCACGGAGGAAGGCAATAATGAAGTCCTTCAGCAACCGACATTGGTTAATGCTGTAGATGGGCATATAACTATACCAGAAAGTGCCATGGTACCTACTAGTCTCAACAACCCTTGCATCAATGAGAAGTCCAAGGTTGAGATTCCAGTCAACAAAGACAGAAGCAGCACGGAGAAAGCTAATAATGAAGTGTTTCAGCAATCTACGTTGGATAACCTTGTAGTCGAGCATTTAACAATACAAGATACTGTTGTGGCACCGGCTAATCTCGACAACCTTGCCTTCAATGAAAGGTTCAAGGATGAGATTCCAGTATGCAAAGACAGAAGCATCACGGAGAAAGCCAATAATGAAGTGCTTCAACAGCCTACATTGGATAACCCTGCAGTTGAGCATTTAACAATACAAGATACTGCTGTGGCACCTACTAATCGCAACAACCCTGGCACCAGTGAAAGGTTCAAGGATGAGATTCTAGTAAGCAAAGACGGGAGCAAGATAGATAAAGAGAATAATGAAGTGCTTCAGCAAATATTGGATAATGCTGCAATTGAGCATTTAACTATACCAGATACTGTTGTGATACCTACAAGTCTCAACAACCCAGCCATGAATGAGAAGTCCTCAAATGATATTCCAAACAGCGAAGACAGGAGCGTGGAGAGTGGCAAGAGTGGAGTGCTTCAGCAACCAAATCATGTATTCAATTATGTAGCTATACCAGAAACTGCTTTGAAATCTACTAGCCTCAACAATCTTGCCATCAATGAGAAATCCTCTAATGAGGTTCCGGTTATCAAAAAAAGAAGTAGCAGCAGCAACATGGAGGAAGGTAACAAAGCAGTGTTTCAGCAATCGGTATTGGATACTAATACAGTAGAGTATACAACTGCCCTAGAAACTGCCACAATAACTACTAGTCTCACTAACACTATCAATAAGAAGTCTAAGGACGAGCGTTCAGTCAGAAGAAATAGAAGCAACATGGAGAAAGGCAATAATGAAGTGCTTCAGCAACTGGCATTGGATAATGTTGCAGTCGGTTATGTAAACGTACTAGAAAGTGCGATGGAACTTACTAGTCTCAATCCTTCCACCAATGAGAAGTCCTCAGATGAGATCCTAGTCAGCAAAGCCAGTAATAACATCAGCATGGAGAAAGGCAATAGTAAAGTGCTTCACCAGTTGCCATCGGATAATGTTCCAGTCGATTATGTAACTATAACTGAAACTGTTCCAGTACTTACTAGTCACAACCCTGCCATCAACAAAAAGTCCTTGGATGAGATTCAAACCATCAAAGACAGAAGCAGCGACAGCAACAATAACAACAACAACAATGATAACAAAAATGACAGCACTAGATACAACAGAAGCAATAGCTGCAAAACCCTGGGCAAGACAGTAACGGATATGCTATCGCCAGCATACTTTATAGTCTCGGGGGCAACCCAAGCAATAACCTCCAAGATCCAGAAATCCTCTGGGCCAGATAACAATAGATACAACAGGAGCAACAGTTGCAAAACCCTAGGCAAGACAGTAACAGATATGCTCTCACCCGCCTACACCGCAGTCTCAGGGGCAACTCAAGCAATAGCCTCTAAGATCCAGGGATCCTCCGGGCCAGTGTATGAGATAGCAGCAAAGCAGGTCTGGGACAGGAGCACCTCCGTGAAGGACTATCTAATGCATAAGCTGGAACCAGGTGAGGAAGACAAAGCTCTCTGTAATGTCATCACTGCAGCCGTAAACCCAAAATGTGTCAGCCCTGCAAGTGAGGAAGTGACCACTATGAACAAGGAAGTGGTCTTGGTAAAGGGAGAGATAGAAGGGTCAGCTGTAGCCGCTGTTCAGGTCCCTGCAAATTGATTTAACTCCATGACAATGCTGGTTCACACTGGAGCAAAGGAGATTATAGAACTCATCAAAGTGCACACGAGGGACATATAGGAAATTGGCTTGAACAATTATTAGGAGGTAGCAACTTATTTAAACAATATGGTTATATAAACTAATATATACACTATGACAATGCCAAATGATTTTCCTTTTCATACTTGATTTCTCATTTAAAAAGAGTTAAGGCCATCAGGCACACATTGTTACTATGTTAGGACCTAAATGTGAATTTAGCAAGTCATTGTACAAGAACTCCCGTAAACTTCCTAGATTGATAGGAAACTGAGTTTTGTCTTTACCATAATTATGCAATTGCAAATTTAAGTCACTAGCTTTCTTCTGATTTGGAATATAAGATTTGATTAGTATTGCAAAATGAGTATAACTAGTTGTGCAATTGTAATTTTTCAGGTTTAAACAGTTTCAGTGTTTAACACTATGGTATACATCATCATCTTCTTGTATTACTTGTAACTTGATCAATTTTATCACCATCTACAAGCCCCAATACGCATCATCCTCAGAACAACTTCATTTTGGCATATATCATTGATGGAAGTGGGAAAAGACGATAGCCCATTAGATGTTACTCACATTAGCAGAATCAATTTACTAATACTACCCTCTTTATTATATTCCCATTGTACAACATGAAAATCTTGAGGTCAGCATTCTAAAGAGATTTTATAATTTGTAAGCATATTGGAACACAGAAGAAAATGACAGAGAAGGCCTCTTCATTTGCTCCTCACCATGAAGGAAGAGAGACTTACCTTCATTGGGAGAAGCACTACGCAATTCATCCATCACTTGATTCAATATGACTGGCTTGCATGTTAATCAATTCATTCCATCACGAATGCATTTTTCTTTCATCCTTCTGTTATTAATTAGATGTTAACCTGAGAATTAGAGGCCACAATTTTATTTTCCCCAATTGGAAGGTAATATTTCTGGTCTACAACAATAAAGCACATAATGTATATACCTGACGGCATTCTTTTAGTGAAAGTTTGCAATGAGAAGCATAAATGCTTGTACGCTTGTTGCTAATATATACACCATTTTTTGCTCTTCATAATTCTTATTCCTATTAATAACATGCATGGAATTGCATATCAAATGATCAGACCAGGGCCATCTTTTCAGTGCCCTAAATACATATAGAATTGACACATAATAAGGTATGCCTCAGATATTTAAGATGTTAACTATAAATAACTAAATCAACTTTAATACAAGCCCAACAAGATTCACTGACACTGGTCTTGAAGAACTAGATAAACTTATTCAATTTTCTAAAAAAAGGATCTAGGCTGATGCGTTATCTCAAAACATCCAGACGTATTTTGCATAAGACTACCGACATACTTATGCTTAGCCTGTTGAAGGTATGTAGTTAGCATTTAAAACCACTTATGTACAGTGATAGACCATTTACTGGTTTAACCATGCCAAGATTTCAATACAGGAACAATGGTTCAGAAAAGTTAAGCACTGAAATAGCCAAGAGTACATACCCTTGCCAACTTTTTGCATTAAGATGAAACTAATCCCAGGATCACCAGTATCAAATCCATGCTTATTACGAACTGCAGAGTTGTTTCTTTGGTCTGCGCCAATTCTTGTAACTTCAAATTTTAGCTTCGTCGCATTCCCTCCTATGTCTGTTTTTGGTCTGCCCCATAAGGTTGAATGAGCAAGTTTTTGGTTCGATAAATTATCAATTTACCAAAATTATTATATATAAATAATAAATATAATTAAATCTATAGCCCACCTGCCATGAGCAGCATCCACCGTCCAGGAAGCACCACCTGCCGCTACAAGCCTGCACTGTCCGGGATGTGACAGCATTCTGTTCGACGAATTGCCTGAACGGATTTGAAAAAATGATCAAAAAGTTCGTGTTATTTTAATCTTTTCCTTTTTATACCATTGTATAGCTTTATATAATTGAAGGCATAGCAATAGTATGTTGAACTATAGAAAATATATTTTTACATTGATATATAATACCAGAATTGGAACTCTATTTTTCTAACTTCATATTTGGATCCCAGTACAATAATTAGAATTTATGAGTCTTTTTTTATTTTCTGGAATTATAACTTTTAAAGAATGGACAACCGGGGATTGGTGCGTGTAGAAATTCAGTTAACTTACCTGGAGGCTGGCGGGGCAGATCTGATTCGAGCCTCAGCTCAAGATCCAACTTCTCGACAGCTCGTCGTCCGAGATCATGATCCGTATGTTTCACGATCCGTAGCCGATCACATGAATTGGATTGAATCATGGTGTTGTCGATGAAGAAATTAGAGGATGGCAGCGGCAGAGCTGCTCCTTCAGTGAACCTTCTTGTGTTGCTGTATCTGCTATCGCTCTCCGTTTCGTCGTCGTCGTCGTCGTCGTCGTCCCTGTAAGAAACTTAGCAGAGAAGAAGTTGAAGAATATAATTGTATTCGATGATTGATAGTGTTACAAGCCTCTGAATTTATACAAAACGATCATAAAGAATTAATGGAAATATACAAATAGGAAGATCACTGTATAGGAAACATTGCCACGATTTGATTACGATTTCATTTGCTTGAATCGTGGCCAATGTGATTGCTGCGATATTAGGTAATAGCATCATTGGGAGGATTTGATTCGGCATCTTTGACAGCGTGATTTGTGCGTTTACACTCCCCCGCAAACTCAGCGTGGGATTGGACAACGTTGAGTTTGTCTGTGAGGTGCTGGAACCGGAGCTTGGGGAGAGGTTTGGTAAGAATGTCGGCAAGTTGATCCTTGGTGGAGATGAAGGAAACAAGAAGCTGCTTGGTGGCCACGCGTTCTCGGACAAAGTGGAAGTCGATTTCCACATGCTTGGTCTTTGCGTGAAAGACTGGATTGGCAGCGAGATACGTGGCCCCTATGTTGTCGCACCATAGCGTCGGAGCTGATGAAGTCGAGAGGCTAAGTTCCGAGAGTAAGGATTGCAGCCAAATCACTTTAGCCGTTGCGTTGGCAATGGCTTTGTACTCGGCCTCAGTGCTAGAGCGAGAGATGGTAGATTGCTTCTTAGAGGCCCAGGAGATAAGATTTTTGCCAAGAAAAATTGCGAACCCGCTGGTTGAGCGACGGTCAATAGGAGAACTGGCCCAGTCAGCATCACTGTAAGCGTGGATGTCACGAGAGAAATCCCAATGAATAAGAAGGCCACGTAGAAGAGAACCTTTAAGGTAGCGGAGTATGCGTTTGACGTGCTCCCAATGGAGTGTAGTGGGAGAGTGCATATGTTGGCAGGCACGGTTGACAGCGTAGGTGATCTCGGGTCTAGTAATGGTGACGTACTGGAGGGCGCCAACAGTGCTTCTGTAAAGTGTGGGATCAAGCATGGGAGAAGACACATCCATTTTGAAGTTAGGCGCGACAGGTGTAGAGATTGGTTGCGCTGCATCCATCTTGGTACGTTGAAGTAGTTCCAGGACATATTTGCGTTGAGTGAGAAGACAGCCAGTGGGATGAGACGTCAACTCAATACCAAGGAAATAGTGGGCAGTGCTGAGATCTCGAATAGCGAATTCGGTACCCAGTGCAGAGATTAGGGTGGTGATGTGCACCGCATTGTCGCCAGTGACAAGAATGTCATCAACATATATTAGAACAAAAGTCTTAGAGTTGGAGTCGCAGCGATAGAATAATGATGTGTCCGTTTTAGAGCCCAGAAAGCCCTGTCGGTGAAGCCATCCCCGAGGCGGTGGAACCATGCACGTGGAGCTTGCCAAAGTCCGTACAATGATTTCTGAAGATGACATACATGAGTGGGGAACTGAGGATGAGTAAAGCCAGGCGGTTGGTTGCTCCATGTATACAGTTTCTTGTAAGTAGCTATGCAAAAAGGCATTGGAGACATCCAATTGATGAATGGGCCAATTGGAGCTGACGGCAATTGCGAGGAGAAGACGAACAGTTGTTATCTTAATAACAGGACTAAAACTTTCGGTGAAATCAATACCGGGCAGTTGGCGAAATCCCTTAGCAACTAGGCGAGCCTTGTGTTGATCAATAGAGCCATCGGCACGATGCTTGAGACGGAAGATCCATTTGCACCCAATAACATTCATGGAAGATCGTCGTGGAACAAGGTTCCATGTCCCATTGCGAAGTAAGACATCGAACTCGGAAGCCATAGCCGCCCCGCCATTCAGGAGCCTTGGAGGCTTGAGTAAAGCATGTTGGCGCAGCGGAGGAAAGGGAGTGAAGGAGAGCGGCTGGTAGAGCGTGTTTGCTGGCTGATGTAGAGTGAAGAACAAGTGGTTTAGTTGCGCCATAGAGATCAACAAGAGCGCGAGTGCACCTTGGAGGTGTAGAGAGGGATATGGATGAGCTCGCATCAGGGAAAGTCGCTGGAGTTGTTGGAGAAGCAGAAGAAGAGCCTGGCGAAGAGATGCTCGCATTAGAAGAGGCCGCCGGAGTGGTAGGAGTAGATGGAGCAGCAGGAGAAGGCTCGGGCGAGGAGGCGCGCACATCAGATAATGCCTCAGTAGAGGAGCCGGACGTCAAGCGAGTAGTAGGACATTGGCGGACTGGAAGCCTTGGAGGGAAGGGATGAAGGACTGCACCGGAGGCAGGGACGTCGCCTGAAATGTTAGCTGCCGCAAATGGAAATGCAGTTTCATCAAACACAACATGCCTGGAAATGTAAATACGGCCAGAGGGAACATGTAAACAACGATAACCCGAGTGCATATTACTGTAACCAAGGAAAACACATAAAGTGGAGCGGGGTTGCAACTTATGTTTGGAATATGGTCGCAGCCAAGGGTAACATGCGCTGCCAAAGACTCGAAGAGTGGTGTATGTAGGGGTGCGTTTGTAGAGGACTTCCAAGGGAGTGGTATGTTGAAGTAAAGGTGTGGGCGTACGATTGATAAGATAGACGGCGGTGGAAACAGCTAGACGGCGGTGGAAACAGCAGCGTCCCAATGGTGGGTGGGGACAGAGGCATGATGCAAGAGGGAAAGGGCGGTTTCAACTATGTGGCGGTGTTTACGTTCAGCGGACCCATTTTGTTCCAGAGTGTGTGGACAAGATATACGATGGGCAATGCCGGAGCGCACAAGATGGTGATGAAGGGCCTGATATTCGCCACCCCAATCAGACTGAACACATAAAATTTTGTGATTGAAGAAGCGCTCAACGTGCTGTTGGAAATGCAAAATATATCCAAAAGGTCAGATTTACATTTCATGAGAAAAAGCCAAGTAAATTTACTGTAATGATCAATAAAGGAGACATAATACGAGTAACCACCGGCGGAAAGAACGGGAGCAGGGCCCCAAACATCAGAATGAATAAGTTGTAAAGGAATAGACGCTTTATTTATTGACGGATAAAACGGAGTTTTGTGACTTTTTGAGCGCATACAAGCATCACAAGTAGAAGACAAAATATTCCGAGCAGGTAAACCATAGTGGTTGATTATTTGCTGGACGAGGCGGATGGAGGGATGACCAAGTCGAGCATGCCAAGTGTTGGAGGTCACACGCCGAGAGAGTAGAGCAGTTGTGGATGGTGGTGGAATGTGGTAGAGGCTGTTTTTAATTCCCCCTTGGAGCAGAGTTGTCCCCGTGAACCGGTCCTTAATAAAGCAGGCATTAGAATGAAATTCAAAGAAGACGTCATTATCGTCAGCGAATTAACGAACAAAAAGCAAAGGTTTAGTAATTGACAGAACACAAAGAATATTGCGCATGTGTAATAGACGATTAGAGGCGGAAAAAGATGTGTTTCCAAGGTGAGTGATATGCAAACCTTGACCGTTGCCTATTTGAACTGTGTCGTATCCATTGTAGGGCGCCACCTGTTGGAGAGAGTTGAGATCAGAGGTGACATGGTGAGTTGCGCCGGAGTCCGGATACCAAACCGTGGAGGTAGATGATATGTCATGAGGAGTGGTGGCGTGGAAGACTCCGGGTCGGACCGGATGCTGAGTAGGGGTTTGGCTAGAAAAACCACCAATAAAATCTGTATCAAAACGTCTACGACATTCATGAACATAGTGCCCAGGAATGAAGCAGATTTGGCACCGTCCTCTGCCACGGCCGCGTCCCTGAAAGCGACCACCGTTATGAGAGCGACCTCCGCGATGATGGCGTCCTCCGCCACGAGAGCTTGAGCCAGGATGAACAGTGTTGTTAATGGCGGGACTTGTAATGTCAAGGTCGCGCATGGATTGAAGTTGCATAAAACGTTCGTGGGAGGATAACATCCCATGAACCTCTTCTAGAGTCAAGGAATCATTGCGTGCAGTGACGCTGCCAAGTTATTGGCATATAGTCTTGATTTTTGGCATATAGTCATGAATAGAATCCGTGCCGCAGTGAGTCACCTGCAGTTGAGATTTAAGTTGGAGCACCCTGGCGCGAGAGTTGGACTGGAAGGCGGTGGCAAGAGTGTCCCAGACGAGTTTGGAAGAGTTGAGGCCAACCACCAAAGGGAAAACCTCTTCCGTTAGAGTGGAATTAATCCAGGTGAGGATTAATTGGTCTTTGAGGGTCCAATCAGCGTAACAAGGGTCCGTTGAGGAAGGAGCAGGATCAGTGCCTTCGACGATGCCAAGCATGCCATGAACGCATAGGAGAGGAACGAATTGAGTCCGCCATAATAGAAAATTGTCCTTCGTTAACTTGAGAGGAAGAATGGGCAGGCTGCTGGGTGGGGTTAAAGTGGTGGAAGACCCAGCAGGTTGCCGTGAGGAAGAGCTGAGTGCCGAATCCATGTGGATGGATTAAAAGGGCTGCAAATGTCGTAAGAGGGAATCGCAGCGGCTCGCGGCGTGGGTAAATCGTCGGTTGATCAGCAGGCGGAAGACAACAGTAATCAACAGCTGTCGTTCGCAAGAGAATAATGGCGAGTCTTCTCGTCTTCTTCAGAAACGACGGAGCAAGCCGGATTGAGGACTTCTTCCTTTGAAGCGTGCCGATGGAGCAAATTGGATCAGAAATTCAACGCTCTGATACCATGCAAGAAACTTAGCAGGGAAGAAGTTGAAGAATATAATTGTATTCGATGATTGATAGTGTTACAAGCCTCTGAATTTATACAAAACGATGGCAAAGAATTAAGGGAAATATACAAATAGGAAGATCGCTGTGTAGGAAACATTGCCACGATTTGATTACGATTTCATTTGCTTGAATCGTGGCCAATGTGATTGCTGCGACATTAGGTAATAGCATCATTGGGAAGATTTGATTCGGCATCTTTGACAGCGTGATCGGCATCTTTGACAGCGTGATTTGTGCGTTTACAGTCCCCATCTGCTCGAGGCCGCCACCGGAGATTTGGCTGGTCCAGAGTGTGTATTTTGTCGTCTAGATCATTTAGTTCCCTCCCAGAAAACAGATCCAGAGTAGCTCCGTAGAAAGAAGACGGCGCGCCGTCGTCGTCCAGGTGTCTGTGTGCAACTGGAACCGCAGGGGTTCTAGGGTTAGGATCGAGATGCGAGAGCGAGGAAGACAGGGCGGGCACTCAAGCACGGACATTGCTTGAGCATGGCTCGGACTTTGTGGTGAACATTCATGTGGCCGCCGAGGTCTTGAGCCGATCGGAACTCTCAGTGGCAGGAGCAGTAGGAGTAGGACCAGGGAGGACACACGCCTATAGTCCCGCCAAATCTTTCGCGAACTCCCGCTCCTCCAACGACGAGGACGAGCGAATGGTCTTATGAATGGATATTGTCATCGCCGAGAAGCGGCGGCGGCGGCAACCGAGTGGATCTTGTGAACGCCTAGTAGCGGTCGCATGTCGCCGGTGGCCAGTAAGACCCCAGTGGCCACTACTGGTTGCTGCAACCTTTCTGTTCCTGGATCTTGACTTGTCCATGGTGAAGCCAAAGTACTCATATAAACTCACACTGAGTAGCGGAGGAAGGGGAATATGGATGAATTATGAATATATGTGAGAAGCATTAATATATTATATATAAGAAAAACACAATATATATTTCCTTTAAGGCATTTAATGCAAGTCATATTGTAAATCGAATAGTAGAGTAGATATCTTCTCTAATCTCTTGTTTACTTTCCAGTTTCCACGAATAAAAAATAACTAAATACGTGAAATTAGTTATCTAATTAATTTATAGACTATTTTCTCTAAAAATTACCAATAATATATATATTTCACTTTTTTTTCCCATTGGCAGTGCTAAATGGCTCAGCTTAATTTGTGTTATTTTTTGGCGACTGACAGTTTACATAAAATTTATAATTTTATCAATGAATTGTTTTCGTAAAGTTGGCGAATAGATATATATTTGCATCCTTGAGCTTTAGTAAGTGCCATAATATCTTCTCTAGAGCTTTAAATCATCTCAAAATCCCTATTATTGCACCCGTCCTCGTGATATGATTGAAAAGTAAAAATAATATTTTGCTAAGCAAGTGAGTAAAATATTACAAAATTGTGATTTTATTTTTCCATGAAATGAATGCAACAAGGGTTAATATTGAATAACATAGTGTTATGATCTTAGCCTCTTAATATTTTTATTCTATTTGCATGGTTAGCAAGTCTGGGGCGTAACAGCAAGTGAAAATTTTGTCTAATTCATAATGGTATGAAAGACAAAATTACAGTTTCCCATCATTGTTTGCTTCACAACAGACGAACGCTAAATTTATAGCATTTCACTATTAAATAAATACATAATTAGAACCTTATTGATAAATAAAACTTCTTCTGAAATTAATTGTTCCTCAGTAAAACGGCAATAAGAATAGTGGGTGAACTTGTATTTTGTTGTCACTATAAGTGCATTAGTACGTAAGTTCACTCCGAATTATCTGAATTTAAATAGTTAGTTGCTAAATGTATGGATATGCTTCCTTTCATCATTCTATTTATTGTTTTCTTCTCATTTCTCTCTTACTTTAATTATTGAAAATAAAAATAATATAAGAACATTAATTATTATTTTAAGGGGATTAGTTGGTGTGATCACCTTATGCATATTGTGATCCAAGGAATGAGAAAGAGGAAGAGCTGATAGCTACATACCTATTAAACTATTAAAATTTCTCAAGGATCATTGTTTGATATCTGTTAGGATTATGTGCCACACTTGTTTGTAGTGCGGCTTGGACTAAAATAAGCAAAGGTAAATATGCACTAGTGAGCATATAACTATGTGAAGATTCTGTTCAATGTGACTTTTAAAGCGTAAGCATAATTAACTAATATATCTCAACTATTGGTCTTGATCGTCAAGAGTGACTGATTTATACTAATGCTCTCTCTCTCTCCTTTAAGATTGTGTTTTCTTAAAAGGAATTCACAACGAAAGCACTTTTTTCCCGATTCTTTTCAAGAAAACATAACTTTAGTGATTAAAAAAAATAAAAAGACAAATAAAAAAAATTGACCCGATTTTCACACAATTGACAAATCAAAAACGAGAAATCAGATAAAAAAATATTCCCTTTATTGTTCCTTTTTATTTTCCTTTAAAAATATAAAACAAAGTTAATTTTTATTACTCTCCACTCATCTTTTTTTCCCTCACTGTGGGTTACTTTCTTTCCCTGATTTCATTGGAAGGAAAGAATGTACAGAAAAGAAAAATAATGGGAAATGACAACTTTCCTTTCCCTTCAAATTTTTCTCTCAGAATCTGAGTGGAAAGCCTATTTCTTTCCTCACTCTCACTAATCTCGCTCTAGACTCAACCCCACCACCCTCTCGCCAACCTCTTGCCGCTCGCCCTTAGCTGTTGCCGCCCTCTACCTCTCACTTGAAGCGACCACTTGAAGCCCTCTCTCTCCCCGCTCTGGTAGATTCGCCTATTTTCATCAATGATAATGCTATGTTTTCTACATTGAAATCCATATGTGTTGATTTACATAATGTGTATTAAGCTACATTGTGTTGATGGTTCATATATGTTATATATAAACAGTAACATAGGGGAAATACTATCAAAAAAATTTTGGATATGAAAAATACTATATAAATAAATAATATTAAATAAAAATAAATAAATAAAATACTATATAATAAAAATAATATTTAATAATAAAATTATTAACATTTTATTAATTAATAAACACTATTATTTATATAATTAATATTTATTTATTTATTAAAAATGAATACAATAATAAACTATATTATTTATAAAAATATTTTTTATTTAATATAAAAATAAATATTTTGGATATGAAAAAGAATAAAATATTAAATATAATATGCATAATTTTAAAATTATTTTATTTCTATTTTCTTTCCTCCCAAAGAAATATAAAGCTATTTAGATTCATTGAACTTTTCATCCTTTTCACCGTGAATTCCATTCAACAGAATATAGCAACAAACGATAGCCTTTGGCCCGCTCACGTATGCCTCGTGTATTAAACCCACCCATGCCTGTTGCCATTAACCTAAAATAACTTATAAGTTCAACATCCTACTGGAAATAAGCTCTTCTCCCCTGGGTTCCATCCAAAAGGCCAACACAACTCCAATAAAGCTTTATAACGTCAAAAGGAAAATAAAATAAAATATTTTTTCGCCAAAAAATTAATAAAACATTTGAGAAAATCGTAAATATGTCCCAATCTCATGAAAAGGCTCATATGGTTAGCAATTAAATTTACAATTAATTTTCTAGGCACAAAAGTAATTAAAAATAAATTAAATGAAAAACTAAGAAATTTTAGAAAATTTAGGCCTACCGCCTAAGGTACTCATTCCTAATTGCGACTCTATGATCTAATTTATTAAAATACTTAAACCCAAATTAATGATAGTAAGTCAATTAAATCTTATATATTATATTATTTTTTTCTTCCATATATAACATGGACTAAACCGGAGGATTACAAAGAACAAAATCTTTAGAAGGCCACATAAGGCACTACATAATTGCAGCATATATTATCAATTCACACAAGATATTGATCAGCAAATAGATGCAAATACTATTGTTCAGCTGACAAATGTTGGCTAATTAGAAGAAGCCTGAAAGAACAGCAACTCTAAGCAAAATCTTCCACATCAGATATATCCATACAACTGTTTTACATATGATCTTGGTTTCACTTTTGTTATGAAGAAAAGCATAAAAGAAAGTTATGCTGAAGCAAAGAGCCAAAACATCACTAATGAGGACTGGAAAATCAACAGCCATGTAACAAATGCTAATGCAATGGAGATCTCAAACCTGTCACATGAGGACTGAGGAATGGTTTTGCACAAGTGAACATCCCTAGCAAATAATACTGCGACACCAGCTGAGGAGCATGCAGCTGCGAGTGATAGAGTCGTTGTTACCTGGAACAGAGAAGATTGATAGCTTTAATTTCGTTTTTATGTTAAAAGTAATTTTGTTTTGAACAGCAGAAGAAAAGATTCAACATTTAGATTCCTTAGTTCATTAAAACCTTAATCAGTTTGATAAGGTAGTAACCACAGCTGACTAAGCAACTCAGCAGGAGATGGATGCATGATTAAAGAATAAAGATCACACAAAATGCTTACCCAGTCGCCAACCACAAACAAGCTTAGTATGACTGGGTTGTGGATATCTCTTTTGATCCACAAGGCATAGCCATCAAGGCATGCAAGTGCCGAACTCCACAAAACTTGTAGCGCCATCGAAGCAATCAAATAGCTGAGTGAAAAAAGGCATTTCAACAAATCAATATAGACAAAAGATAAACATGAGAAGTATAACATACACTCCTGTGCAGTAGTTCAATATGCAAAGCACGAATTGATATGGAAAATTCAGTACATTTACACAACACTTCTGTAATCAACTTCCCTGAAAATGAAGAACTATGAAAGGCAGCTTCGTTTACAAGGGAATAGTTAATTAAGCTCGGGGCACTGTAATTTTAAGAATGTGTAAAATACATAATGGTGTGAAACAAAACCATAATTTAGAGCAATGTTCGGTTAAAAGTTTCCTCACTTCTTGCATAGCTAAGGAAAGCATTTGGAAGGTGCCAAGAGTGGGAACGAACGCCGACAATGAGAAAGGAGCATTAACCCTCTTCAAGATTCTCTTTAATTGAAGGTATAACAATACACTCTTGGAGAATATATCTCAACTAAACTCATGGATAGCACACAAGCAGCAGCTATTTAGTGGTAAATTTCTCTAAAATTTGCACAACGACGAGATCGATCGTAAGCATAGTGCACAATGCAACGAGAACGGAGTCCAGAATCGCAAGAAGGGAAAAGAGATCTAAAGGGATCGAAAGCTAGAACCGTACCAGAAAGCTGTGTAGTTGGAGAACCTAGCGCGGTGACCATGACTGCAATTGAAGCCCCCGCGAAGAGGCATTGTCCTATCCTCAAGAGTAGCCCGCTGCGAATCCCAGGGCTCCCCATTACCACCTTCATGTCCACCGTCACCACGTCCTTCCTCCCCGTAAAAACCTAGATCTCTTCACAACCCTCTTCCTCGCTTGGATCTGATCTGATCCAAGCTGCAGAGCTCAAGCTGAATCGATCATCTTCCTTGCATTTAGTCTTGCCTAGCTTGTTCATCCAACTAAAAATCTGCCTTTCGAACTCGAGATTGTCTCAGACTTCGTCCCGGGTTGCTTGGCACGAGAAGGAAAGATGACACTCCGTGCGATGTCTGAAGAGGAAGACGAGAAAAGGTGGAGAAGGGAGTGCATTTGGGCAGCGAAGAGCGAGCAGTTAGTGTTTAGCTTCAGACAGGGTACATGCTGGAGAGTGTACAGTGCTGTATATGTAACTATTGCTAATTTCTTATTTCAGGCCTTTACCAATATGAATTTCTATCTGAACCCCTGTACCTAAAGTTGGGAGTTTTATTTTTTCATTAAAATGTTCTGTCCTTCCAAAATATTATGTAAAGCATCTTCTGATTCTTACGTGTGAAAACAAAAATCAAACATATTTATTTTTTTATTTATTATACTATTTTAAAATATTTTTTTGCCTTTTAAGATGGTTTATAAAACATTTTAAAGCATATTAAAATGTATTTAAAAAAACTTTGATTATTTTTGAGAGTAATACTTGTGTTATATCAGTAACCTAATGTTGAAGAGACCATCCATGCTTTTGATTCCATATGTGAAATAAATAAAAATTTCGGCTCAAATTGTAAATTTCCCTTCTGCCACCGATCACCGATGGGCCTGTGACCCGCTATGTTTAAACGATGATAAATGCCCGCCTTCGGTCCATTTAAGACGTGCTTGCCTTAAAGTAACTAGTTCGACTGCCGATTTCCGACTTCCATCTCTCCGGCGATCGCCTCCTCCTCTAATCTCCACCTGAATCGGGTCGCTGGATGTGGAGGCTTGTTCTTCTTATCGCAGGATCAATCAAGGTACTATTTCCAGTTTCCTTCCTCCGCCGTCACCCCCCACCTCCGCCATAACCCTAGGCATCGAATAGCATACTAGGTCTCCTTCGGTTCCACCTTTTCTTCTGGGGTTTTCCAGACATTTTATATTGGATCCTTGTAAATACAATCAGTAAATGTGCAGATGTGCGTTCTTTTCATTTAGTGTGCTTGATTGTGTCGGCATTTGAACAGTAGAGCCATCCTTGGAATGTACCAAGAGGCATGGACGATCAGGTACGATATTATACATTTTCAGACACCATCCTGAAATTTTTTTTCATAACTTTTTCTTTTGCGTGATTGAAATGTGCTTCGTGTTTATATTTGCTCTGCGCTATGCAATCCCCATTTTTACACTGTTTTGAACGTAACCACACCTTTGTTTGTTGAAAAGTAGATTTTACAACAGTGGATCAAGTTAGTACAATTCTCTTGGTAAAAGATCCTTATAATTGCTTCTTCTCATCTCTATCCATTCTCGCCAGTTCTATCGACACATGATTTCTAAATGTCTTCTGTTACTTGACAAAATTCATATTTTTACTTACACGCAGAGATACAACACCCTCATCGGTTAAGTGGGCATGTCAATTGTTATGTAGACTTAATCAAACTAAAATGTTCAGTTTGGTTCAATTTATAATTTTTGTTTAACAATCATGTAAGTTTTTGGTTTAATACCTATGTACTCATTACTTTTCATTCAGAACGTGTGATTGCATATTATCTGAGAGAAGTACAATTATTCAATCCATGAAGATCAAAGATAGAGATGCCTTGCCAAATACATTAGCTAAGACATGTATGCTACAGATACCGTGGTGATGGCGGTTGGTATGGAGACTGAGGGATAGTAAGGCGGAGTGGATGGACAACATCCGGACGGTGCTGCTGGTGGTGGTGGTGGGTAACCACAAGGTGGCAGTCTGATGGTGGCGATGGAGGTCCTTACTGAGGTGGCGGACATGGTCGTGCATGTGGTGCCGGTTTCTTTGGTCCGTGTCCGTGGTGTGGTGGAGATCGTGCATGTTTTGGGGGTTGTGGTGTTGGTTGACCGTATTGAGGTGGTGGTGGCTGTTGTCCGTACTGCGGGGGTGGTGATTGCCCATACTGTGGTGGCGCTGACGGTGGTGGCACATTTGGCGAAGGAAGTGGTGGCTGCCCGTACTGCGGGGGTGGTGATTGCTCATATTGTGGTGGCGCTGACGGTGGTGGCAAATTTGGCGAAGGAAGTGGTGGCTGCCCATACTGCGGCGGTGGTGATTGCCCATATTGTGGTGGCGCTGACGGTGGTGGCAAATTTGGCGAAGGAAGTGGTGGCTGCCCGTACTGCGGCGGTGATTGCCCGTATGGGGGTAGTACTGGTGGCAGCGGATGCGTTGGTGGTGGTGGTGGTCCTGTTGGTGCGTGTCCACGGTGAGGAGCCGGTGGCGTGGAGCAAGGTGGTTGGGAATATGGCGGCAGTGCCGGTGGTTGTCCATATTGCGGTGGTGGTTGTCCGTATGGAGGTGGTACTGGTGGTTGTTCATATGGAGGCGGTTGTCCGTACGAAGGTGGCGCTGCTGGTGGTACATAAGGCGGAGGTGGTTTATTTGGAGGTAAAGCCGGTGGCTTACTGTATGGTGGCTGTGCCTGTGGCGGCGGCGGTTTTGGTTGGCCATACGGTGGCGGACCTGGCGGTTGATCATATGACGGCGGGGTTGGTGGTTGACCATAATGTGGCGGTGGTTGCCCGTACTGGGGTGGGGTTGCAGGTGGTTGCTCGCTCGGCGGAGGCTGCCGGGGTGGTGGAACTATGTGATGAGGTGGATGTCTTCTGTGATGATGAGGTTTGTGTCCATGATGAGGCGGATGTCTTCTGTGATAGTGAGATTTGTGTCCATGATGAGGTGGAGGCGGTGTCTGGCCGTAGACTGGTGGCGGTTGTTCGTAGTGTGGAGGAGCGGGCGGAGGTTGTGGATGCCTGTAATCTGGCGGTTGCCCGTACTGAGGCGGAGGTGGAGCATATTGCGGTGGCTGCTGTCCGTACCCTGCCGGAGATGGCTGGCTGTAGACCGGCGGATAGGCATAGTAAGGGGAGGTAAGGTAGTGGTCTTCTTGCGTGGTAGCAGTGGTAACATGGGACGAAGTGCTGAGACTTAAAGCTAAGGCTAACACTGCCAAAGCCATGGCTTCAAGGGCAACTAGCCTCATCTCGATCTTCTTCTTTCACCTCTCTTCTAAGTTACCATGAGCAGCAAAGAGTGAAGGGCCAATGTTATATAGGATACTTAGAATTGATGGTGACCAACTGAAAGCTAGGCCTTTTGTCCCTTTCCTCATCTATACGTGAGGCACGTATTTTACTGAAAACCCTCCAGGCATGACACACAAAGGGCAAGAGCCGCAAGACTCCCTGTGGAAGGGACGGGTGTGTGGAGTTAGATTGCTATGAGTTTCCCTGAGTATCAAGGCATGGTTGCAGGCGGAGGCCAGAACAAGTGAGTGAAGGAGCTAGTTTCAGTTGTGAACTAGAGTTCTGCCATGAGATGCGGAAATGGCAAGTATTTTTGGCTGTTTCCACGCCAGCTCACCACCTTGTGCCACGTGAGTGGACGTTTTCGGTGGTGTTTAATTCCATGCTGTTCGATCAATTTCCACTTCGCCTCACAAACTAAGGCTTGCTTAATGCATCATCCAACGAAAATATCACAATATTTAGTATTAATAAATGAGAACTTTAGGTCGTGTTTATTTAGACGGATGAAAAGGACAAAGAAAAAAAAAATAAAAATAAAATAAATAAAATGTGTTATAAATTTTTCATCCTTTGTGTTTACTTGGAGGAAAGAAAATTTAAAAAATTGATATATATATATCTTAATTTTTATTTTTTTATTTATATTATATATATATATATATAATATTATAAAATTATTAAATATTAAATATTAGCGACGCAAGGCCTTGGTGTCCATCTCCCGCTGGTGAATTTAGGTTGGTTATATCTTGATTCTGCTAAGGGTTATAAACGCATTAATTTTTTTGTTCGAATTTATGTATCATTTACTGTTACTGCAGCCCCAAATTAAATAACCTCAACAGTTTGCCAGTAAAGTCTGTGATGATCTCTGATTGATAATAGTAAAGGCGGCCAGTGAATGGACTACCAAATTCGATCCCTTTTTGAAGTTACACACGACAATTTTCTCGGGGTTCCTGCATTCTTCTTATTCAGCTCAATTTGTAACTCAGGCAGCCATTGCTCTTATTATCCACCGCTTTCTCTCTCAAGACGGCAGAGGCGGAGAGCTCAAGGCAGAGAAGGAGGAGGGCGAGAGAGTGGCTGACGTCCAAACCTGCGGCCCATACACGACCGCCTGCCCGTTGGTCTGTAGCAGCAGCACGTACTTTCCATTGTACGACAAGTTACCACTCTTCCATAGAGGCCCGAAGGGACGGCCGCTTACTAAGGCGAGCTGCCCCCTGTTGCCTAGCCGCAGGAAACAACGTCGCCCAAACTCAGCCGTTCCCGCCTTCCAGACCACGCCCGCCCCCGCCTTCTCGAGCGCGAGCACGCAATCGTCCCTCATCACGAGGGCGTAGCTCCGGCTCGCGAGCTCGTGATTCTCGCGGAGTCTCTGCCCCGAGAACAGGGCATTCATCGCACGTGGTGTCACCGACAGCTGATCGGCAATGTCGGACGCCACCGGCGGTGGCGCGTCGGAGCCGGAATCGGGGGTGGCCCATACGGCGGGTCCGTAGACGGCGAATTCGCCGTCAGGGCGGAGGATGCCTGCGTATTTGCCGGGATTGGTCAGGCCGAGTCCGGGATTGGGGGCAGCAGTGCGCCACAGCACGCCGCTGTTGGGGTTGGAAACGACGAGCTGGCCGCGGTCGGTGAGGGTGAGGGAGCAACCGGTGTCGCGGCCGCGGGAGGCGGAACTGAAGCGGCGGACGCCGCCGCGGTTGTAGAGGACGAGGTTGCAATTGTCTTGCACGAACAAGGTGGCGCTTTGGGTGGAGAGCCGGGTGCCGGCGGGGAGGACGTCACCGGTGAGGATGGCGTTGCAGTCGTCGGCAGCGGCGAGGAAGAAGAAATGGATGGATGCGAGAGCGAGGAGGAGGAGAGGGGAAGAGACTGCCATTGTCGCAGGTTAATTTGCAGGATTTCCTGTCGATGCTTTAGGGATGAGCTCTTGAGTGGTATTTATAGCCAAGGGAGCATTCTCTGGCTCTGTGCGTCTCCGTTGATGGAAGGCCGATGTTTAATTGAAGCTGGTGATTTATTCTCGGTGATGGCGACTGCTAAGTGGAATCGGGTGAGTTTTCTGGCTGATTTGGCGACGCATTATAACTTGTCTTACGAGGATGAAGCAAGCTCTAGAGCTGGGAATAAAAGGCAATTATCCAAACCTGTGAAACTAACTGGTCGAATCTGAAGATTTTTTGAAGTTGCATTTACTGCAAGAGACCGAAGAGGGGGAGTTTTAGTAGATCATATCATGGAATTGGAAGATACTGCAATTCCATTCATCGGGCCGTTGGCCGTTGGGAACCTGATTTCTGACAAGGGAATTTTTCAGTACCTTCGGATCCATTCATCAGCGCACTCCAATTCACGTGTTGGACTCAAGCTCAGGCGCAAGTGGGAAGACCTATTCATTAGTCAATACAAACAAGATGTTGGCTTAGTATTGTAGTTGTGGCTTCAGTGATAGCTGAGATACCAAATTATGTATAAAGATCACGTGTTTAAAATTTTTGAAAGAAGCTTTCAGAATGGTTTGATCATAAAATGCACTATCTATATAGGATTCGTTTTTATGCCAAGTAGTATTAAAAATTTTAGACAAAAAAGCAGCCTGACAATCCAAGATATGGAATTTAGATGTAGGGTTTAGATTGACTTTATAGCCATAGAGTATATAGAGGGCTCGAACTTGCACTAATATTTAAGGAGGACTCTTCTTACGAAAGAATTATCTTCTAAAACGCTTACTAATATAAAGGAGAAATAAAAATAGACAAATTGAAAGAATAGTCTTCGGGCAGTAAAAACTGTACTTAGTAACAAGCTAATTCCACATAATTCCCCAAAAGCCTTTTCAAACACCAAGGATCATCATAATGCACGGCCACCATTCTGCTCTTTTTTCCCCCAAAAGAGCACGGAAAAAATGCTGACTTTAATATTTTTTTTATCCCGATTGCAAAAGACTCAGTGACGCATATTCGGAGGATGAGTTTTTAAAAAAAGGCTCTATATGTGAAAATTGGAGAGATAATAATAGAAAAAGGTTACTTCATCTTCGAAGAAGAAATCAGATCCTAACCAGGCGTGTAAATACTCAAATCATGATATTTATAACTAAGAAGCTAATAAAGCAAACTCGGAGTGTATGCTTGCATGATATTATACTCGATATACAATGTGCATAGTAAAATTCATTTTAGTCGATGCGCCGAGAAATACAAAACCACTTGTACTGTCCTTCAAGGAGGATCCACGCTGTAAATCATAAATCAACAATTTGCACACTACACGTAACTGGTCCTTTAATGAGAAAATCTCCTGAACAAAGGAACTCTACTTTCGGTATCTCTAAATCACACATCAACAGTAGAAGAATAATCTACAAATAATTTCCAACTCACGCCCTGAAAGCAGAATGAAGTTTGTATTTAAGCATCTTCAGAAACTAATCTCCTAACTTGAACAACAAGAAGCCTTTGAGCCACCAGCTGAATCAGATACATTGATCGTTGTTCCTTGAACAGGAGGACCTGCATTTCTTGCCGCCTCTTGTGCTGCAAGCGCTTTCTTGTTTATTATGTGATAAATCTCTGTGAGAATAGTTTGAAACGCCTTCTCTATGTTGTGTGATTCTAGTGCCGAAGTCTCCAAGAAAGAAAGTCCCTCCTTCTCTGCAAATACCTGGCCGTCACTTTCTGAAACTGCTCTCAGATGTGTTAAGTCGGACTTGTTGCCAGCCATCATGACAACAATGTTAGAATCAGCATGGTCTCTAAGTTCACGAAGCCACCTCTGTACATTGTCAAAAGTTTGCTTTTTGGTTATATCATAGACTAAGAGTGCTCCCACTGCCCCCCTGTAGTATGCACTGGTTATGGCACGGTACCTCTCTTGACCCGCAGTGTCCCAAATCTGTGCCTTGATTGTCTTTCCATCTATCTGTTAATTGCATCAAATTATTACTCTAATTAAAATTGAGAAATAGAACGAAATTGTGGTAAAATTTCACTCATTTGTGCAACAAAGACATTGATGAGCAGATAGGCAACCCATTTCACTCTCTAGCTTTACAGCACGAAAGAGCCCAATATCAGAAAGTATGTATTACGTAACTGATATTGTCAGTGATCATATGCTTGCTCAAAGATTAAACCATAATCTGTGTACAAGGACAAATTGCACAAGGGTATGGATCAGGAGATCTGGAAGAGAAGAAAGGGTAGGAGAGAAATCTAATTTAAGAAAGGAATGGAGAATGAAAACGTAAATTACCACAATGTCACTCGGCATTATCTGTATCCTTCAACTCTTCTAAAATTGAATTTTATTGCTATCGTCTACCATAGTAAGAAAATTGATTCGTTAACCTGATCAACCTGGAGCAATGCCGCCTAAAAAGCTTAAGCTAATAGTAATAAGCTTCTTATGGTTCATATACCATTCAAATTATCCTTCTATGAGGCCAAACTGGGTATCACATTTATAGGAAAAAAGTCCCTAGTTAATTAAAGAAATAAATGGCTAATTTTAACCTTAATCAATTTGGAAAGTGCTTATCCTGAATTATAATAAATTAGTTAAAGCTCTATTTTTGCAGCTCATTCTCTCATACTTCAGTCTTTTTTTCTCCAGATCTATTGAATTTAGGAACACACTATTACTCACTTTGCAATAAAAGTTTCCCGTGCCTTCAATTTCCAAACAACCGGAAAAGTTTGTGATCCTTTACTTTTCCTTCTTATCCAAGATAAGTAAAAACTAATCTTCACTTTCCGTACCTCACTCCCCAAACAAGCCCATATATTAGTATCTTTCTCTTGAACTTAATGACATAAGGGCATCAAACATCAATTGGTTATGATGTCAACGTTGGTTTAGGTGCTTCTGGAGAGGGACATGTTAATTGGAAAAGTAATTACTCAATATTTCTTAGATTAGTGAAGGAAAATTTAACTAGCTTTGAAAGCTTCGACCTCCCAATCAATGTTGGTTTCAATTGGATCAGAGATTGAAGAGAATTAATATTCAACCTGAAGCGCCATGGGATATACTCCAAAATTATGATCATTGGTTTAAATATATTTCATTTACGGCCCAATAAACAAACATGAAACTTTGGTTTAGAGGTAGTCTTGACAAGTTAAGAAAATGAATAAGCAGGCCGGTTTACGAAAGCTAAAAAGCAGATAGCATGATAGATTACTAGAATTTATATACACCTTAAATTTCACCTGCTTGGTATTATCATGTCTAGCCATTTTGTTGATAACATGGAACCGTTGTGCATGATTGAACAGAGGGTGCAAAAAGTAATTTTTAATGGTCATGATTTCAGACCACTGGCACTCAATGACAAACTGAACATATTCCTTCACACACATATCCCCCAAAAGGAATATGATACCATCATTCATAACTAATTGCAGCATCAAATAAAAACCATTAACTTTAAAGCAGGAAGTGTTAAACAGCCTATTTCTGCTAATAGTTCTACAACAATACATATTCATAAACTCAAAGGACACATCATGAAAAGTATTAAGATATCCATAGTCCCGCCATGTTTCAGATGATCAAAATGCTATATCATAGAACAAAGATATCATGAAATCCAATTTACGTGTCTGCAAGTATATGTGTGGAAGACACTTTGTGCATGTCCACTGTTATGATCTTTGGATAAATATACAAGTTTAAAGGCAAGTACATTATATAAATTAATAATATATGTAGCGGGTCCAACAAGTTGAAATTTACAAATTATTCAATTGGATCTGCAAAATTCATCAGATCACCAGCAAGAATTATACGTTTCATGTGCCTACACATGCCCAAGGGTTGGTGACGAAGAGCTGAAGTAGGTAAACGATATTTCTGGTTTCATTGACAGAAAGGTCATCTACCAACTAGAAATCATGAGACCCTAAACAGATTCAAATGACGAGAAGATCTACTCAATCTGTTTTTGAGATTAATTCTTCAAGCCATGCATCAACCAAAATGACTGGAAACAGCGTAAAACGAAACTAAGTTAGATCTAGGAATTGGAGGCAGATCACCTGAATGGTCTTGGTGGCGAACTCGACGCCGATGGTGGACTTGGAATCCAAAGCGAACTCGTTTCGTGTGAACCTGGAGAGGATATTGGATTTCCCCACGCCGGAGTCCCCGATTAGGACGATCTTGAAGAGATAATCGTATTCGTGATCCACTCGGTGCGCCATACGAACCGCCTTTTCTTCCTCCTCCTCCCTACCCTCCGATCCGAATCAGATCCGGCCGTATGCAACCGACGGGAAAACCAACACAAATCAGCATAAGTTGCAAGGAATTTAGATCGAAATCAAATGCCCCAACAAATGAAATAACACATGGAGATCAGAAACCGATTCAAACTTCAACTGCAAGGAGTTTAGACGGAAATCGGTTCAACAAAGAATTGGAAAATGAATTGCTACCTGATTCTGAGATCTGGTCGAAGAAAGGCGAGCGAGATCTGGTGGCTCGGGGAGGAGAGCGAGAGGCGTCAACGGGGACGAGGACGGAGATTACTCCGCACTAAATAATCCCTAGAATCTTATCAATACGGCGGGAGATATAAAAAAGGAAAAAAAAACAATATCGTTAATCGGATGGATCCGAAACCCGAATCCGATAAAAACACATCTGGTTCATAAGCTGGTGGAGGTGGAACTTTAACTACCCAACTATCGGAGGATATATACTTTATGGATTTCATGCCCGATAAGTGCTGAGTCGATAGGATAGGTATTATCTTTTATTCTCTCTTCTAGAAAACATATTCAAAAGGAAATATGAGATTATTCATTTTCACAAATATTTTTAATAAAAATGAGACAGCGTCAAACCCAATTAGTTCAAGCAAGAGTAACTGTCCATATATCTTCATTATTATGATAATTGATAGGTTTGACTTTTGCTGAAATATGGTTAATCGATCATTGAAGAGTGTTGAGTAAGGCATTGTATTGTTTTATTGATTAAAATTAAACATCTTAATCACAAGAAAACGAACTATTTAAAAGTTTAAATCTTGTTTAGCCATGCATTTCGGAGATAGCATGATTCATGACAATGCTGTGTTTTTCATCGACGAAAAATTGAGAAAAAAAATAAAAAACACATTAGATATAGACAAAAAAAGTTATTAGATTCAATGTATTTTTCATTCTTTCTTTCAATTTTCTATCTAAGGAAAAACATAAGAATCATCGTGCCAATAATAGTTAAAAGTCGCTATGAAATTAATATCATCTTATCCGTCAATCTTTGAATTAATTTTTCATTTGGTGCAAAATAAAAAATTAATTTAAATTACATTATTATTTTTTTTAAAAAAATCTTTTCAAGAAGGGCAATATTAGTATTATATCATCCAAGCTATTAGGATCTCTGAGCTTGGAAATAAAATAAAAAAATGAGGCAAATGTTTAAGTCTCTAAGTCTCAAATGTGACGTTACATTTGTCTTTTTTTATAGTACAAATAGAACTACACCTCATTTTCTTTGCTCTACTTTTTGTTATCTTTTAATGTCACCAACCAACGCAAGCAATAGACCTAGAACATCTTTTAATGCTATTGCACCTTTAATATTTCCTTTTTGATTTGTTATATTTCACAATCTTCGCCTGCATGTTCATAAACGTGTCACTCAATCCTGACTGTTTTTCAGATTAAACTTGCAAAGTATACTGCAATCTACTTTCCTTTTATTCTCATTGACTCAACTGCTCAGTTTACTCTAATCCATGTATGCTAACCTGGCCATCGAAGAAACAACTGCAATATCTCATCAACCATGAGCAATTGTAGAGTAGAAATAGATCCAGAAAAGGATTAACTACTGTACATAGAAAGATAGTTTTGCTCCTGAAGCAGTTGCAGCAGAGCTTAGTTTACATGGAAATTTTAACTATTAAGACCATGCTCACAGAAATTTCAAGCTGTGACATTCCATCTTGCTGCAGGGGGAATCCCAG
Source organism: Costus lasius (assembly GCA_027563935.2). Lineage (NCBI taxonomy): Eukaryota > Viridiplantae > Streptophyta > Magnoliopsida > Zingiberales > Costaceae > Costus > Costus lasius. The sequence goes on from CM050453.2 coordinate 109,479,099, forward strand.
GCGCTCCTGCATGCACCTCCAGCCCCATCGCAGCACCAGCACCTGATTCCCAGAGTTTCCAGCACTTTGACATATCCTGAACGCCAAGCCATGCAAGAAATCAAATCAAATCAGTCAAAAACAGCAGCTTCACGCTGTTCTGTGAGAGGCATCACTAGTTAGATCGAGCTAAGTGAGCCAGATGCATCTCATGTGATCTTACTCTCTTGCTTGCCGAAGGAGTTGCTTGTCTCAGCCTCAGCAAGCTGGGAGGCAGGGCAGGAGACTAATAAGAGAAGCAGAAGCAAGCAGCTGAGTCTTTGAAGGTTCATCCTGTCAGCCCCGCTTCTTCCTAGGAACTTGCAGCGCTATTTATACTGATTCCCAATTTAATATAATTTCTTGAGGCATTCATTCTTTGAACCATCGCTGGGTCCTTTTTGCTGTAACAGACGACCGCGTATATGACAGGTCTCTCACGCTTGGCCTCATTTCCAGAGTTGGGTCTTCTCCTAAACACCACGTTAAAGGAAACCAATGCTTTACATACAGGTGCGGAAAAAGTACCTTCACAATATGCGATCCACATCATCGCCTGCACACTAAGGGGTTTCATTTCAAACTGGTTAGCAACAAGGAGGGTTTCTATTGGTTGCCTAAAGGGAATTGATGCTGACGACCATTGCGTTGTGGAAAACACCACATGCTTCCTTTTTGTGCGAATGTCCGAACAACTTGGAGATTGGTGTTAGCTGATATGCTTCAGTTAGTATACTATTTGATCAACTTGTTCCATTGCTTACAATTGTTGTCCACATATTTTGGGCTCGAACTGCTGCACCTGGGCATAGAATTGACTCCAACTTCATTTTCTAGAACAATGAGTGAGTAGATTGATCTGTATAGTCCACAGAATCCGTAGGCACTTAATTTGGCCCTGCCAACACTTCCTTTTGATGCATATCGATCTGATTCGAGCCAGATTGAGCTCACCCGACACCTGCAGAAAAGTAAAGTTTGGTGATAAACAGGCGACTAAAAAACTGCAATCTTTCACAAAGAGTTTGTACCGAAGACTTGAAGAGGACAAAGATGAGCGGCTTCTCTGACCTCTCGTGGCTGGCTCCAGTACGTCAGTCGTCCAATTTGGCGTCGCCAACAGCCGTCGTAATCGACCACGCGCGCACTCTGCACGCCACCACCAAACGACAATGCAATGCCAGCGAGTAGCGAAAAAAACTTATAGCCAGCTGGAATTGTCAAGAAGCACTGGTAAAAGACAAGGGTTGGCGGCGGGACACGCAGACGACCCATCTGTTCGCAGCGACCATCACCGTCGCATCCATTTACACGCATATCATGAGTCGTGATGTCCTTGTACTGTTAATTGCAGGGCCCATATGAATCACTACCAGCCTCGGAGCCTCGGGCCTGTACAACTTGGGCTGGCTGCAAGCAATAATTAAAACTCGATCGGGCCCAAAAAAATGTGAACTACATACTGGTCTCAACCATTTGTTCCTGAGCAAACGCAAAAGATCTGGACACAATTGGATTGAAAAGCTTGAAATCGAAGGATCTTGACAATTCACAACAATATACAATAGGTGAATTCAGATCGGAACACTTGAAATGGGCGTTATGTAGCTGGAATCGATTTATCTGATGACGATTAGCGAGTGAAGGCGTACAGGATGATGGCGGAGAATATGAGCATTGCGGCGGGGACGAGCGTCACAAGCGCCGCGACGGCGCCCGTGGCGGTGCTGCTGCACCCGAGCGTCCCCAGCTTGACCTGAACCACGTTGACGAGCGCCAGCATCAGGAACCCGCACCCGAACACCGACCCCGCCGCCGACGCGACAATCCCCGCGCGCAGCAGCGCCTTGTTCACCAGCGCCGTGCGGGCGCCGCGGCCGGGCGGGGGGCTGTCGAGGCGCACCACCGCCTGCTTGAGGCAGAGCGCCACCAGGCTGGAGAAGAGGAAGGAGGCGAAGGCGAAGACGTGGAAGGAGACGAGATTCCGCTCCACCTGCACACCGGCGGTGCAGCGAGGTGGAGCGAGGCCGCCATCGGCGTCGGAGGAAGGGGACCAGGCGAGGCCGATGAAGACAGCGAGGGTGAAAATGGAGTTCACGTTCACGATGCCGTCCAGGGCCGTGATGCTGATGAGAGTCTCCGATCCGCCTGAACCCGCCGCCGACCTCGCCGGGCTATGGTTCCAGGACGGGTGGATCTCATCCTCAGCCATGGCGAGGGAGGAAGAGTGAGGTGGCTTGGAGCGCAAGTAATGGACCGTTTGGTGATTGAGCAATCAGCAGGTTGGTGCCGTTAACTGCTTCCAGCAATAAGATTCTTTCTGATTCTTTATTTCGAAATGGGCCAAATATGCATCAGCTAATGTGGGCTCATAGTTAAGTGCACACAAAAATAAAACATGGCCTCAGCCCAACTAATAGATGCGGGCCCATTGAATGGGTTAGTGGTAATTTTACAGGCATAATAATTTCAATTGTAAAATTCCTAATAAAGTTTAGAAAAATTATCAGAAAAAAGAAGATATGAAGATATAATATGGATACAACATTGTTTTATATGGATACACTGAAAGAAATCACACAAACTTATTTTCCGTAGCACCTTTCAGCCAAACTATCTCATCTGAATTTCATATGGATACAACATTTTTTTAGATTTCCCAAATCTGCTAATCAAGAAGACAGGCCGCAGAATTCCTGCTTGAGATCACCGGCTCTGTTGGCTCGATCACGTCGCTCGAGCTCTTAATCATCTTGTGCTCATGAGCACTGAGATAACTTGTCAGCACCTTCTTCACGCCAAATCCACGATTGCTGCACCTCTTATTATTATTATTATTACTGATCAAAGGAGACCTCTCTCTCCTTGCCGGGCTAATCAATGGCGCAGGTGAGAAGCACGGCGTGCCGTAAGCTGTCGTGTAAGGAGTAGCAGTGCCTGGGAGAGGCACCGCGAATGGCGGCGGCGCTGGTACCTTCTTTTGAGCGATTAGCCCTACTGTTGGAACTGAGGGAAGGTGATCCGAATGCTTGCAGAAATCATCCACATGGAGCAGATCATCGATGCGAGCCACAATGTTAAACGCAAGACTCTCCAACACCCTGGAGTAACTCTCAAGAATGGATTTCCCAATATCCTGAAAGGAGAAGAGCCGATCAACGCTTCTATAACTCCGCTTGCCGGATGAGATTTGCAGGAAAATTAACACAAACCTTGTTGAATTGGATCTTGCTGGTGTCCAGTGATGTCTGTGTGAGGCTGGGAAACCTCTGCTTCAGGCAGAGCAAGAGGGTTTCGGCTCTATCGGCAAGCAACTCCCTTTTGTGCTCTGGTTCGACGATCATGTCCTTCACAATGCCCCATGATGATTTAGTCGAAGCATTGCTGCAGTTTCTGCTGTTTACTGGCTTTGCAGATGTTCTTCGGCGCCAGATGTAAATGGACGCCTCCACTCGATTGGCGACTTCCAAAACTTGGTGTTCGGAGGACAAATCGAGGCAATCGAGGAGGCATTCGGGGGAGAATTGATCTGAAGCAATGTAGCGATACATCAAATCGCCCAAACTTGTTCTTCCATTCTGCAATTTTCAGCGTTGCTAATCGACATTTAGAAAGAAAATAAAAATCCTGTCTTTGATACGATACGCACAAAAGCTGGGTAATGGAGGAGAAGAAGAGACAGACACCTTTGGAAGCGCAGCGAGGTAAGGCTCAGGGACTTCCATTTCTGCCAAAGCGTTGCTGTTGATGGCCATTGCAGCCTTCAAGATCTGGCTCGTGCAATCTCTTTTGTGCTGCAGCTGTTTCCTTGTCTTGAGGCCTCCAGGAGGAACACGAGGAACAGGGAGCCACCATTTCTCCTCTTGCCGGTGGAGGGAGCGGAAGGACGCCGAGCCATCGGCGTCCCGAGCAAGAACCCCTTGGTCGATGTACCAGAATTCTGTCTCAGTAAAACTATCGAGCACTTCCTGCAGGAGCGCAGCAATTTCCCGTCAGACAGTTCTGGGGAAGCATGAGAACAACGAGTTGGAATCTGTATCGAAGAACTTACAAGAAGCATGTTTTCCAACTTTCTCAGTGCAGGAAGATTAATGAACAGATCTGTTCTAGGTCTGCATGTCATGATCTGCACTCGCAGAGGATAATTATGTTAGTGTGTCATCTCCCAAGAACATCAAATCGACTGTGGAATCTCAACCAATACACTACTTGGAAAAGGGAATGAAAAGAGCAATTGATCAGTACTTCAAGCTTGCTCCCGTCTGGAAATGTTTGCCAAGAGGGTATCATTTCGACTATGTGATCACTGACGCAGAGGAGCCACTCCATTTCCCTTCTCCACATGGCCTTCTTCTCGGAAGGCAGAGGCTCTAATCGCCAAAGTTGACCAAAGATTGTGGCTGAGAAATTGCAAATTTAACTTTTAATGAAGAAAAGTCAACAAATTTACCACAAAATGAGAGGAGAAGCAGAAAGAGTTGCAAAATTACCACAGAGGTTGGTAATGGCATTTGAAATTGCCAGTGCAGTGCACACCCCTTTGCCGCTCCCTGACATGTCCTCCCCAAGTAGCAACTTTGAGAACCTCTCCTTCATCATCTCAATATCTAACAGAACAAGAAAATAAATGGTCAATTCACCGTCAAAGCATCAACTTGACTTAGTCATATTTATTTATACCTGAAGGTGCTGAACATTTGGGCTTCAAATTTTCGATTGCATTGGCATCGCGCTCGCAATCTTTTTCAACATCCATCACAAGCGCAGGAACAGAGCTCTTCTTCAGGGGCCAACCCGGCGCCGCCGACTGCTGAGTACCGCCGGACTCATGCGTCTCCTCGCTGCAAGAGGTTTCAAGGCTCGAACTGCTGCCGCAGCGCTCTTCCTCAGCGGACTCACTGAACAGGTCGCCGCCCGAAGCTTCACCGTCGATCTCGTGATCCCCATTACCGCTCTTCTCCTCCACCGCACCGTCCATTGCTAAGCAATGCTGCTGCGCGGCACTCGGCTGAGGAAAAAAAAAGTTTAAGGACGTCTTCACGGAAAAAAGATCAACTTGGAAGGTAAGGCAAGCTTTTGGCAGAGCTAACAGTCGTAGGAGAGGGAAAAGGAAGAGAGGAGAAGGAAATGGGGCCGAGACGTCTGCTGCAGCTGGTGCAAGTGGCGGTGGAGGGTGTGCAGACGGAAAGGAGAGCTTGTGGGGACTTTGTCTACCATGAACTGTAGCACTTGGCCATTTAATACGGCAGAGGTTGGTGGCGGAGATGATTACTAGCGCTTGCCATTGCACATGAACATAATCGCGCACACGCGTACTCGATCGCTCCGCCTTCACGGAGGTGGCAAGGAAGGGCGCCGTGAGCTTTTTAATTTCTTGGTATTCATGGAGATGAAGATTGAAGGCAGCAACGCAACGGTCGAGAGCTGCTTTTATTGGCCTGCTTGGGCTCGGACACTTGCTCTCTCTCTCTCTCCTCTCTCTCGTGCTTTTTTTTTTGAAGGGTAGAGCTCTTTATCCATTGTAACGTTAGAGGGAAAGCGAAAGTAAAGGAAAGGAGGGGGATTCTTTGAAATGAAACCTGCAAGTGCCTTTGAAAATTGAAATGGAAAGGACACTCTTCTTACCTTTTGGGAGTCGAAGGCACATGGATGATTTGGTGCATGCTCTGTAGTCTAACAAGACAGGATATGTGGGAAAAGAAATAATGTTTAAAATTGTTGAATCGGGTTTTTCACAAAATATCTCATTTTAATTTTTAAACGAGTTAAAGCTATTTTAAATAATATATAATATATTTTGTTTATTCTATCATAGTACACATTCTTAATTTTGGATTTATTTTCTTAAGTTTATATTATTAATTTTAATATGCTTCAAGATATGTCCACATAATATCTTACAACCACAAATATATATTAAAATAGAACAACTTTTTAAAAGTATATTAGATAAAGTACATAACAAAATTCGTATTATAACTAATATATAATTTTGGAAAAGGTAATGGATATTTTTTAAAAAATCTAGGGGATCTAAAATTTCAAATTGGGATTAGAACTTTGTGACAATTTTCTTATTAAAAAAAGATACGACGGCGACTAAATTAGTCAATATAAAAAAGAAAGGCACAAGCAGCGAAGGAGAAATAGTCAAAAGGCAAATCTCAAATCGACCGACCAAACAAGCGAAGAGGAAGTGGAGCCGTTACGCCGTATTGGGCCGGAAGAGGACACGGCTGTCAAGGCGCCGTAATACTATGCCACGATTCTTGAAGTCAACAGAGAGAATGTGCGTTGACCTCTGCAAATTCTTGCAAGCAGCGTAGCCAAAAACGCAAGAAATAGGTATTGAATTTTTACAAGAGATTAAGTGTAAATTACAAAAGAATTTACCTTAAGAATATTTACAAAGAATCAATAGTGAGCTGAAAATTCCAGGGTTCGCTTCAAATTTTTCAGAGACGATAAAAGAGAATCTCAAGCAAACAAATCGAGACAAAGGAATAAGTGTAATGGTGACTTGAACAATATCGGGAGCTACGAAAAGAAAAGAGGAAGAAGCGTTTGGTAAGTGGGGTGGACCCCCGACTTTGTTATCCAAACGGTCGATTGACAGGAAAAGGGAGTGCTGTGATACGAATCAGTTTCAGTTTCACAGCACAAAACATGAAAGACAAGGAATCGCGAAAGATTTTGCAATCCAGGTCAGCTACGATGGCATTTCCCAAGGACGTGATTCATCGATGTGCCAATGGGATTTCTCAGTGCCCGCAGAAGTCTCTGCTGTTTATGTTGCCATCAGAAGTAGATACGATGCGCGTGTCTTGGAATCGGAGTGCATCTGCAGGCCATCGGATGTTCTGTCCGACACATGCACAGAAGAGCCCATTCCAATGACACATGCATCTGCACCTTCATTCTATGAATATGCATTGAAGACTTTCATTGGCCATGTAAACAAATAATATATCATCAAGTAAACAAATTGAAGAGAGTGACTAAAAGAGCAGCAGTGTCAGATCAGGTAATGAAATGTGTAGCAAGTTTAAATTTTGTGGGATGTCCAAGGTAGCTGTTCTGGACCAGCAATATCTAAATAATTCAGATCTGCAGGCCGTAGTATAAAAAGCATGCGGCACATCTGAAAAAAAATAACGGATGGAAGTTTGCTTTTATCATAGTTTGACAATTGCATGGAGAATTAAATGATAGCGGGTAGCTCATACTGATTTGTTTTCTGGAAAAAAAAGCACCATTGGATACAAGACTAAACTTATCCTAGTTTGAAAACTGCAGTGTGGTTCAGTTAGAGAAGGAGAGAAAACAAGGATAAAACCTTGTTAGTAACATCAATACATTGCCCTTCTTTTTCACACCCCAGGGTGTCATTTGCATAAAAATCTTTGGCATGACTTGCTGGGCACAGAACCGCATGAAAGCCTAGGAATCGAGCCACCCTAGGAAACTTGAGTCATTCAATCATAATTACCAAACAAAAAAAAAACAAAGCCTGAACCTGTGATGAGTTTTTATCTTTTTATGTTCCGCTTAAACAACCCGAGATGAAAGCTGCTTGATTCATATAAGAACTTACACACCCTAGGGTGCTTCGGATTTTGTGCACATCATCAGCATATCATGCAATGTTGGACCATATTTTTTAAATCTTAGTCAGTATTAGCACGCCAAACATGTCTTGGACTGATACATGAAGAGTGTACCAACAAATGGTACCTAGTATCCTAGCATACTTACACATGATACCTACTATCCTAGATGTCACGCCCCGGTCGGATCGACCCTGGACCGGCACTTATCCGCTGTCTCAGGGTAGTCCGGCGGAACACCGGAACGTGATCGCGCTAGGGTTTATGGGCAAATCTAACTCCCCAATTCGAAACCCTAGTTCCCCGCTCAACTTTTACCCCCAAATTACAATTCGCACGGAGAGGATCGGAAAACCCTAATCCTAATTTCAGGAAATCCAAAAAGTCCGAAAAACCCTAAATTAGAATTACCTCTGGTCAACGGTCAACGCCCCAAATCACTGCAAAATCGAAAACCCGCCTGGCTGACGTCGGCGTGACGTCAGCCGCCAATTCGCTTCTGCCGATCGAATTCGAAATCGATCAAATTCGCTCTCCGACGTCACGTCGACGTCACCGTTTAATCGAAGCGCCGAATCGATTCGTTGATTGCTGCCGATGTTGACCTAGGCCTCGTTTCGAGTGTCGTCTTCTTCGCTCGAACGCGCGCAGCCGACGCTGCCACACCTCGCCACCAGAATCGTTCTTGTCGTCGCTGTTGAGGGAGGAAACGAACGCCGAGAAAGAAAGGGAACTCGCCGGATCTAAGGGGGAGGAAAAGCCCTCTTTATTCTCCTTAATCAGATAGCTACAAAAACCTCCCAACTCCTCTCGTCTCCCTTCTCGTCAGCGGCAGACTCTGCCGCCGATCACAGCTCTCGAAGCACCTCAGTTCGCTGGTCGAAGCCGCTCGCAGGTCCTCTGGTCGAGATCTCCAAGCTCTCCCGGTTTCCGTCTCCTTCCTCGATCTCCCGTCCGCTCCTTATAACGAAGGAAGCCGCCTCTCGCCCGTTCCATCCTTCCACATGCCTTGTCCGCACCCGATGAAGCCGCTCGAGACCGCGTCCTTCGGCGACGACGCCGTCTTCATCGCCTACGAGCTTCACGAAGACGAGGCCTCGTCCAAGTCTTTCGTCGCCTGCATCCGGACTCCGTGAAGCGCGCGTTCGCACGGCCGTGTATCGAGTGCGAGTCAACATCCCATGTTGACTGGGTGTTTTCCTTCCACGCGTGAGCTTTGTTCCTTCTTCTTGGGCTTGGTCTAGGCCTACCGGGCCTTGGGCTGAACCGGTATTTTCAGGGCCTAACAATTCTCCCCGGCCCAATTTGGACATCGCCCCCGATGTCCGGCGCGGGCGGCCCGCTCAACGCCGGCTGGCGAGCCAACGCTCTTGCTCAGCACAGTTAGCCTCGTGGGCTTCTTTCCAGATCTGCTCCCTTTTGCGTTGGAGCTTCTCATAGTTCGCACGTTGCATTGCATTCTCTTCCGCTTCTATCTCCTCCCAAGACTTTGGTGAAGTCTTTTCCTCCACTACCTGCTTATATGTCTTTTTCTCCTGTGGAGGGTTCGCATCTCCGGAGCTCGTCTTCTGCTTGACGTTGCCCTTGTCGACTGCGTCTTTCGGCTCTGCTTCTGCGGGGTCGGTGATGATTTTTTTGCGACCACTGAGGCAATGCGCACAACTCCTATGCGGGCCTCTACTGGTTCCTCGGCATGCACCACCGCCGGTTTCTCAGCTAGCTCCCGATGCACAATCGCTGCAATTGCGTTCACCCGCTGTCGGTCCGGACAGTCGCGTATCCGGTGCGGTCCCTTGCACAAGAAGCAGATAATTGGTCTCAGTTGACCCGGCCCTCTCTCTGCAGGTCGGGCCTGCTCCTGTCGTGCTGGTTGACCTCCGTTCCGTCGAGGAGAGAGCCTCTCTCTCTCTCTGGCGCTCTTGCTCTAGGTGGAGATGGTCGCTTCGGGGGCGACCTCTGTGCTCTCTGAAAGGTCGTCCCTTAATTCCTCTGGTCCACAAGAGACTCGGCTATAGCTGCAGCCGTTCTCCAGTCCTGCGGCGCATGTCGTCGGACCTCCGTTGCCGCCCAGGGTTGGAGATTCCGGAGGAAGAAGTACCTCCTGTCTCCCTCCGCCATCTCGAGTAGCTCCAACATCAGCGCGGAGAACGCCCTGACATACTCCTGAATCGCTCCTGTGTGCTTTAGCCGATCCACCGCCTCTCGCGCTTGGTCCACCGAGTTTCCGGGAAGGAATTGCTGTCGCAGTTCCTCTCGAAACACCTCTCATGTCCAACTAGCCGCCTCTGATGTCGAATCAACTTTGGTTCTCCACCAGAGTTTTGCATCATCTGAGAGATATGCTGTGCACACCCTCACCTTCTCATGGTCTGCAACATGGTTAGCATCAAAGTATTGTTGCATATCCCACAGAAAATTACCCAATACTTTTGCTGATCTGGCCCCCTTGAACACTGCAGGTTCTGGGGTGCGAACCTTCCCGTTGCCGTTGGGAGCCCCATACTCCGCCCTGGTTGCTGTAGGGGCACCTCCTTGTGCCTGCGCCAATGCCATGCGCGTCACCGCAAGATCTGCCAATATCTGCTGCTGTGCTGCCGTGGAGTTGGTTAACTGTGCCGTCAAGGTTGCTACATGTCCTTGCAACGTTGTCACTTGCTGGGTTTGTGCCGTCAAGGTCGCTACCTGTCCTTGCAAGGTTGCCACCTGCTGTTGTAGCGCCGCCATCGCTTCAAAATTTTGCTGGGCTTCAGCCATTCCAGCCATTCCACCTTTGCTCCTCTACCGTACGATGGATGTCCTCCACCTGAGGAACCACCGCATCCTTGCTGTTCCCTATCAAACCGAGCACCTGCTCGATTCGCGCAATACGATCTCCTTGATTCACCATGCTGCTGGATCACTTTAGCTCTGATACCTGTTGTCACGCCCCGGTCGGATCGACCTTGGACCGGCGCTGATCCGCTGTCTCAGGGTAGTCCGGCGGAACACCGAAACGTGATCGCGCTAGGGTTTCCGGGCAAATCTAACTCCCCAATTCGAAACCCTAGTTCTCCGCTCAACTTTTACCCCCCAATTACAATTCGCACAGAGAGGATTGGAAAACCCTAACCCTAATTTCAGGAAATCCAAAAAGTCCGGAAAACCCTAAATTAGAATTACCTCTGGTCAACGGTCAACGCCCCAAATCACTGCAAAATCGAAAACCCGCCTGGCTGACGTCAGCCGCCAATTCGCTTCTGCCGATCGAATTCGAAATCGATCAAATTCGCTCTCCGACGTCACGTCGACGTCACCGTTTAATCGAAGCGCCGAATCGATTCGTTGACTGCTGCCGATGTTGACCTAGGCCTCGTTTCGAGTGTCGTCTTCTTCGCTCGAACGCGCGCGTTCGACAGCCGACGCTGCTACACCTCGCCACCAGAATCGTTCCTGTCGTCGCTGCTGAGGGAGGAAACGAACGCCGAGAAAGAAAGGGAACTCGCCGGATCTAAGGGGGAGGAAAAGCCCTCTTTATTCTCCTTAATCAGATAGCTACAAAAACCTCCCAACTCCTCTCGTCTCCCTTCTCGTCAGCTGCAGACTCTGCCGCCGATCACAGCTCTCGAAGCACCTCAGTTCGCTGGTCGAAGCCGCTCGCAGGTCCTCTGGTCGAGATCTCCAAGCTCTCCCGGTTTCCGTCTCCTTCCTCGATCTCCCGTCTGCTCCTTATAACGAAGGAAGCCGCCTCTCGCCCGTTCCATCCTTCCACATGCCTTGTCCGCACCCGATGAAGCCGCTCGAGACCGCGTCCTTCGGCGACGACGCCGTCTTCATCGCCTCCGAGCTTCGCGAAGACGAGGCCTCGTCCAAGCCTTGCGTCGCCTGCATCCGGACTTCGTGAAGCGCGCGTTCGCACGGCCGTGTATCGAGTGCGAGTCAACATCCCATGTTGACTGGGTGTTTTCCTTCCACGCGTGAGCTTTGTTCCTTCTTCTTGGGCTTGGTCTAGGCCTACCGGGCCTTGGGCTGAACCGGTGTTTTCAGGGCCTAACACCAGATGTATTGATATAAACCAATTTAAGCTCAGACCAATATATGAGTCCAATATGGGCTGAAATTCAAAACCATGGTTGGAACTATATGAAAGATATACTTTGGAAGAGCCTTGGTGCCTTGACGGAGATGAAATTGAATACGCAGACTCAAACAGTAATAAATAATTTGATTGTTGCATCTCTTTCACTTGAAATTCCATAGTCAAAACTAAGTTTCCATCTCTTCCCTTAAAATTTGAAAATAATACTCGAAATCAGAAGAATGCAAAAGAGTTCAACGCTTTCATTGAATTTATAGTGTTCAATCCAATTTTATTTAAGAACAAAAAAATTACTCTAGTTATGAAACAACACTTTAAAGTAAACACTTTTTCAAGTAAAACAACACTTCAAAGTTGACTTGTCGAGGTCCTAATAAGTTCAGAGTATAGCAATCAATATACGATGGCAATCATCTTATGTGTGGAAGGATCAATATCGCCTAATATGATCTAGTCATAGTCGATCAAGAACAATTGCAAATATGCTAGAGGCTTTCGCATGTACCAGGTTTACCTCTGGAGTCCAGCTTCAGCTCTTCCCTCGCAACTCTCAAGTTCAACGTCACCACAATCTTCGCCTGATTCATTCGTTTCATCAGCACAGAATAAGGTGGTGAAAAGGAAATTAATGTGCCAAGAAAAAACCGACTTTTGCCGGGACGTCATGTCAAGCATGTCGGGAACCCTCACTTGTTCATTTCCAGATCGTAGCTCTTGATTTCCTCCAACTCCTGGAACTCCGTCAGAGGAACCAAAGCTGATGAGCAATCAACAGTGCAAACAATCAGATCGTTAACACGACGGTGCAGATGGAAGGAAAGGGATGGCATGGCATGGGAAATCGAAGAAAATACGAGAATCCGAAGTGGTCTTGGAGATGGAAACGTTGGAGGGACGGCGATGATTTCGGGAGCAAGACATAGAGGACGCAGAAGGTCTCGCCCAGGGGTCGAGGAGGCAGTAGATCGCCCATTGCAGCGCCCCTCTTTGTGCTCTTGGCCTACGCCACATAAAACTTCCGATCGGTCGCCAGTTTCGTCCCCGAACGATCGCTCGATGCAGCTCTTCCTCAATCCTAATAACCAGACGCAAAGCACAGTGATTTGATCTTGCCGGATCGGCGGATCCGACGAGGAAACATGAAAACAAGCATGTCATCAAACAGTTCCCATGCTTTCAACAGTGGAAGTCACTTCTTAGTCAAGAATCCAATACAACATCTTCATACGGCAATAGACGTGTAACAAATGCCAAATTTTGGGATGGACCATGGACAATTAAAATAGAAACGAGAACGGCAAGCCAGATCCTACTGTTTATTTAGTAATCAATCCATTTGTATTCGGCCTGGCAATAGATGGGCCAGACCGCCGAAGAAGCCCGCTTCCAGAAATGAGAAACCCTACAGCGTGACCCGCAATGGCGGCGACGAGCACGCCGACGTTGAACGACATGACGGCGAGCATAACCAGGTACGCCAACCCCATTCGTACAGCGTGAAGCGATGTGAGGAGAAGCGCAAACGGGACTCGGTGCGGCCGGATGAGCCTCCGCGAGAGGCGGTGGAGCACCGAGGAGAGAACCTCACCGAGGGCGGAGGCTGCGAAGACGAGGAGGAGGGCGACTACGTACATGCCGACGCCGTGGTCGCCGGGCCAGCGCGAGAAGAGGATCTGCACCCGCGTGCCCCAGAAGAAAGATGCGTGCATCATGTCCATTGAGTACATGGGTGACATCGAGCCGCCGGCAGGTTGGTCCGAGGGCGACATCGGACCCATCCCGCCGCCGCTGCCTCCCATCTGCATCTTAGCGCTTCATTCCATAGCGCGAACAGTTGTTGCGCAGAGGACTGGAGAGTAGTGTGGGGAAAGTTTGTGAGCGATGCTGGGATCCAGGGAATTCTGGGGGAACGCTTATGAAGGAGGACGAACCGTCCATCGGACAAGGACAAAAGCAAGCCATCGATGCCACCGAGACGGCGTCTCTGCCGGCCGCCGGGCGGAGCATTGTTGGTTTTGGCCTTCGGCAAGCACAAGAAGTGTCGTGTTGGGAGCATAAGAAAGAACGCCTGTCAGCAACGTGATTCGCGCGCCGCCGCGTCGCCATTTGCTGATTGTAAGCGATTTGGCAAACTCGAGCTTGACTCGGGCTTAGGATTTATACAATCAAAAGCTTCAGAGTTGGGCCGAAACATTGGGCTTTTAAGCATAGGTGCCTAACCCAGGAAAGCAAATTCTAAGCCCATTACAAATTTTGGGCTTCCAGTGTTCCTTTGGACTCGGTCAGAAGACGAATCGATCCATGCGGTTACATTCACCCGCCTTTTCTCCATTAGCGAGAAAGCCGACCCCAGAGCGTCGCTTTATCCAATCACAGCGTAGAGAATTAAAAGAGGACCGGCGCAACGGTAAACAACTGCTCCAATGGAAGATTCGCGCCCGGAAATCGCCAAAACAAAACCGTTACTGGTGGGCGGAGAATGTGGATGAAGCGGAATCGATTCGCGGGCGGAGCTCCTCCTCCACCGCTACCTCTCGCCACCCTTCCGCCCGCCTTGCCGCCGCCCTTTTCTACACTCTCTAAACAGAAATATACAATGCTAAGGGGGTCAAGAGGACACAGCCAAAAGGCCCAAAACACTGCGGGTCCGGGCGCAACACACGAGGTGACAACTCAAACTTATATGCCGCGGCCCATGGGCCTGACGCTGACAAGGGTTAGTTTTTTGACAGTTTTGTCCCTTTTTTATTCGTTCTTTTCAAGAGTTCCGGCCGTTCCGGCCTCTGCGTTGATTTCCTATTTAATCCCTGTTGCCTCGTGCACATATAAAATGCCTTGCAACTGACGACGGAGTCGAAAGCAGTTTCGGTTTCTCTCGGTGGTTTTTCCTTCTGCCGCCTTCGCTCCTGGCGATCGTTGCTGCCGCTTCGAGCGATCCCTCGGCACCGCGGTCGAAGTGGACCGACCTACGAGGCTGCAGGGGAAATACCACCTGCCGATCTGTTCCCCGACAGGCGAGGAGTTGTTTGATCCGCTGCCTGGGGGTCTGATCTGGGGTTGATTCGGAGAAGGAGAGCTAGCGGGGGTGGAAGGATTTGGAAGATATCGATGGGTGGTTTACTGGATGTGGGTGCTTGATCTTCTCGGTTTCGGTGCCCATGACGGCCAACATTGCTCATGAGGGTTCAAAGGTTAATCTGCGTCCGTGGTTGGTTCTGCTTTTGTATGTGCTTGTGGTTCGGTTTGGCTGATTCGATTTTTTCTGCAGCTGTGGAGGCGGGTGGTCATTGAAACGTATGTGGAGCTTCAGCTGCTTGCGGAGAAGTGGAGGCTTCTTTTAGTGGCACTCGTGTTTCAGGTAAATTCTTCTCTTTTTTTTTTTTTTTTTGGATGAGGTATTAAGCGCATGAGATTTGTTCAAACGGAGTTGTCTGAGTCGGTGCTGTACGGCCAACCTTTACACATGTAAGTTACTTTTGTTGTCATAAATGTTGTAAGGACAATGGAATGAACTAATATATCGTCAGCAAAGGTAGCAAGATTATAATTCTTAACTCAAACAATTAAGTTTAGATTTTCGCATTCCCCAAATTGACTTTCAAATTGGCACTCGAAAATATATCATTAGTGGAGTACTTTAAACTGTTGTACTATATTATATTATGTATTATGATGAAGTACTTTAAACTGTTGTACTTCTATTATGATGGCTTCCTGGTTTAGATTTCATAAAGTTGTTTCTTAAACTGTTTTACAAGTAAATTAGGCGTTCTGTATGTGCAACATTCGTTTGTATAAGTTTTCATTGTCCATCACATTGATTGAATTTAAACTTACAAAGTAGTTTTGCATTCCACAGTATATACATGGGTTGGCTGCTAGAGGAGTTCACTATCTACATCGACCTGGGCCTATCCTCCAGGATCTTGGATTCATGCTCCTTCCGGTGTGTCCTTTGTTCATTCTCCTGTCTTATTTTATATAATAAAAGTCAAACTCTAGGATTTGAGGCCACAATCTCATCTGCTTGATGTACTTTTTGTAGGCGCTCGGGAAAGAAAAAGGTTATATCAGTGAGAGCCTGTTCACCTTCGTCTTTATATCTTTTTTACTGGTTTGTTTCTCTAGGTCTCCCCTCTTGCTTTCAGTTTATTTAGTTGCTGATAGCTTGGTCCTCTGGTAACTGCATATACTTAATACTTGCAATCAAAGTCAACTTTAGCAATAAAGTTCGTTGTCGGTCCTTCACCAAATAACTCATTAGCAACTTTTCATGGTGCAACTGCTTTACACTCAAACATCATGATCTATTAAGTTGTTAGTCTTCAACAATTGTTCTGTATTTCTGCAAGATCTGCAGTTAATTTACTTTCAAGGGTTGCAGATCAAGCACTGCACAAATCACATTAGTTGCCTTGCTAAGGCATGACAAACTTTTCCAATCTAAATTGCCAGCGGCCTTTTTTTCCTGTTTATCTTTATCTTCATTTTTCTGCATATCCTTGCTACCATGTCTGTTTTTCATTTTGTTGGCATAATACTGCTGTAGGAATTATACCTGCTTTGATGCAGGTTTTTTCTTCTGTTGCAGTGGACATTTCATCCTTTTGTTTGTCGTAGCAAACGCTTCTACACTGTTTTTCTCTGGTGCAGAGTGATGATATTTTTAGTTGTAGGTTACAACCACATACCTTTGTCACTTTCTACTTGTATTTAGTATGCTTTCTTACCTGGTCACTCTGCTAACCGACATGGAGCATGTTTGTTCAGGCATCCCAGTTGTTGCGGATAATTACTTTCTATTCTACCCAGCTTCCTGGCCCTAACTATCACTGCCGTGAGGTAAAAATCAATACAGATGACAGGTTAAAATATATTGCATAAATTTTAGCCTAAAACTGCGGGACAGCTAAATGCATGAGACTGGAGCCATTGCCATATTTGATATATATTGAATTTGTGGACCTGATCATGTGTGCATATAACCATCTTGGAGAAATTTTTGCATTATGGATATGAATGACAAAAACTAAGTTATATCAAGTCTGTTTTGCTTCACATGCGCAGGGATCAAAGCTTGCTCGACTACCTCCACCTGAAAGTGTGACTGAAGTGCTTCTGATTAACTGTATGCGGCTCATACAATTCTATTTTGTCTTGTTAGTGTGCTGTCTGTAGATTTACCTTTACTGTCTTTTCTTGTATTTTAGTTCCACGAGGGGTGATATACGGATGTGGTGATCTGATATTTTCATCTCATATGATATTTACACTGGTTTTTGTGCTTACGTATCATAAGTATGGTTCTAAAAGGTAATTTTGATATTTCAAATTTAATTAACCACAAGTATTTAAGCTCTGTGAGAGCAAGGATTGAAGTATTTAATTAACCGCAGGTTTTTTGTGCGTACATTTGTCACAGGTCCATCAAACTGTTAGCATGGTCTGTTGCTGTAATTCAAAGTATACTTATTGTTGCTTCACGCAAGCATTACACTGTTGATGTTGTTGTTGCTTGGTTAGTGCTTGGCCATATAGTTTTACTTCTTGGTGTCGTTTGGAATGGTTTTACATGGTCTGATTCTGCAGGTATACTGTCAATTTGGTTGTGTTTTTCATTGACAAAAAACTACCAGGTGAGAACCCATGTTTGACCTATCATGTCCACAAACAAATACGTGGTCTAAGACTCCATAACGAGAAAACAATTTGTATGTTGTACAGAAATTCCAGATCGTTCTGCTTTTTCTCTACCAAAGCTGTCATTAAGTATTAAGGAAAAGGATAGTATATCTAGAGAAGAGCTCCTCAAATTATTAAAGAGAAATTCAGTGGATACTGCAGACAAGGTTTGTTCGTTTATGCCTATAAATTCACTTTGTTATAACATACTAGAATAAAGACTATTTGACCGTGTAAATAGAGACTTGATTATCGATTCCTTAACTTTGGAATTTCTGTATGTTTTTGTTTTTTTTTTGTCACTTGTCCATGTTCTCTCTGTAAAAGGCTTGTTATATGGTGGTCTTGAAGTGTAACTGACTTCTTAATGAATTTTGGGCTCTTCAAGAACCTGTCATGGTGGAAATTTGCTTGAATTTGACTAGTAATCTAATGGACTTGTAGGAACAGTAACGTTTCAAAATCTTGTTCTGCCTTTGTTGAATTTTTAGTTACAATCTGATTGAATTATTGTTATTTTTAGTTGCATTCCTTACTTTTTTTTTCTATGTTCCAATACACTGCATTGATATCTTTTTCAAGCCTTCAAAAATGTTTTGCTGTTTTCCAAACAGAAAGAAAGAACACAACCAAACGGGAAACAAGTAGAAGATGAAAATCAGTTCCATTCTGAGGCAACTGGGAACGTTACCAATGTATAACTAACTGACAATGTGCCAGAGAATTGTCTTCTTTTGAAATCAGTCTTGTTCGTTTTATCATTCATGTCTGTTGACGAAGGACGTTGACAAAAATGCTAATTGAAGGGTGCAATAAAAGAAAGGGTTGGCTGTAACATCCCTCCGCTGGGCTCTTATTTCCTTGCCTTGTTTCTCTGTCGCATGGCAAGGTAGATTGATTTCGTTGTCGTACTTTATATGAATTCTTTGTTTTTTTTTATAGTTGTGACGTAGGGGCTGGTAATAGGTTGTCATGTGGCACAAAAATTCTAGCATTGTTTTGTAGAATGTTGTCTCCTGTAGTCATTGTTCACAACAGGGTCATTTAAACAGTCAGATTCAGTTAGAATTGTTCCTACAAACAAGTTTGATTCCAAGATACAGTTATAATTTGTTTAGACTTGAGAGGATAGGGGACAAACGGTTGACAATGTACTATTTTCCATCTATACCGAAATCATGAGTCCAATATTGAAAATTGCACTTTCTCTACTTGTTAACTGGTGCTTTGTGTAGCTGTTAGAACCACAACATGAAATATTCATTTGACTTTGGTGTAATTCATTTTTCTATCTACTTTTAAGTTTGCAGCAGCCGGCTGAATTCGTGGTGTCGGCTCAATATACACTTGCTACGCACCTGCATCTTCACATTAATGACTCTGAGAAGCTAGTATCTACCCAGTTATCTTCGTCATCTGAAAAACTATGATCCCATCAGTGGGCTAAATTCGCAGGGAATTTCCAAGGTGTAAATACACGATTTGAAGAGCAATTTTCGACCCTATGGCACTTATGGAAGACTCGCAATGCCATCAAGTTCCGTCACGAACTTTCTTCCCCTCGAGGGGTGTTTAGGCATATTCTAGCCGATTTGCAGGATTTCCAAAATGCGTACCTCCGTTGCACCACCGATTCCCGTACGTGCCCTCCCTCTGCCCTGCGATGGTCTGCCCCCCCTGAAGGCACGCTCAAGATTAATACGGATGGGTCCTGGTGTCCTACGACAGGTGACACTGGCGTGGGATATATTGTTAGGGACCATGCAGGTGTGGGCTTGAAACTGGCTGCTGCGTTCTGCAAAAGTTCCTCTCCTCTCCAGGCAGAACTTATAGCTATCAAACACGCTCTGGGTTTCATATATGCCAATGAGGATTTCTGCCATATTCGTGTCTATGTTGACACTGACTCCCTGGAAGCGCAACAACTACTCTGTTCGGTGCACAGTTCTCCCTCCATGGATACTCGTCGCACCTTGATGGACATTCAACAGATTGTACCCAATCTGCAGGTTTCCTTCCAGCATATCCCGCGGACAAGCAATGGGCCAGCCAACTGGCTAGCTAACCATGCTCGAACGATTCGCTCTACCTTGTTTTTTGATTCTGACTTGCCACATAACTTGGCTTCCCTTATCCTTTCTGATGTAACCTGATTGGTTCTTTTATATATATATATATATATATATATATATATATATATATATATATATATATATATATATATATATAAATATATATAAAGGAGCAATTTTCGATACCCGAGAAATCGAAAACGATTTTCACCATATAACACTTGGTGGTTCAAAAAGATTATTAAAAATTTATTCAATGAAATCAAGTAAGATTTAATGTAACCACTTTGCATTATTTTTTTTAAAAAAATGAAAATTAATTTAGCTCTTAACAAGATTCTTCTATTGATCTCCAATGTACGAAGTATTGCAGGCTATCAAATGAATGTGCATTTGTATATGTGCCTCTAAACTCCTACATATGACAGGCTAATACGTAAGAGTCTCCTGTTAATCCAAGAATTTGATTAATGTAGCCACTTTGCATTGACCTAAATTTTAAAAATAAGATTAAATGAGCTCTTAATTTGTCTTCATAATTTAAATTTTCATATGATAATATTGTGTTGTCAATGTCAAGTCTTATATTGGACTATAAGTAATTTCAAATTATTAAAATACTTAAACAAGGTTTCAAGTAAACTAGTATTATCTTTTAAGTAAGATTTAATTAATTAGCGACAAAGAAAACAATCAATTGATCAAATAGGAATTGTCTTTGGCCGCTTCGTTCTTGAAGCCGCGGGATCATCCCCTCGCCGCGACAATCTTTGGCGTTCGAGAACGACTCCGCACCTCCGACTGGTAAATGTCCTCCAGGCCCGTCGTCGCTGCGAGAAACGTCGGTCGCGATCCATATCGAGTTGCACCCTTGATCCGGATTTCGGGACGGCTTCTATGGAAGCCAGTTGATCCAGCTGGAAGAAACGAGCAGTTGGTCGGGCGGATCCGCCAGGCCAGACCGTGCAACTGGGTCAACTGGGGGGAGCGCCTTCCTCGTGGTGGTATGTTATCTGGAGAAATCGTGGACAAACCCCTATTTGGTTGGCGTCCTGAAGTTACGGTTCAATTTATAGCTCATTCTCTTAGTTTTTGGTATTCAACGATTTGTCATCTTTCAGAGAATATAATTTTTGCGATGCCATAGCGTATATATTTCGACTTCTGGTTGATGCAAATTGCAATGCATGTCGAGGAGAAGATGTTATGCCACTGCGCCAGCGTATGATCGTTCTCATCTGTGTCATATTTTGGCTATTTTGCTGGCTCCTTGGTTTCATGTTTTTTTTTTCTATATAACATATCCTTATTACTTTTGCTCTCCTAAGGGAGTAAGGGCGAAATATGTTGGCTGTACCTACCACCCAACTGATTCTAATTCGCTGGAGGCAGGAAGCAGCTGGGAGGAGTAACTTTGTGATTAGGGTAATGCTTTCTCCAGGACATCCTGTATTGAATCTTAGCTGAGATGATCATTGATCACAACCGGTTTCATGAACTTCGCGGGGTGTGGCTTTTGGAAATTTTCTTGCAGCTATTAGCTCATTGATTCTTGTTTGAATCTTCAAAATTTATTTAAGGGTTGTTGAAGGTGTGGCCCTTTAACTTTTATATTCACTGCTATTCCTGCCGATGTATGAATTTCATGTATGTCCATGTCAAATTTGAGAAACCAATAATGTTGCCCCCCAATTAGGGAAATGAACTCTGCGATCTAGAAGTTAGATACCTTTGCTTCCCTTTTCTTCTGTTCTATTTGTGGCGTCATGGAAAGAAAAAAATAATCATAATAAAATTTTGTGGATTTATTCATTTTAGCTTTCTTGTGTTAGTCCTCACGCAAATGTTGCTAAACAATTCTCTAATTTTAATTATGTGCATTAAATTTTGGTTATTTAGAGATAGTAATTCTGTCTCAAGAGAATGAAATAGGACTTGGGTACAAATTCTTTTGTTTGAAGTCTATTTCCCAGTTGCTGGTGATATATGAGCAACAACAATTATCTATTCTTTCAGAGGTAATCTTTTAAATTTTCTGGTTTTGTCAGATTGATTCCAGTGAATTCTGATGGAAGAAATTTGTCTGCTGGAATCAAGCGCACTCCTGCATTCAGATTTTGTATCCGCCTTTCAGATGACACTTGTAAAGTTAAGATAAATTTCACTTATCGTAGTCAACACTGCATTCTCTGATGTTACAATTTCATTTCCTTAATGCATTGCCATCATTGTTTCTAAATAACTATGCAACTAAAAGATGCGTCTTTACATTCAGTCGAAGTATAGTAGATGTATTTATGCCTCTGAGCATGACTAACATGTATTTGAAATTTCAGGATTTCTTCTAGTCTTGTTACTGTTCTGTTTTGTTGTTTATGGTGTGCTAGGTCATGCTGCTCAGTTGTTCTACTTTCAAGGATTAGGAGTCCTGCTGTCATTTGCTATCAATTTAAGCCAAGAGAGCAGAATATTCCTTTCAAGGATTAGGAGTCCTACTGTCATTTGCTATCAATTTGAGGCATCAGAGAAGAATATTCTATAAGCAGAAGAGAAACAACTATGGTTTTAACAGTCTGAAATATACTCAAGGTACAAATTGCAGTAAACTAACAAGGCTATTGGCCTCAATATTTACTTTGCTTACGAGTGTTTGTTGCGCATCTTATAACAATTTGATACATCTAGAGCTGCTCTGTATCTGTTTGAGCATTTTCCCTTTCATTTATTTGGGCTGAAAATTTTCTTTCTAGATGTGTCAGACGAATTTCCAACCTTTTTTTTATGGTTCAGCGCTTACTAGTGCTTTAGCCATTTAGGTAGACAAATTGATCATCCTAGTTGGGAAAAGATACGTGAGGAACTTGGATGTCTTCTTTGCTTCACTGAAAGCTTTAGAGCAACACTTCGTGACGGTGTTGAGTTTAATAACGAGAATGGTCCGTAGTCAGGTGAACAAGGATATGGTATTGGTAGTCAAACACATATATCCACATACATGGCTGGTGTTGAGTTTAATAACGATTGAAGCATATTATGGTGCTTAAGTCTGAAATTCTTTTCGCATGCTAATGTATATCGCCCTTCTTGGATTATTTTATTCTCCTGTAGAAAACACTGTTTTCAATGTGCACGAGAAACGCATTTCTAGTTTGGTAAAAATTATCACGGATTTACCGCAAAAATTTCAGATTACTGCATCGTTTGGATTGGATCAAAACAATTTTATCTGTAACTACGAAACTGCGCCAGGACATAATAAAATGACATGATTATTACAAAAGACTTAAATCATAGTACATCCAAACTAGCATGCATCCAGCAGCAGTTCAGCATTACACAAATAGGATATCTAACTTGCGCAACCTTTATATCGAGCTATAAAAGTAAATTAATACTATTAAGTGCAAAAAATCATTAACACATTTGAGGAACACAAAGAAAGGGAAGAGGAACAGACGAAAGGATTCATAAGTCTGCAAAGAGGTGATATGTTTTGGAATCAACAGCAATGAGCCTTAGAGCTGCGATTGCAGCAGCCACGGCTAAGCAACTAAAACCAATGACGTTGAGCCAATGCCAGGCTTTCTGTAGTGCGGGAAGCTTGTTCCTTTTGACCTTCAAGTACATGTGATTAGCAAGAACAAATGTGAGCGGAAATGTGCTGAGAGCGCCTGTGAGGCTCATGAAGTCTCCAAGAAACGGAAGCAGAGCTGCTACAAATGTGTTTACCGTGAGATAGCCTCCTCTCACAAGAACTCTGAATGAGAGATTGTAGAAGGAAAAGGGATTCCCTTCACCTCTTCCATACTTCGTATCCAAGTATTCATACATTGGACTAGCAAATATCTGACACAATAAGAATAGGTTAGTGTAGTGATAAAGAGATGGCCAAACAATGATCAAAACTTCCAAATACAAATAAGCAACTACATATGTTCTGGTCCTCAGCATACAAATGGATCATGGATGAGACCAAAACAACGAAGCAAGAAAGCATGTCCGAAAAGATGTAACCTAATTACTGCTACGCAGAGCAAGCAAGAATCATGCTAGACAGCAACGTTTCTTCTTTAAGATTTATTAAAAATGATAATTCTGGAAACGTTGTGAACTAATAGTTCATGTCCCCATTGGATTGCCAGTTTTAATTATTTAGAACTTTTTTTTAGAAAAAAGCATAATTAACGGCAAGAGTTGGTGAAGTGAAGTACATGTAATGCAATAACTGTCTGAAAAAAGGCTGCAATATTTGCAGCGGTCTTCACCCAAGTTGGACCATTGACACTATTTAGTAGATACGTTGATGTTGAAGAACCATAGGCCCAATAGCCAATGAAAGTAACGGCATATAATGGCAAGCCTCCTATTCCAAACTGAAACCAAAGTGCTTTCTCCATGTTTCTAACTACAGGAGGTTTTATTGTTGCCTGAAAGAAATGAAGTTATCATCAGCTAGGAAAATTATATACAAAATCATGCAGCATAAAAGAATTTCACCTAGTAAAAATATGTAAACAGCATAAGCATAGACGCAACCACAAACGGATTGTATAGGAAATTCAAATGTCACAACAGATCAGGATTCCAGTGTCATTTTGTTAAAAAAAAGTAATCAAAACCTACCAATAGAAGAACTACATACAAATCTGAGTATGGTCATGGCCAACCTAACAGGTGCTTCAGGATCAAACTAGGTGACTGGTCGTTCAGCTGCTGCAAGGTTTGTCATGTAGTACACTCTTATATGAAGAAATACTACAACTAGATGCTGATATAGAATAAAACGATTGATTGAAACATTTAAATCAAGAGAAAAGAGCAAACAGGTAAATTTGAGTACCATAGGAGAAATAATGCACAGATCAATGCTAACCAAATATGACTAACAAAAACCAAAGAGTAATAAGCCCATTAGTTACTGTTAAAGACGCTATAATCTCTCCATTAGCATCCTGCAATGAAAGATCATTCTTTTTTTGTTCATTAGCTTTATCTCTATTTAAGTAGAAGAAATCATGTGCATAAATAAGTCAGATTCTTCCAGATCATGCTGAACTACAGGTCTCTATCTACCTGCAGAAAACTGATATTATGTTCCCTACTCCCAAGTTTGTTTTTATCCAAACATCTCAAATGGAGCAATGTCATAAAATTTTAAAATGAAACAGAGACATGAGATAACAATCATGAACAGAAATAATCATCTTATAGTTTTGCAAAATCTTAAACAGCATAAGCCATTATTCTTCAGAATTTTGTAATTTGAAAAGGCACAACTTCTCTGAAAAGAAATACATTAACAATTCTCAACATGATACTTTAGTCCATTGCAGAAAACTGATACTATTTTCCCTATCCCAATTCTGTTTAGTCCAAATATCTATATAATAGAGCAATATATCATATAAAATCTTTAAAACGAAACAGTGACCACAAGTAAAGAGTCACGAACAGAAATAAGTACCTTGTTGTTTTCTAAACCCTTTTCAACAACATAATAAGCCATTATACTTCAGAATTTCATAATTTGAGAAGGCACAACTTCTCTAACAAGAAATACAGGAAACTAAATCAATTCTCAACATGATATTGATATATTTTCACATTGCATAAGGGCATAATCTCCAATCTCACCTGAATCTCCGGCAGCATCCCTGTATTATAAGCAAAAACAAGACTGGCAGCTGCACCAATGGTACTGAAGATCTTGGATGTATGAGATCCAGGAATGCTATAATCTCGAGCAGGAGAATTCAATCCTGTAATTTGACAGGAAACATTACAAATAGCTGATGTAGAAGTTTTCAATTGCTTTTACTGAAAAATGCGCTTATATTACCAAAAAACTTTTCATCTTATAAAAGATTGCATATGATCGCAGCCATATGGAACTCATCCACCTAGTGACAGACTAAAATTAGCTTGACCTACCTAAAAAAATGCGATCTAATTTTAAAATGCTTTAGTCCAAAGTAATTATAATAAACATATCCGGTCTTGTAAATTATTATAGTTCCCCTCTCACCTCTTATGAGAGACTAAACCCAAAATAATTATAATTTACATGTGATGTCTTCGCCAGCCCCCAAATCCTTAATTTGTTTCCCAGTTAAAATTATAGCTAAATCGTCAGGTGAATTAATTCATCTCAAGAAACCTTGAAGCCATCATTTTCTTGTTACTTTATATTGTTGGAATCAATGTTCAAACTAGAAAATAATACATTTCGTTTTGACAAGAAAAATGAGCACTCAGAAACAAGAAAGGTCTTTCTGAAGAAAGAATCATCAGCAAAAAATTAACATGGTTTAACATTACAAAAAAGAGCATATTCTAGTGTTCTAAGGTAAAGTTTCCAAGAAAACCAAACGAATTACTAAAGCTAATATGATATACAAGTAAGGTAATGTTTCAACACTAATAATCAGAAAAACATGCTTTTTGCAAGCAAGAGTTCATACCATGTTATCAACAAATGTAATGCTTGAGGGATAGTTAAAGAAATTGGATTTAAAAGTAAAGTGTACAAAATGAACTTAAACAACTGATAATAGGTATAATAGAAGTTTGTACAAAGATGTCATGGGATAAATTCGTAGTACCATCCTTGAGAGCCAGCACAACTGCGCCAATGATGTATATGAGGCTGAAAAATGTTGAAAACCCCAACCAAACTCTCAGTGCAGACAAATGAGGTATTCCAAAAGCAAATAGCGCACAAACAATTCCTGCTATGCATATACAGTAGGGAAGCTTCAAAATGCCGTCGTCCCTGTAAAGAACATAGGTACCCTGTGAACATTTAAAGGAGGTCAGAACAAGAATGTTACCGAAATTAATAGTTCAATAACATAGAAAGTCAATTGCTCCTAGTGATGTAAAACTCATCAACATCTAAATTGATAAACAATTTGAAATTTAAACCCAAATCAAAGGAAGAATGGATAAAGCAGATAAACACAAGGATATTAACAGCTTGATGGACAAGATTGAGATGGTAGCAGGACTATCTAACCTTCAATGCCTCCCCGGCCAGAATAATATAGCCAGTATTAATCATGAACAGATTAACGTATTGCAATGCCCATGTAAGACAATACATTTTCCCACCTGCAGCGTGTTGTCATACAAGAGAAACGCCTTAATAACGATGTCTCCCTATATGGGGATGAGGCTTTATGCACAGAACGAAGGAAACAGTCAAAAAAATTTGGTGTCAAAGTAGATTAAGTACAAAAACATCTGTCACTATTACCATATATGTGGCCAGCAAGATCTCTGTATCTGATATGTCGTATTCCACCAACTTCGTGGAGGCGAGCTACAAGAACATTAGCATAGAGGGATATCGCAGCAGCTAAAAGAAAACCAACTGTACCAGCAATCCAACCCAAAGGAACCATCACTGATCCAGAGTAACCCAAGACGTAGGCACTATTTATCCCAGTCGTCAGCACAAATCCTACTTGGTACCATGGATCTGAAAACTCAGCAGAAAGAAAAGAGGGGGAAAGGTGAGGTTTGTCATGAATAACATTAAAGAAAGAATAAGAAAGATTTCATACGAAACTTGATAGTCTTGTCATGTTTGGATGTGGGAATGGCAGAGTGAAGAAACTTTTTGAACATAACTAAAAGAGAGATTTGACATGAGAAACCAATTTTTAAAATGGCATTTTTCATTTTAAAACTGATAATTTCAAGCTTTGTGTTTGGATAAGTAGAGGAAAATTTTCATTTCCCGCAATGTTTTTACCAAGCAATCCACTATTTAATTACCTTATGCATGGCAGTTAGCGTTCAGCCAGCAGCAAGAAAGTAATCTAGTAACAAAATGGTGAAAATAAGAAAGTCAATCCTCTTTTCTTTGATTTGACACCCCTCCCTCCCCGGTTAACGTTTTAGTATTATGAAATCAATAAAACTATGAAATATGAATTTCTACTTCATGGCATGCAAGCGATTTTGATCTTTTCCATTTGTTTTACTGTAAGCTTCGGCATTCCTGATGTTTTCACTTTTCTTTCCTTTACGAAAGGGGATATGTAATCCTTCCTGTTCCCACAATTGTGATTTTCTGTCATGTTTACTGCTTCAATTTCTTTTCCTCTTTACAGTTCCATGGACGTGAACCGACAGCATATGGCGGTCACAGAAATCCAGTAGCCGAAGAGGAATAAAGACATGAAGAAATGCTTAATCTATTGATTCCATATCATCAAATCAGAAATTCAACAGAAACGGCTATTTGGGTTCGAATCCAAACGACCATGTGGGGGAAGGAAGAGGTACCGGTGCTAATCTGGTGGGCGGTATCCTCCGATACTCGGACATGCACCTCGGATTTGGATCGTGATTTGTCCTCACCTCCAACCTCCTCTGCCGCACCCCCCGACGTCCTCATCGCCTTCTCCCTTACCTTCTCCTCTCTGCTGTGCCCGAAGAGCAACGGGGTCTCCAACTGGCCCTCGTCCACGGATATACTGGAGGCGGAGGAGTGATATGAGGGCGGAATATAAACAAGGTTGGAATAGGGATTTCCTCCCCGAATCGCCCTAACGCCTTTGTTGCCGGTTCCCACTCCGCTGGCAATCTATATAACAGAAGGGAACAAAGTGGAGGTATTAAAACGAATTGAAATTCCATTCCTAAAAGGAAAGGAAAAGGAATCGACAGGAAAAGCAAGCAGCGACATCCAATCGATGCTGGCATTCACGGCGGGCAGACATAAGTAAGGAAAGGTGCGGATTCGGAGGCGGAATCGGAATGTCAAGGAAGACAAAACGAGCGGCGGAGAGGCGATTCCGCCACCTCAGCTCCGTCGTCGCCGGTGCGGCTATGATGTGACTCGCACTCCGCGAAGTGAAAACATCAATTTAACAGGAGACAAGTCGAAAGCACCTCCGCCCGGCCGCCCTGGCGCCTTGAAGAGCGCCTCTCGGGGTGTCCGCCGTGGAAATGCCGGAGGTAATTTCGCTTCGCCCCCTGCAAGTTTCAAAATTAGTATCTTGCTCCTTGTAGACTGGTAGCTTAGATAACTTGATCTCCTGTAGACTGCAGTCCGTCCTGGTAATATATATACGCATAGACCATTAACTATTATTAGGAGTAATTACCAGATATAAAATATTAAGAGGAAGTTGGTTGCGTAAAGAAAATTACAAACTATAATTACTATAAAATAAAATGCCTAAAAATGAACTTCACGTTATGGTGACAAGTTAGTTCAATTTTATGGTCGTAAGTTAGTTTCAATTTTATGAAATTTTAAATCCTCGGAATTTTTTTTTTCCTACCTCAAATTTTGGACGGTGGGCATGCCAGTTCAGAAGTAATGTGAAATTTACCGAGTTTGGAAGGGGTGATATGTATTTGTTCCTACAGCCGTAGAGCGCACGCACGCACGCACGTGACGTTTTGTAAGGCAACTTCTAACTGCAACTTGGCGTCAATGATTGATAATTCGAAAGAACAAACAAGGAAAGATATTCTGTATTTCTCGATTTGTGTGGAAAAAGCAGCTCTCCTTTTCTGGTCGGCTTCGAATGGCCTCAGGCCAATAAATATGGACTATTGGGGTAGCTTTTAATTTTAGCCTCAAAGAATGAGGATTTTTTATTTCAATCCTTTTTTGAAATTATTAAATTTGCTTGGGAGCCCCCACCCTCACTAATCAACCCTCCACGTGTGCCGATCAACCTACGACTGTGCGCCCCAAAATTAATTTGGCAACCTGATTTTGACTTCGCCCGTTGACTTGGCCTCGTTTTGAATGCACGCGCGTTTCTCTTTCGCTAATATAATGTATCATTGAAGCAAGCATCGACGATTGACAATACAAATACAAATTATTCTGCTTAGGAAAACAAGTAAACGCTTGATCACCAATACGCAGCTCTTGCTAATATAATGGAATTGAAGTTCCACTTCAACTCCTGCATTGTATTTGCAAGAAGTAGATGTGAAGTAAGAACAGCACCCCTTTTGATTAAATAATTGTAAAGATCACAAGAAGAATACGCAAATTAGCCGTAGATGTAAAGAACTTGGATAAAAGCGAATACAATTACTCATGAAGAAGACTAACTAGAAGAACACAATGCCAAAACAACTCAAAGCAATATCAAGATTCAGATTCCAGACAAACAATATAACCCATTCATCAACTTGGTCAAGTTCATACAAGAATTTGATTACCATGCTTGATGGAGGGAAAATCGAGGGATGGAATGGTCATTTTATCCAACAAGGGAACAGGCAGATTCACGTTTCTGATGGATCTACAGAGAATTTTGAGTAATCAGAAGACCTGGAGGACAGGCCTCTTGCCGAGGCGCTTGATCTCGCGGTCCATCTGCCCGGTGAGCACGAGCCAGAACATCTTGACGTCGCAGAGGAAGGACCAGAAGGGGCGACCGAAGGTGGTGGAGGCGTTGCCCTCGACGACGAAGTGGCTGCACCAGGCAGGCCCGTAGCCAAGTACAGGGGCGCCGAGGATGAATAGCCAGCGGCCGAGGAGGAGCGCGAGAAGAAAAGAGAGGAGGGCAGAGACGGTCCCGGCGAAGTGCCACCACCTGGTGGCTCATGTAGAAGGCCCAGAACTCCTCCAGGGTCCG
The DNA here is from genome assembly GCA_027563935.2 of Costus lasius. Taxonomy (NCBI): domain Eukaryota; kingdom Viridiplantae; phylum Streptophyta; class Magnoliopsida; order Zingiberales; family Costaceae; genus Costus; species Costus lasius. The sequence continues at coordinate 109,509,169 of CM050453.2, forward strand.
GAAATTCATCCCTCTCTCTCTCTATCTCTCTTTCTCAAGAAGCAGTTGCTGCTAATGAATCGATCACATAGAGTCAACAAAAGTACATATCGCAAAAATGCTGGACTTGGCACCTACAGCGGGTGCTTGACACCCTTACATGAGTGATGTTTAGAACTTGTATTTAATTTAAATGACGTGGTTAGATTTATCCAAGAATCCTATAATGATTCTCTTAATATAATTTTACTGTTTCTGCACATTCTAGCATATAAAAGGGATCGGTACAACGAATCAATTGCTTGCTGTTGGTGCGCTAACATACATTTATAGTCGAAACAATGATTGATGGCCGACAGTTTTTACAAATTTATTGAAGGACTCTACGTAACTAATACTAGAAACCAATCACAGATTTTAGAAGAAAACTTGCTCTGAGGTTGCATGTAGACTGTAGAAAATTGTAGTGCAGAAGTAGACCGCTGCTGTAAGCGCGAGGAATGCCTCAAATGATCCTAACCACTGGACGAAGTAGCCTGTTCCCATGGTGCTGATGATAGCTGCCAGTGTTCCTGCGGAGTTTGTTATCCCTGTTCAACATCACAAGTTATTGGTCATTTCAAATTACGCTTAACTGAAAGAAAATAATTGATGTGCGCAGAAAATGCAGGACAATTTGTTAACGAAACATACCATGTAGAAATCCTGCGCATTTTGGAGCAATGTCCTGTGTAAGAACAAATTAGAACCTTGGTCAGCCAACAATGGAGGTAATTGTTTTACGTACGAAGTCTAGACCTTGCTTTGTCTAGAGAATCTTAACATACCTGTATGTTAAGCATGTAACCAGCTTGACTGCAGGAGCTCAAGCTCAAAGCCATGGTCAAAAGGATTGCTGCTGCTGATGGTGTTTGTGCATACCTCAAGCACAATAACGACATTGCAGGTCCAATAAACCCAATTGACTGCAACATGCCAACAAAATAGGAGAATTAATCCTCACTCAAAAGTATTGCATGGAAGAATACTTTTGCGTGTGACTTCGTGTACAAAACTAAAACCTGCATGATCTTTCGAGCATATGTGACACTAGAGCCAGATTTGATCATGAAGTCAGAAGTAGCTCCTGCAACATAACCAGACAGTGCCATTACTCCCCAGGGTACAGCGCTGAACCATGCTGCTTGTTTCAAGTTCACATTGTAAACCTATATCCAGAAGAAAAAAGTCAGGCAGAGTTTCCAGCAACAAACGGGAAAGGTTATGAATTTTCAGTACATACTGTCTTGAAGTATACGGGCATCCAGGAAAGAAGTACAAAATAGCCCTGTATTAGCAAAAGATTATGTAAGAAGCAAACACAAATACTTTCAATTACATTCTAATCTCAGGTTTAATTGCAGGAGAGTATATTCGACGCCAGATTAGTTTGAATAGAGTGAATGAAAATTGCAAGTCTACTATACATAGCAGTAAGTGATTTCTGACTTCAAGCCTTGATAAAATGCTTATTTCAAGCATGCCATAAATGGAAGTAGACAATAATAAGCTCACCCAATTGTTAGCGATGTTGGCAAGAATGCAAGACCAAGCAGGTAACTTAGAGAGCAAGTATCTTAAGGGTGGAAGTTGACTGTTATCCATCTTTGAATCTACTTTTCCAGCTCTGATCAGCTTCAGCTCAGCCGGGGTAATTGTACGGCTATCGCGAGGATCATTTGTGATTCCCATAACCCATGCAGATACCCAGAGGAACCCAACAGAAGCGAAGAAGGTGAAAGAACCATTGATCCCAATGCTCGAAAAAATAATTGGCGATGCAAGAAAGCTTATCACATTTCCCAGATGAAAACCAGCCATGGAAATACCAAGGGCACTGGCACGTTCGTTGCCTGGAAACCATCTGTGCCAACAGAAATTTAAAAAGCACATCAATCGTTGCATACGCAAGAGCGGGTCAAATTGCATATTTTGAATGTGCATGGAATGAAGCATCAACAACCAAATTAGTTTTCATTAATTTGAAATGATCGAGTGGTGGCTTACCTGAATAAAAGTGTGCTCATGGAAGGAAAGGCGACGCCTTCCCCCAAGCCAAAGAGTGCACGGACAGCCAAAAGCATGGCAGACGAATGGTTGGCCGCCCATGGAGTGAGCAAAGTAGCTAGAGACCAGACAACAGCACCATATGCCATCACTCGCTTTCCTCCGTATCTGTCTGCTAGAGCTCCTCCGACGATGGACGAAATCAGATATCCCCACAAGAATGATGACTGTCAAGCTTCAGAGAAGTCTGATCAGTTTCTTGAAAGCAATAATTAGGCAAAAATATCCGTGAACATAATACAACCCCAACTTGCTGTCTTGCTCCTTAAGTTCAGTTTTGTTTTCTGAAAAGGACCTAGTTTCAAGCAATAAATTATGTCAAATAATTTAATTGTTTAAAATGTTTAGATATAATACTTAAATATAAATTTATTTGATTATTTTATCATTGAAAAATCCTATGATTGGAAATTTTTTTTGACATTAAATTTAAAATAAACTACCAATCGCAGAGCTATTCTTGCACTTGTAAAAAATACAACTATGCCTAGAAACGTTCTAATTAATATCAAATGTGGATTTCAATATGTACTGAATACTAGTCTTATTTCATGCTTTAATACCTCCTGAGTAAAGCAACCCCAACTGAATCGATTCAAGCATACACCTTGAGCCTTCTCAAATGCTTCAGCTCTAATGCCGCAAAGACTCCCTATAAATCGCTGACTCCAACCTTAGCTTAATGACGTTTCAATATAGTAATATAATTCTTATTGAAATCAAGGAAGTAACATTCAGTTAGCATTAAATTATCACAATCGAATAGGTCAAAAATGATTGAAGGGGCGTGTATGTATAATTCATGTTGTTTGAGGGGAACAATAGGAGGAAAAAGATTTTCTTCCACATATTCTTTCACATTTACTCGAGCACACTCTGATTTAAGCATCAAATGGAAAGATCCCGAGCTACTTACGGTATTTTCTTTTATAGAGATAAATCCTACAAAGGTATTCTTTAAAAAAAAAATCATATTACTAACATCTAATATCCAGCTCAATCAAGCAGACCTTGCTCAATTCTAAGGTTTACTCACACGGATAACAAAGTGATACTCAACAGTTGGTGCTAAGAAAATGAATCTAAACAAATGCTCTCCCTCATGAGGAGAGAGCGAGCAGGTACAAGTTACCCATCTTAAAATTGTAGGTTGATCTTTAAATTCCCCTTACTGGTTCACGTCGTAAAGGAGGACCAAAGGAGGATCCAACTAAGAATCTTAGTGGATTCAGGTTGAGGGCTCAGTTTCAACTAACTCAATAGCCAAGCTCATAAAAAGCACAATTAAGACCAAAGTACCTTCAAAAGTCTACAAAGAGTCTACTTCACTAGTACTTTACCTCCTTGCAAGCTAAGGTTCTAGGCGAATTACTTGCATGATCCTACTTGGTAATAACTTTTTTTTTTTTCAAAAGACAAGAGTCTTCTTTGTCTCTATACAAGCAAGTGAGCAACAATCTTCTCATGGACCACCTAAGCAGACAAGTGACAACTATAAGAATCCTGCCTCTTGCTCTAACAACATTCAAACCATAGTTTAGATAATGATCCATAGCACATGGTACGCTTGGTATATACCAATTTACAATGTGATCACCACCAGTTTCAATACTGTGTTAATGTGATTGAAACTAAGATTGAAAACCTTGATTAATACTTTGGCATGATCCATCGAGGCAAGCTCTCGATATGCTTTGCCACATTCTTGTTCGATAAGGCTTTTGATCTTTGCTTACTTTTCGTTCAGTTTTGTGAACCAACCAACCGCTTCATAGGCCTTCTCCTAGAAGTGCACCCCCATCAACTCTTGGCCCACCTTTTCCACCTAAGTGAGGAAGGCCATTCGGAAGCTAGAATGAGAAATTAAGATCTTTCAGGCCTCGCCTTTGTATGTGTACACCTCCATCAGCTCCTTAGCCCATCCTTTACATTTGGGGAGGAATCGCATCCAAAGTTGTTACGAGAAGTTAAGATCCTTTGAAGATATCCTTACACACAATCTAAGAGAAAAGCTGAGGTCTTGGATGTCATTGCCCATAATCGCTAATACAAGGACAAGGTTATTGACCGATAGGCTCAAGCAAAAGAGTTCAAAGAATCTTTTCACTTGCTTCTAGATCGAGCAACATGCACATCTCAGAAAGAATGCTCTATGTGACAAATCAATTATTAAGTAAAAAGACATCTCGAGTTGAGGGAATCCTTGTACAATCTTAAAGGAAATGACAATCTTCCACATGATCCCAGTCTTAAGTCAATATGTATCTAAAAGACCTCACAACATCCTCTCTTAAACAGATTAAAGAGGAGAGGTCCATTGCTTCAGCAATAAACATCACAAACTTAGAAGCCCTCAATCGTCGAATACGCAAAACAAGGATACAAGGAAAAGCTACACAAAGCATATTGAGAGTTTCACATACTCTTGAGTTATTACATACAAGACAGACTTTTATGAGAATGCTTTACTTCATAATTCAGTTGAAATCCTGGAACATAATCCATCAATATAAGGTGTGGCCCTCACTTAGAACTTACATCTGTTAGTTGGAATCAATGGGAGATTAATACATCCTACCTGTACTAGGGAGTAGTCATATACTTATAACTATCACGTGGGATGCACCAATGAGTATAAACACATCAGGTGATTGAATATAGTCTTGGTTCACCCAATGGTTGGATACTCAACACAATCATAAACAACCTTAGCCAACTCAGATCAGGAGTGCAAGTTAGATCCAATCCTTCTCACACTGAGGTGCTAGAAGGATTTCCTCTCAAGTCATCCTCAAACTATACCTCACCGACAGACGATGGGTACATTCCAATAATCTAAAATAATGATACCATAAATTGGCAATTACTACAAACTAAAACAAGCTAATAATAGCCAAAGGCATACGTATCCTTAGACAATCCCCACAAGGAAAAATAGGCGCAGAAAGAGGTCCACATTTTTCTAAATATTCTTTCTCATTTTGCTCAAGTAAATTATGACTTAAAGCATGCATTTGAAGAAGACTAATTAAAACGAGGCACTCTCTTCCATGAGGACGTGTCCGAAGGTCTTCTTCAAAAGTCGTACAAGAGGAATCCAAGATTTATCCCGATATCAAGAGAAACAGAGTCTTATTTGCACTTCAGTTAAGAATTTGGCGGTGATCCTCGTTGGTTGTATCACATTGGATTGTCGCATAAAATGTCCAAACTCGGAAATAGCATAGAATATGAGGCTGAATGGTGATGATCTATGGTCCAATCACGATGAGAATCTTCGAATCCTAGGCATATGGGTTCGCCATGAACTGCCAGGGGATGATATTAATGGATTATTCGTGGGAAGAATCATAGAATTTCTAGGAACCTCATTGAAGGAAATTACAAAAACCATAACAAATTCACCGAACCCTGCGACATAGCCAACCAAGTGAAATCACGCGAGAACTTCACCAGTGTCACGCCCCGGTCGGATCGGCCTGAAAACAGCACTTATCCGCTGTCTCAGAGCAATCCGGCGGAACACCGGAACGTAACTCGCCCTAGAGTTTCCGACCCAAAATCGAAACCCTAATCTCTCCGATTAATTTTTATCCCCAAAATACAATTCGCACGGAGAAAACCCTAACCCTAATTTAGAAATCCGGAAAAGAACGGAACCCTAAATTAATTACCTCCTCTGATTTTGACCAAAGTCAAAATTAACATCGAATTAAATCGAATTCACTGTTCAAACTCGTCCGCCGAATCGCCCTTGCTGACGTCACGCTGACGTCAGCCGCCGATTAATTCCGTCGCCGCGGAATCGTTCTTCAGGTGACGTCACGCTGACGTCGCACGCGAAATCGAATTTCGAATTCGATTTCCGCCGCCAATTTTGACTCCTTCCTTGCTGACGTCTGCCTCCGTCAGCCGCCAAATCGATTCCGCCGAATCGATTTCTCGCCTAATTTGCCGTTGACCGTTGACTGGAACCTCGGAACGAACGCCGAGTGTTCGTCTTCGTCTTCGCAACGCCACTCGCGCCGCTACCACTGTCGATCGCCGCCGCGCCTCACCTTGCCGCCGAAGACCGTCGAAGATACTACGAATGTCGCCGGAAAACACAGCAGAACATAGGGAAATTTCCTCCTTTATTGTGCACAAATCCAGAGTACAAAAACCCTCCCTTTCACGCTCAAATCACTCCTCACGTCGGCGGCGACTCGCCGCCGATCACAAGCTTCCCACGGCTGAGTCCTCCTCTGGATCAAACCTCTCACAGCTTCTTTCTCTCTCGGGAGCCTTTCTCCCGGATCCGCTCCTCCCTCTCTGCATCGCGCTCCCTCGTTAAGTAGGGTAGAGGCACGCCGCCTCCCCTATCTTTGGCTTCGGCGGCCGAGTCTTCCGCCGAAGATCTCGTCGCCGCCATTTCCTCCAGCCGCGTCCGCACGCTGCATCTGCCAACGCTTCGCCGTCTCCGAAGTCGTCGTCCGCATCTTCTGGCGGAGAGCTCGCGCCCGAGCTCCTTCACGCACGCCCTCCCGTGTCCGAGCTTCGCGGAGTCGAGCGCGCTTCCGTCGCACGCGTTGGCGAGCTCGCTCGCACGGAGCGACGCACGCGTTGTTTGCGTTCCTCAATCGGGTGTTGACCCGACTTTGACCCAGGATTGGGTCTCTGTGTGGGTTTGGGCTTGTGTTTCGGGCCTGGGCCGGACCGTTGAACCGGGCCCTAACAATACTCCCCCACCTGATTTGAACATCGTCCTCGATGTTCCATGCAAGTTTGAACACTGGCCTTCCAATGTTCAATGTCCTCCATCTCCAGTCTGATGATGAGTGTTTGCTGCACCATGCTTATAGCAACCTGCATCAACAAATTTGTCAAGGATAATTTCGGACCTGTGGGTCATGGGCCCACAATCATGCTTCACCATATTTGCTGAACTCAGCTGAACCTCGATGTCCCTGACACCGGCATCGACGCCCCTGGCGCCGGCATCAACGCCCCTGGCGCCGGCATCAATGCTATGCATTGGCATCAACACGCCCTGGTGTTGGCATCAACGCCCCCTGGGGTTGGCATCAACACGCCTTAGTGTTGGCATCAATGCTATGCATTGGCATCAGAGCCCCTGCTCTGGAAGTGATCTTGCAATCACTGAGCTCTTATAGAGTCTCCTTCGATATCCCCTGACATCGGCATCGACGTCCCTGACATCGGCATCAATGCCCTTAGACATTGGCATCAACACTCCCTGGTGTTGGCATCAGGACCCCTGCCCTGGAAGGACGACACTCCTTGTCGCCGGTGGATCACTTTAAGCTCTGATACCTGTTGTCACGCCCCGGTCGGATCGGCCTGAAAACAGCACTTATCCGCTGTCTCAGAGCAATCCGGCGGAACACCGGAACGTAACTCGCCCTAGAGTTTCCGACCCAAAATCGAAACCCTAATCTCTCCGATTAATTTTTATCCCCAAAATACAATTCGCACGGAGAAAACCCTAACCCTAATTTAGAAATCCGGAAAAGAACGGAACCCTAAATTAATTACCTCCTCTGATTTTGACCAAAGTCAAAATTAACATCGAATTAAATCGAATTCACTGTTCAAACTCGTCCGCCGAATCGCCCTTGCTGACGTCACGCTGACGTCAGCCGCCGATTAATTCCGTCGCCGCGGAATCGTTCTTCAGGTGACGTCACGCTGACGTCGCACGCGAAATCGAATTTCGAATTCGATTTCCGCCGCCAATTTTGACTCCTTCCTTGCTGACGTCTGCCTCCGTCAGCCGCCAAATCGATTCCGCCGAATCGATTTCTCGCCTAATTTGCCGTTGACCGTTGACTGGAACCTCGGAACGAACGCCGAGTGTTCGTCTTCGTCTTCGCAACGCCACTCGCGCCGCTACCACTGTCGATCGCCGCCGCGCCTCACCTTGCCGCCGAAGACCGTCGAAGATACTACGAATGTCGCCGGAAAACACAGCAGAACATAGGGAAATTTCCTCCTTTATTGTGCACAAATCCAGAGTACAAAAACCCTCCCTTTCACGCTCAAATCACTCCTCACGTCGGCGGCGACTCGCCGCCGATCACAAGCTTCCCACGGCTGAGTCCTCCTCTGGATCAAACCTCTCACAGCTTCTTTCTCTCTCGGGAGCCTTTCTCCCGGATCCGCTCCTCCCTCTCTGCATCGCGCTCCCTCGTTAAGTAGGGTAGAGGCACGCCGCCTCCCCTATCTTTGGCTTCGGCGGCCGAGTCTTCCGCCGAAGATCTCGTCGCCGCCATTTCCTCCAGCCGCGTCCGCACGCTGCATCTGCCAACGCTTCGCCGTCTCCGAAGTCGTCGTCCGCATCTTCTGGCGGAGAGCTCGCGCCCGAGCTCCTTCACGCACGCCCTCCCGTGTCCGAGCTTCGCGGAGTCGAGCGCGCTTCCGTCACACGCGTTGGCGAGCTCGCTCGCACGGAGCGACGCACGCGTTGTTTGCGTTCCTCAATCGGGTGTTGACCCGACTTTGACCCAGGATTGGGTCTCTGTGTGGATTTGGGCTTGTGTTTCGGGCCTGGGCCGGACCGTTGAACCGGGCCCTAACAACCAGGGTCGATATGCTCTAAGCCAGCTCAGACCTGAATCGGATTCATTTTTTATGGGCTCTTTGGGTTGTGGTACAAAAGCCTAACTCATGCGCACTGTGCTACCTTTTACTCAGAAAGATACCAAGCGTGGACCATGCTTAAGGTCTATTCAGGAAGCATTGAGGCACATGTTTAATGTTTTTGGTGCCACGTACGATTCGGAAAGTTGTTGGGGTAAAATTTGGAACCCAAAGCATTATTGAGAAAAATTAAAATAATATCAACGATTAACATATTACTTAAGGCGACGCGCCGACCCAGTTGATCACGAAAAGGCTATAATTGAAAAAATATTTGCAAACAGTGCCACCCTGCTCGCTAGAAGGGTAGCGATTTTGCCATCGGTTTAAAAAAATAATAATAATAAATATAATAATAATCTACACATTTTTATCTATCCAACGATATAAATATTATAATAATTAAAAATTTTTACGATAAAAATAAAATCGTTTAAAAATAATAAAAAAATCTACTATAATAATAAAATATAAATTCTATTATCTTTTAAAATTTATTTTTATCGTAAAAATTTTAATCATTATGATATTAGTACTATTGGATACATAAAAATGTGTAGATTATTATTATATTTTTTATTATTTGTTTTAAAACTATTAGGGTGGCAAAATCTTTCTCTTCGTCGGCGAGCAGGGTGGCGCTGCTCGCAAAGATTGTTCCTATAATTGGCCTATTGTTTGGGATTAAGGATAGGATTAAACTGCCGCTTCGAATGTCAATTGACATAAAAACTATTTAATGCACGTCAGGAGGTAATAAATGAGAGGGGAAAAAAAAAGGAGAAATTTGCATATGCGCGGATAAAAAATTATCGCTTCTAACTTTGACAACTAAAAAAATCGTGAAATCAGAAAGGAAAAGGAGAGATGAGATCGATCTGAACCTGAACAATCCCTAGGAAGGAGCTGCTCCATCCGTACTGCGAAGCGAGCGGGACGACCGCGACCGACATCACCACCCGATCAGCGTTGCAGAGACACATCACCATGGCCACCATCACGAGCAATTTCACCCGCTCCGGGATCGCCACCGCCCCGCGCTGATGCGATCGTTCCAACCGCTGCCCGATCCCCTCCGCACTGCACATCACCGACCACGCGCCGCCTCCGCCTCGCTTCCTCGGCGGCATCCCTATCCATCCCTCTCTCCCCAAACACGCTGCCTCGCCTCTGTCTCCACCGCCGGAAAAAAATCCCTTGGATCTCAAAACCTGCCCCGCCGATACGATTCGGAGCCTGGAGCCACTGCGGCCGCTCGAGAAGCAGATCGGGCTCGACGTTGACGGGCGCGACGTGTGAGTAGGCGAAAGTGTGGGGGAATGCGAGTGGTAAATCGATTTTGAGGGAGGTGAGGAAGCAACCGCCATGGCCAGAGGAACGTAAGGGGGCGGGGGACGAATACAAGCTTGAGGTGTGAAGTCAAATGCTGGTTTAGGTGCGGGAAGCGAGAGAGGGAATGCACAGTTTGGTCAAGCCTCACGCCACCAACCAACCACTCTGCCACCAAACTGGTCGCGCTCAAGATCAGCGGACGCGATGGCACACGCCATGCTAGCGTGAAAAGCAAAAATTCGGTCAACAAAGAAAACACAGACGCTGATGTCGGAGATTGATTGATCCGAGGGCGCGGCGCGACGAGGGAAATGAATGGCCATGTGGCCCATGTGAGGACCGGGCCCGGTGGCAGAGGTGACTCATAGGCGGTGCCGGGCCGGGCCAGACATGGGCTCGCTTTAGCCCGTTCACTGACGGGCCATGTAAGGGGAAAAAATTTGGCAGCTGCCGCAGATACAGCGAGGTACCTTAATCTTGCAAGCGGAAATCTTAATGTGGGAGCGTGAAGTTTGATGCAGCGAGGATTTCCACGATAGCTGAACTAATTTCACGAAACCTTAACTCTTATCTAACCCTATGTTTACGTCAATTTCACGTTTCCGCAGTCAACTCACATGAAATCAAAGGGTTTAGGAATTTCGTCCGTCCCCTTTCCCGCCGTCCGCCGACCATTGAAGCCTCCGGTCTCCGGTCACCTTCAGGGTTTTATCCACCTCGCCGCCGACCATTGAAGCATCCGGATGCCTTCCGTAGCAACCAACGAAGTGAAACTCGGTTGTCATCCATGCGGACTTCAGCAGCACGCGAAATTTTTGCCCCTTTGCTAGGACATCAAAATTTTGCTTGCTGACCTTGTTTTTTTTTTCCAGCCACTTGCGAAATCTCCCCTTTCGGCGCCGTTCGCACTGAGGATAATTGACTCCGGCATCACTTCAACCTCGGACGAAATCTCGCTTCAACTGACATCACTTCAACCTCCTCCAACGAAATCTCTCTTCAACCGGCATCACTTCAACCTCCTCCAACGAGCATAAGTTATAAGCATTTGTCCTCTAAATCATCTTGTCTTAATGCATTATGAGATTGTTTATATCATATTGCTTTAGGTAAAAACCTAAATTGGCTCCCTGTTTTAGTTATTGTCTAAAAATGACTAGCCCAAGCAGTGGAGGAAAAAGAAAGAAATATGTGGACCGTCGTCCCGTTCTAAATCGATGCTCATTGAGTCATTTGCATAAGTTTATAAGGGGGATAAAAGGAGGTAGTTTACTTCTAACACAATTGGGACATACCCCATTTGAACATTTTTTGGGAATTGCAGATATGTTAGCTTTAGAATATCTGCAACCCACATGGGACACTGAGAGATGTGGGTTTATAATTAATGAAAATTTTGTTCCTTTCTCTGTGAGGGATGTTTCGATGATTCTTGGTCTTCCAGACGAGGGAGACTTGGTTCGATTTAAGAGTGCTCGGCCGACTACTGACTTTTATATGAGTGAATTTAGTGGGCATCCACTAAACAGAAATGTTATAGAAGACAAGTTGAGACAAGTTAGCTCTCCTCTAGCAGATAGAGTGGATGAGGAGAGAGTTAGGAGGTTGGTGGTCCTCCTAGTTTTCTGCTGCTTTCTATTCAGCCGGACTAGTTTATCACTTGATGCCAGTGTTGTCTCGTATGTCGAGGACCTTAAAAAAATAGGAGACTATAATTGGGCGGAAGCTGTACACTATTATTTGAAAACTGAGCTCACAGCTAGTATGAAGAAGAAGAAGAAAGTACCCGGGTTTGGTGGTTGCGGTATCGTAATTTGCGTAAGTATCTTCATACCAGCTATTTCATAATTTGCACAAGTACGAATTATTAATGTCATTTCACATTATACACTATGCAGGTTTGGTTTTATGAGCATACCTCGTTGTATGCTGATATGAAGTTGGCTGGACCATACCCACAGATGTTTCGTTGGGCGAGAGTTAAAGTACTTCGACGTAATATTTATTTTAAAAAGTGTCTGAAAATAGACAAAGATTCGGTATAATGAATTACTTAGTTATACTATAATGTGTTTTAGTTATGTTTTGATATTAACAATGACAACACATGTATAAATTGTTTTTGACATAATTGAAGACAAGCATGTAAGAGAGGCAGGGGAAGGATCCCTTTTACCTACTGAGGCATCACTACCTACCGAGGCTCCATTACCTTCTGAGGCACCACTACCTACCGAGGCACCATTAGCTATAGATACAACACATGTATGATTCTTTAAGTAATTTGCAATTGGTTCTCTACATGATGATACAATTTGAGAGAGGGCAACCAAAATACATGATTTTTTTGTGTAGATCAATGAAGCAATAGAAAGCCTGAATGCAGAAGTTAGCAGGCTTCAAGAGGACATTGAGACCAAAAAGGTTGAGAAAGACCATATTATGGCTGAGACAGACAAGATCAAGACCATCATGACTCTTCATATGGTTAAATTACAACACCAATTGGTTGAATCTGCAGAAGAGAATTTAGTTTTGAAAGAACAAATAGAAAAGTTGTCTTCAATACCGGAAGAAGACACAAAGATGGATATGGAAGGAACTGGAACTGAAGCCGAGCATGGAGGTTATAGTAGCCCCGAAGATGGCAGCGAGAAGAAAGTTGGACGGGGGAAAAGAACTAGAATGGCATCCTGGGCAGTAGTATCCTCGTTTACCCAAGAAAAGAAAAAAAACGAAGACAACGGAGATGAGTGGTGTTAGATGGTTTTATAGAGAAACATATCCATAAATTCATAAATCTGGTTAATCTTGTCCTCGTAACAATTTCAAATTTTTATGTAGACTGTGGTGTTAGATTGTTCAGCACCGGATATACCTGTAGTAGACAAGGTGAATGTTCTTTTGTTTAACATATGTTATTCTTAACTTTTCTATCAAATAAGAAGAAAGAACAATTCGACTGTAGTAGTAGAATTTTATAAAAGTAACTTACACATTGGTATTTCAGTATAAGGACAAAACAGACTATTGTGGTCGTCTGTTAATAGAAGAAGAAGCAAGAGGGCAGCTAGACATCTTCTTGTTATGGGATGTAAGTATGTTTAACGAAATTCATCCTTGGAGAGTTTTGAAGTCCCATGTCGGTGAGCTCTTATTTGGGCTATTAATTTCTGAAACTGTAAGTTCCTTATACTTATTTCGATATCTGATAAGTCCCATGTATAAGTTTCTTACACTAAATGAATTATCTGAATGAAATTTTCTCATTGAAACAGGTGATAGATGCGTATGCCGCCTTATTGGCTAATAGATCCAGACAAAACAAAAAGAAATTTGCGCCATTTGCATATATACCCACGGCAGCCTTGTATCAATTCGAGAATGGACTAATTGCGGGGTGCTTCTCGCAATTAGAGCATATTAAGAAGGACAATATCCAGAGCATAAAAAGTATTATGGCGCCGGTATGCAATTGCAAACACTGGTACTTGTTATACTTTGATTTCAAGAAAAAAGAGGTCGTCGGTTATAATTCGATGACACCAAAGAGGAATGATGATGGTCTAGTAAAAAGATATATAAGTATTGCACCTCGGTTTTCCATTATATATTATTTGAGAAATGTCTCTAATGACTGGGTGTATTGCTTTGGCTAGCTTGAAGTGGTTAGGTTCCATGTATCCGTTGTGTGCAAGGCAGGCAAGGGCAAAGATATTGCCCAATGGCATTTCAGGTGGAATGCCAATTGCCCTAAGCAGTCAACGGATAGTGTGGACTGCGCGGTATTTGTGATCAAATTCATGGACTATCTATCACGCTACGAGGAATTCGACTTCACCCAAGATGACATGCATAGATTTCGGGCGGAGCTTGGATTGGAGCTCTGTACTGGCAAACTATTGTGAAAAAGATGAGTTTTAGGTTGGTACAATGTCTGTGTAAGCCTGGTTGGTGGTAAGCTACAGTTATAGTGAATTTTGGATTGTACATTTAGTGGTAAGCTTGTTGGTAAAGAGTGCTGTGTAAACCTGGTTGGTGGTAAGCTACAGTTACAGTGAATCGGCGTTGGTATTGTATATTTGGTTGATACAATGTTATAATCTGGTGATGCATTGAGTTTCTTTTGAATTTTTTTAAGTTAAGATATGTAATGAATGGTTGATACCAATGTTATAATCTAGTGATGCATTGAGTTTCTTTTGAATTTTTTTGAGTTAAGATATGTAATGAATGGTTGATACAATAACCCGTATCATTTCACCACAAATCTAGATCATTTCACGAAAAACTAGGATATTTCACAATAACCTGCTTTCATTTCACAATAACTTGTATCATTTCACGAAAAACTGGGACATTTCACAATAACTTGCTTTCATTTCACAATAACTTGTATTATTTCACTAAAAACTGGGACATTTCACAATAACCTGCTTTCATTTCACAATAACTTGTATCATTTCATGAAAAACTAGCTTGTATCATTTCACGAAAAACTGTTACATTTCACAATAACCTGCTTTCATTTCACAATAACTTGTATCATTTCACCATACTGCATACTCACAAAAAACTGAAATCATCACTAATCAACTGCTTGTTGTTACAACACAGATTCTGAACTAATACATGAATAACATAAGCTACAATCCAAGTGGAATACCACATGGTAAGCTACAACCGACAGGTATCATTTCTCATGTGAATGGATAGAATAATTATGCCCCTCTTGAGATGACAGGTGTGTGCCTTGAATCTGTGAGGCTTCATCAACCAACTGCATATAGATAACAGATTAAAATAATGTTAATAAGCTAATCTGTAGAGTCAGACTCACAGGAGGAACTCAGGCTTTGGGCCTTCTCTACGATATCTATGTTTCAAAACTATTTTTTCTTTGGTAAAATCTCCTTCCCTCTCCTCTGCTTTAAATTCATGTACATGATCAAAAGGATTAATACTTCAACTACCCTTATCTCTTTGTTAAATTATTAATTTTAAACTAAAGTTAGACTATATACATTAACAGAGAAAAGTATCATGGGGTTCTGTGCTTGTGATTTTGTCATTTAATAGTTTTCCACACGCAATAAGAAGCATCTTAAATTGACTGCTGCTTACCTTTTCCTCTGATTATATCTTCTACTATTTTAGGCACCTGTCGTGTGTGTTGAAATCTCTAGATGTCTCTACACATAGTTCAGCAGTTAACAATTAACCTAAACAAAAGCTCTTCTTTTATGATCGATTTGGTAGTTGTTCTTTGCAAAGTACTTTACTGACCTTTACATAGTCACAAAGTTTCTACTATTACCTAGATTTATTGTGCAATATGGGTCTAACTTCTGACATTCATAAACAGATATATTACTGAGTATGCTATTGAACTCTCAGATGCCAATCTTGACCTTTGTGGTGAGTATACTATCAACGATACATCTATTAACAGGTGTTGAATGCATTTTCTCAATTGGATCCCCTAACCACCAATTTGTTCACATTCAGTTCCTTCTACTATACGCTAGTTGATAGTAAGTAAAAGTGTCAGCACAATCTATAAAATAATACATTATGGTAACATGTGTTGAATACAACACTTACACATCTATTAACAAGTGTTGAATACATTATTGATGTTGATAGAGCCGCCAACATCCCTTGCTAAATTCTTCATCTCCTCGAGAAACTTCTTAGCCACTTCGCCTCAGCTTCTTTTCCTCCCGCAAACAATGGTATAGCGCTAAAACAACTGGAGCAAGCAAGGCCACAGACTTTGGGCCACTGTATATAGCACAGTACAACAAGAGATGCTAGTGAAGATCCTTGATCGCAAAGATTCGAGCAAGAACATCCCTCTTCGTACGAATTGCTTTGTGGTATCCGAGTGCACAGTAGAGCCAGACTCATAGGAGGAGCTCAGGCTTTCGATCATCGCTACGATATCTATGTTTCAGAACTATGTTTTCTTTAGTAAAATCTCCTTCCCTCTCCTCTGCTTTAAATTCATGTACATGATCGAAAGGATTAATACTTCAACTGCCTTTGTCTCTTTGTTAAATTATTAATTTTAAACTAAAGTTAGACTATATACATTAACAGAGAAAAGTATCATGCGGTTCTGTGCTTGTGATTTTGTCATCTAAGAGTTTTTCACACGCAATAAGAAGCATCTTAAATTGACTACTGCTTATCTTTTCTTCTGATTATATCTTCTACTATTTTAGGCACCTGTTGTGTGTGTTGAAATCTCTAGGTGTCTCTAGACATGGTTCAATAGTTAACAATTAACCTAAATAAGAGCTCTTCTTTTATGATCGATCTGGTAGCTGTTCTTTGCAGAGTACTTTGCTGACCTTTACATAGTTGCAAAGTTTCTACTATTGTCAAGATTTAGGGCCTGTTTGGCCCCACTTAAAGTTCTTTCAACCCGGAATCCAAGACAGCAAAAGCCAAAGTTGAAAAGGCCACATTTTCTAGCTTTTCAAACTTTTGGAGCTTTCATTCACCTTGAAAGCTGTGCTGCAGTTGATTTACAATGGGGCCAAACATGCCCTTATTACTAAGGATGCTACAGTGGGTCTAACTTCTGATATTCAAAAACAGATATATTACTAAGGATGCTACTGAACTCCCAGATGTCAATCTTGACCATTGTGGTGAGTATACTATCAACAACACATCTATTAACATGTGTTGAATACATTATAGTAACAGGTGTTGAATACATTTTCTCAATTAGATCCCCTAACCACCAAGTTGTTCACATTCAGTTCCTTCTGCTATACGCCAGTTGATAGTAAGTAAAAGTGTCAGCACAATCTATAAAATAATATATTATGGTAACAGGTGTTGAATGCAACACTTACACATCTATTAACAAGTGTTGAATACATTATTGATGCTGATAGAGCTGCCAACATCCCTTGCTAAATTCTCCATCTCCTCGAGAAACTTCTTAGCCACTTCACCTTGGCTTCTTTTCCTCCCGCAAACAATGGTATAGCTCCGAAACAACTTGAGCAAGCAAGGCCACGAACTTTGGGCCACTGCTTGTAACACAGTACAACAAGAGCTGCTGGTGAAGATCCCTAATTGCAAAGATTCGAGCAAGAACATCCCTCTTCGTACGAATTGCTTCGTGGTATTTGAGTGCACAGTAGAGCCAAACTCACAGGAAGAGCTCAGGCTTTGGGTTGTCGCTACAATATCTATGTTTCAGAACTATTTTTTCTTTGGTAAAATCTTCTTCCCTCTCCTCTGCTTTAAATTCATGTACATGATCAAAAGGATTAATACTTCAACTGCCTTTGTCTCTTTGTTAAATTATTAATTCTAAACTAAAGTTGGACTATATACATTAGCAGAGCAAAGTATCATGGGGTTCTGTGCTTGTGATTTTGTCATTTAATAGTTTTTCACACGTAATAAAACGCATCTTAAATTGACTGCTACTTACCTTTTCCTCTTATTATATCTTCTGCTATTTTAGGCACTTGTCATGTGTGTAGAAATCTCTAGATGTCTCTAGACATGGTTCAACAGTTAACAATTAACCTAAATAAGAGCTATTTTTTTATGATCGATCGGGTAGTTGTTCTTTGCAGAGTACTTTGTTGACCTTTACATAGTCGCAAAGTTTCTTCTATTGCCTGGATTTATTGTGCAATGCGAGTCTAACTTCAAAAATTCATAAACAGATATATTACTGAGAATGCTACTGAACTCCCAGATGTCAATCTTGACCATTGTGGTGAGTATACTATCAACGACACATCTAATGATATCCACATTATAACCTTCACAATCTTGACAATTGTGAAGCTGCCTGTTAATAGATTGTGCTGACACTTTTGCTTACTCGACCAGCGTATAGCAGAAGAAACTGACTGTGAACAAATTGATGGTTAGAGGATCCAATTAAGAAAATGTATTCAATTAAGAACCAAATTTAATGTAGCCAAAAAAATAGGAGCTGAATTTACAGCTTTATCCTTCTTTTGATTGAAAGGCCCACCAAATGCTCGTTTTTGTATAGAGCTTTTTCTGTTTTGTAAATTCGTTTATATTTTCATGAGTGAATTCTAACTTTAATATTTTCCTCATATTCGTAGCTTCATGTACACTTTTCAAATATTAACACTTGGCCCAGAGTTCCATGGATAAAGGTTAGGTACGAAATGTCCTTTATGATGTTGTGATTTTAGTGGATTATTTTTTCACAAAATCTGGAGTTAGAAGTAGAAAATTTTAGTGATTTTTTGAAGAATCTTTCCATGCGAAGATTGATTGTTACTAATGAAGCAATTCAAATTGTCAGGTGAGTACTAGAGGCCGTTGAAACTTCAGATGACTCTCGATAATAGTAGCCTAAGTGTTGAATTGATTATGGTAACAGAGGTAAAGGAGACCTTAACCAAACTATATCTTACACAGATGCATTTGCAACATCATGTGTTCCAAATGCCTTATCTTGATCACATGGGCCACTTATCAGGTTGGCTTGGAGAAACTTGATAAACCCAACACCAATTCTCATCAGGGGCTTCTGAGTTAGTATCTCAAATATGACCTGCTCTTACTTTAATATAAAATCATTTCTTAGTCACAGTTCCATGTAAACTTGCATAGTGATTTTTGGTTCTCGAAGAACCAGAATTTATGCTGCATTTAGCATAGCTGAAACTTTTAGCTTTTGCTGATTGAAAAAGTGCTAGTTGAAAAAATTAAAATGTGTTTGATTAAGTTATTATGCTAGTCAAATTTTTTAAAAAAAATATTTAAAAATAATTTAATATTTAATATTTTTTATTAAAATAATAATTTTATTATCGTAAAGACATACAAATATAAGTGCGGACATAAGATGAAAAAAAATAATAATTAGAAAACTCATGTCAGCTTGTCAAATACTCTAATTTTTTTAAAATTAACTGTTTTAACTCGCAAAAATTACTGACGAACTATGTCAAATAAGACCTTAAACTGTTTCAAGATGAAGTTTCAGAACTGCTAAGCAAATTAGCATATGAGGAATGTAATGTCGAGCCAAAGAGTGAAAAGTTTGATTCAGGTAGTGAGAGAACATGTGGTGATCTTTTCTTTTTCGATGACAAAGGGAGGCCTGATAATGATGCTGCAATAGGTGAAAACATGGAAAGAGCGTATCCTGACTTGCGCGCTCTCTCTCTCTTTCCAGTGAGAGTACAGATGGTGATCTTTTCTCTTTGATAACAAAGGGTGGCCTGACAATGATGCTGCAAATGATGAAGAAATTGAAACATTGGATGCCGCCTTTCGCGCTGCTGCTCTTTCTACGAGGAAAGAAAGGGAAAAGAATGGAGAGTCGTGAAGCAGGGCGAGGCGGCAGAAAAGGCGAAGAAATTGAAACATTGGATGCCGCCTTTCGCGCTGCTGCTCTTTCTACGAGGAAAGAAAGGGAAAAGAATGGAGAGACGTGAAGCAGGGCGAGGCGGCAGAAAAGGCGTAGCGTGAAGAAGAGACGGGCATTGTTAGTATATGATAGAGATCGCTGCAGCTTGGCGCGGGCACAAGCTAGTTAGGAATTGTCAAAGAGTAGTTTCAGTCAAATTCAAGCACCCCGGAGGTTTGTTTACCTGGTTAGGAATTGCCAACGGTTGCCTTTCCACGGGGAGATTACTTTGTAACTTGCCAATTGTGTCATAAGATCTCATCTTCTAACAAAGAATCGCCGCATTTGGTAAGGGAGTCCACTTGCTTCTCATAGTCGATATAGGCCAGAAAATCCTGCTTCAAAGGGAGAGGGGGCGCTTGAGGCGGTTCTCAAAGTCGCGGTGGCGGCGGACGATCTCGGCGATCTCGCAGCAGGCGAAGAGGCCACGCCGCTCGAGGTCCTCGAGCTCGTTGGCCATTCGCACAGGGTGAAAGGTTTTGCTTCAGGGCCTCTGGCTTTGCTGGCCTCACGTAGGGTTTAAATAGAGGAAAAAAAAACTGACGGTTAGCTGAGTTCACCTTCGCTCAACGCCGCCAGACAGTTCGGATCAAAAATTGACCCAATTAGTAAATTTGTTTATTCAGGTATCTAGGTTGACCTGTAATTTATTTAATATACAGGTTATTGGACCGTGACGGGTTCATCTAGTTATATATTATTGTGTTTATATTAGTCCATATAATTCAATTAATTAAATTTATCGTTCTCAAGTATGATCTAATCGAGTGAATAGTTTATAAAAAATAATATTTATTTTCTCTTTTTATTTTGCATCGTATAAAAAATAGTTTTATTAGTGAGCATTTCTAAATAATTTTGTATCAATTACGTAATATTTCAAGTGAAACCTTCATAATTGTTTAAAAGCCAATTTAAATAGTTCAAGTGAAGCCTTCATAATTTTGTATCAATTAGGTAATAGATAATTTCTCACTATGAATGAATAAAGTGGATAGAGTAATCATGAATTCTTTTTACTCAAATAGGACTCTATTTAAATTCATAATATATGTTAACTATCTCAAATTAGGCTAATAATTCGGGTCAACAGGTTATAAACGAGTCATGTCAGCTGTGACCTGTGATCCGATTAAGTCAATCCGAATATAATCCGTTTAATTAATTGGATCAAATTGTCTAACACAAATATGACCCGAATATAATCGGGTCAACCCAATACTACCCGAATAACCCATTTATCATTCATATTTTAAACATAAATAATAAATTGATAAAAATTCTATTAAAATTAATAAAATTTTAGGCTTATGTATAAGCTAAAATTTGAGTTAAAAGATAGTTAGAAGATATTTAGGCTTATGAGCTAGCAATGAGAATTAGGTGAGCCATATTTAATTTTTTATATATATAAATATATCGTGTAATTAGGTTAAGCGGTTCAACCCGTTTATAATCTGACATGATCAAATTATTTTTAAGTCATAAATAGATTGACATGTTTATGACCCGAATACGATTATAACTGACTCGAACCCGCCTAATTTCGTATCGAATCAGATCGAATCAGTGGGTCGGATCAGATTTTGTAGGTCTATCTCAAATTGATACATATTTAAATGAGTATTAATAATTAAATAAGAAAATTATCAGCAGCACTAGAATCTTTTGGAAAAGGTGCGTCCGCCCCACTGTTTATAACGACAGGAATCTCGTCCTTGTCCGCACACTTTTACTCCCACCTCAAGGGAGGGACGCAGCACTTTATTCTCCGTTTTTGGACACCATCAGCGATGCGGGGGCGCACAGGATCTAGCGAGTGCGGGCGATGGTAATTGTGTAATTAAAATATTGAATATTTTATCAATATTACTTTGTGTTACAATGACCTAATTTTTTATATAAAAAATAGTAAAATTGATTCTAACTATGAAATGTGCAAACTATTTTGTATAAGTCCGGAAATGTTTCTAAAATTTAAAGGCCGCCACTAGAAGGCAAAGCGCATGTGCTCACAAGTTTCCTGAAAGCGAGAGTACCGGAGCGCAGCCAGCTCTCGGAAAATTACAGTAAAGCGCTCTTCATGTTTAAGTTTTACGGTAGTAGAACCCTTACTCTTTAAGTGCTATTAAAAATTTTCAAATGTGAAGAACTTTTTTGCATATAATTTTAAACTATGAAAGTGTGTAACGATTGGCCCTTTTCGGCTCGTAGTCGACTCCCAACTCTCTGGTTTACTTTTCACCGCCAGTTGCGGTAGGAACTACACGCCAATTGGCCGCTACGTGTATGCTTTGATGCAGCTATAATTGCAGGAAGAACCTAATAGTATGATCG
The DNA here is from genome assembly GCA_027563935.2 of Costus lasius. Lineage (NCBI taxonomy): Eukaryota > Viridiplantae > Streptophyta > Magnoliopsida > Zingiberales > Costaceae > Costus > Costus lasius. The sequence goes on from CM050453.2 coordinate 109,530,995, forward strand.
AATTGCCGTAAAACCCTTATACTTTTTACAGCTACAAAAAATATCTATAAACTTACTGACACGTGCCACCTTTGATTAAGTAAATTATTTAATTTATAATTATGTATATATGATTAAGTGATCTAACTCATTAACTAAGTAAATTTAAAATAATATAATCTAAAATAAAATGCTTAAACTCATATTAATATTAGTAAACTTATTAAATTATATTATGATATTTTTTTCTCTTACTATGTGAGACTATGATAATGTATCCAATTTTTTATAATGTTTAAGTAAATAATAAATTTTAATTTGTTTATTTATACATCAAATAAAGTGGCGATATAATTAACAAAATGATTACTATCGTTTTGCTAAAGTGCGAAATTTGTTAAAAGAATTATTTTAGATAACAATAAAAATAAAGTGATATTTAAAATTTTAGGGGGTTAATTGAAAGAACAACAATTTAAAAGTATAAAAAATCTACTAAGTGAGGATATTTCTGTAAATAATCCTATAAAGTAAGCAGCAGTGTTAAAACCCCCCCATGGGTTAAGCTCAGCTCGGGAAGAACCACCACCGAAGAAAATCGAGGATGGAGGTGCTTCCTCCGCCGACGCGGTGGTTCCTCGGGCAGAAGCGTTTCCGCAGCGAGATGTGGACGCGCGAGGAGAACAAGCACTTCGAGGACGCCCTTGCCAGGTTCGACGGCGACACCCCCGATCGCTGGGAGAAGGTCGCCGCTTGCGTCCCTGGCAAGACCGTCGCCGACGTCGTCAGCCACTACGCGCACCTCTTGGATGACGTAAATGAGATCGAAACGGGGAGGATCCCCTGCCCCGGATACAGCTCCGCCTCGTCCTTCTTCACCTTGGATTGGGAGAGAGGCTACGGATTCGACGAGCCGAGGGCGGATACTTGCTTCGTCGGCAGCGGAAAGCGCTCCTGCGGGAGGGCGGCGGTGGCAGATCACGTGAGAAAGAAGGGCGTACCTTGGACGGAAGAGGAGCATAGGTTTGTTTCGACAATTGGACGCTCTTATTGGCTCGTTTTTGCTGCTTTTTTGGGGAAAACTGTTACTGAAACTTAACCCTAATCTAATTTTGGCCGTGGTTTTAGAAAATTTTAATTTTTAAATAAGGTTTTGCGTTCTGCTTCATTTTTACCATATAACCTGAATTAACAAATTGGTCCAACAGTTGGACGTCGATCAAATTTGACTAAATATTACTTGTCCTGATAGTAGCAAATAAGATGAACTCTAGCACTTCGGGATTGCTGTACGTTTTGACTTTCTTTTAATATGGTTAGTTAACTGGAAGCAAATTGAAACGCAACACAAAACTTTGAGTTAGATTGAAATTTGAATTAAGAAGAAGGGAAAGTGAGTAAATTTTCTTCTGTTATGTAATTTTCCTACCCCGGTTCGTGACTTAGGTGATGAGACAGAGAATGTTATTTTCACAGCATTAAAATCGAAGCATCTCTTTTTTGCCAAAGGGATTTGTTTTTGATACACTATTTTGCAGGTTTTTCTTGCTTGGTCTGAATAAATATGGCAAAGGGGATTGGAGAAATATATCTAGAAATTTCGTGACCACAAGAACACCTACTCAAGTGGCCAGCCATGCCCAGAAGTACTACATCAGGCTCAATTCAGGTCGCAAAGATAAGCGGAGGTCCAGCATTCATGACATCACTACTGCCAATTCGCCCGACACTAAGCCACTATCTCCCCCTTGGCTATCGAATTCGAGTTCAGTTGGTGTTTCTGCTTTCTCAACTCCTTTCCCCTTGACTGTTGATTCAAATCCTCCAAATGAAGCAGCTGCTACAATTAATTCAGAAACTCATGAGAGTCGGATCATAAAACACCCCTTCGATGTAGCATCTTATGGGTTGACTGGAAATTTCCGTGGAATATATCAACTACAACCAAGTCAAATTCTCTCTCATGGACGAGATATATTGTTCCAAGTTACAAGCTCTTAATTAACCTGGAATAGGCTGCACATTTGTGCTACTTGGTTGCCACCAAAGATTCTATGCTGATTATGTGCATTGGTTCTGAACATTTGGCTCCGCAAGAAGTATGAAGGTTTATTTTTCTTTTTCTATCCCAAAGAACTTGGAACAGAGTTCTCTTGTTAGATTATGATATTAGGACTCTGCCTTATAGTTTTTCTTGTGCTGCCCTGCATATTGGAACTAGTCGGTAGTATTATGGGCTGTTATATGATTTCCTTGAGCCTTTATGTGCTGCTTCCTTGACAAATAATGTATGAGAATAGAAAAATATTTATCCTTTTATTTGTACATATATGCTATTTACGTTCTAGCTTATAGTTTCAGATTTTGCAATCTTGGTACCATCTTTTGCATTAAAAGACGCAGCCATACCCTTTAATTTAATGAAAGATTTCGATATTTGGATTGTTTCATAATTTCTTATAGAATATAATTTGTATTTCAAGAGCCAGCTCAGAAGCTAGGTTTTCATACAAAGAGAGGAAAGCAACCCGATTATTAAGTTTACAAGAATATCGATGGTCTAATCCCATAATCATGATACCATTTTAGGATCTTTCAATTCAAGAACTGCTGATGAATGATGATGGCAATGTTCCAAATTGAACAAAGACAGTCAGCACTAGTATATTGAATTCCTTTGATCTCAATCACATGTCACGTCGATGAAGTTGGACAGGAGAATCTAAAGTGCCTTTGAATCTTTTCTAAAATGTTCTTAGTGGAATGTGAGGCAAGGAATGACTGGCTCAAGGGTTTAACTGAATGCAACATTATACTTAATTTTCATGTGAATACATGTTTCCTAATGTCCCCTTAGGGATCTGACAATACAGCAACTAAAGCTTCTGTTCTTTTGCTTGTGGCTTTGCATGGCTCCGAAGAAATTTCTTAAATTGATTTAGTAAGGCTTCTAACAAGTGGATGTCAGTATCATCAGCATTCCAGTTGCTTTGCTGTCTACCACTGCTGGTAATTCTTAATTGGCACAGCAGAAGCATGTAGTGTGGCTGTAGTTGGTGTTTCTTTATCTACTTTATTTCCTGGCATGTAATTGTTCATTTGTTCTTGCTGTAGCAGCCACTCTCGTTATTTGTGAAGCAGTCACACTTGCTGTTTCTGCAACTATAAGTAATTTCGGAGTGCCAAGACAAATCACTCTTTGCCAATTTGGGCCCCAACATAGTGTGATGAAAAGAAGATTCAAGGCAACATGAGAGGTCATCCCTGTTCAACTTTTAAAAGGTAAACGAATGACCTCCTTTCTTTTAGTATGACGGTGTAACCTATTGTGCAAGTCCAAGTTGCACTAGCTTCCACTTTATTCTACTTTGATATGCTATTTGATCGATTAAGACCACAAGCATGACCTAAGAGCTTTATACTTTCAAGCAAATTGCCTTTTGGAGAATTATTCTGATTCCAAGTTCTTCAAATGGGTTTCATCAGGTGCGTGAAGTGTAATTTTAGCTTTAAAGATGCTGCAGGAAGACCAGGTACTGATTCTAAGTACTCTATTGCTATGACAATACTATGCACTTCAACTCTGTTCATTGACAAAGAAGGGAAGGTGGCATCATCTCACTGATCGTATCCAAGAAGTTTTTAATCAAAATTAACATATAATGAGTTTTTCAGGCTTGTACCTTTTGATTATATTGTAGATCGAGTTCTCAACCACTTTCGCGTTTGAATTATGATATTTTGATATCATTTGAAAACTGTTCTTCTTTCCTTATGAACCTTCTATGTTACAAAACACTTCATTTGAATTATGATAGATGACTATGAAGGAGAACTGCCGAGTCAAATTTGGCTAATTTAAGCCAACCTAACAAATTTTGCTGCCAGTCCTACAATCTCATTCACCTCCTTATGAAAAAAAAACGAAGTTAATGCACTATATATTGTGAATATTAGATAATTTCCATGATGGTGGGTCATTACAAACAAGAGTAATACAGATCAAAATTTGAAGAGTCAGATTCAACTATCATATGATGTAAACTGCACTGAGCCACATCAGGCCATCCCTTCTAACTTTGTCCTCATATGTGATGGGAGAGTTACCATGATAATAATTGTCTGTTGCCAGCGTATGTGTGACTGAGTGGAGTGTAAACCGGGCGAAGAGAGGGTAGAGGAGGATGGGACCGATCACCGAGCCCCTTTCGCCATTGTGTAAACAAAGAGAAGTTTTTTTTTTCCACAGGCAATAACACTTAGATCACTTTATTAGACTCCATATATTTCCGCAGTCAGTTGGCTAATTTGATACGAGTAAAATTAATTTTTCTCCCATGTATCTAGTTTATTTGAGCAAATTTTGTGCTTCAATTGGTGGGTGAGCATATCCTCCCCTGAAAATGTAGGGTCAATAAATTTGGAGCATCAGTCATGTGCAAATCCGAGTCAACAACCCATTTCACACCATTGATGTCCCCTCCCCTACAGATTCCCGCTGCCTGAAAAGTATTCTGAGTCATTCCTGTCAATAAATCGAACACTATCACGTTCTGCAACAGTCGAGTCATTAACGCTGATTTTAGTTCGTCTGCACAGCAGTTGGTCGATTTCTTTTTCTGCCATGTGTAGGCCCTTTTTTTCTCTTTTAAAAAGTCTAGAGAGCATGACGCTTAGATTGTGATTTGTGCAAGCATGTCAAAGATAACTTGTTAGTCTTGTTATTATATATTTTCCATGAATAGACCCAGAATATTACATCACGTAGGTAAGACTTCGAAGTGCCACAATAAGCCCATAATCGGTTGCTATGGTGGTCCTATAGAAAAAGTCTTAAGAACATTTAAAGCTTTCACTTAAATGCTATGATTCAGATGAGTGTCTTCTAAGGCACGGAGGTCAGAGGCTCTAGTAATCTAGTTGGCAAGAAAACGTTGCAACAAAGCCTTTTAACTCATGCTAGCCGATCACTATCTGTGTTACATGGACAACATTCCACAAAGGAATAAATAAAACAGCTCTGAAGTAAGCCTTTGAACTCATGCTTGGCGATCAGCAAGCTAAGACACCCAAAAGTGCTCAAAATAACAATTCGACACAGATATATAGATGAAGTAGGGCAAAAGGGGTTAAAAAACAGTGGAACATGGACATAATATGTGATATGCTTAGGCTGGATACAGAGGAATCACAGAACCTGGGCAGTCCGTTCGTTTTCCAGCAAGGGAGTAGTAAGCAAGAATTTGAGCCTGGCTCTCTATATTACCTCGCCTGCCTTCAATTCCATCAGTTACATGTCTGGGAGGTATAAATTCTATGTTCCAGAAGTTTCGCGCCATGGCCAAAAGGTCACGGCCAGTAGGTGAAGCAGCATATCCCTGCACCCACAAGTATCTCAAAGAAGGTAGCTGCAAAGCAGCCATAGCCAAAGCATGCTCACTAAAGCAGCAACTCCTAAGTTCTAGCTTTTGTAACCTTGGACATCCTCGTGAAAATAGGTGAATTCCTTGATCAGACTCCCCAACATTACCCATGAGTATCCACCGGACATTGCTACTATACTCACCAATATAACCGAGACCTACATCCGAGAGACCTCCAGGTCTCAGATAAAGAGCAAATCTCCTAAGCTTAGTGCAACCCCTCAAAAGAGCACGGACCCCATTATCAAGCGGCAGATCTGTTATCCTCTCTTCCCTGTCAAGTAAAACCAAACGAAAATCACAGAGTTTTTTGCTGCAAGTGCCCATACATTCTAGAGCTGCATTTGTGATATCGGATACGTATACCGCAAGATATTCCAACTCAAGGCATCCCTGCGCAAGAGTGGATAGACCGACTTGGGAAACCCTCCCTTGTTCATCCTCCCAACCTTGTTCATCATCACCTCGCTCTATTCTAAGCCGCCTAAGTTTCTTACATGTCTGGGCAACAACCTCTAATCCTCTGTCTCCAATCACATTCCTCACCTGCCAAAGAAAAAATTGTTAATCAAACTCTATCAGCATTATGTAATCAACTGAGAAGAGTGTATTCATGTATGCTACCTCAAGAACCTCTAGATTCGGGCAACGTTGGATAAGCTGACAGTGATCCTCGGTGCTGAGGAATGTATACTGCAAGTCCAACTTCTTGAGTGCAGCAGAAAATGGGAATAGTATGCCCATTTCATTTTTCCCCATAAAGATGAGACCCACACAGCATAGCCTGGGAGGAAACTGAACCTTCTTATACTTATCGAGCTCTCCAACTTGATCATTAAATGAGCCCCCACCAAACTCTTCCAATGCAGTTGCATTGCGGAAAAAACCAACTAAATCAGAGATATCACAATCACTTATCTTCAAGGAAGCCAGGAATCTACAATTATTAGCAAGTAATTCGAGGTCCTGCGGTGTTACTCTGAGTTCTGTCATATAGAAATTCAACGACTCAAGCACATCGTTATTGACAGCAAGTTCATGGATCCATTTGCTATCGTTCTCAGTAATTGAGCTTTCTTCCAAAAATAATGTCCTCAGGCATCTGCAGGTACACAATGAAATCATTTAGAAGCGGGATGATCTAAGAATAAGTTTGATCATGGCCATAGATCCGCTGGTGAATGATGGATTGCAGCAACTCATATTTAGAAATGGAGCGAACTTAACATGGTTCTATTTTGTCAATTTAATTGTTATTTACAATAAGATACTGTATACAAGTGCATAAGACAAGACAACTTTATTTGGAAACGCAACAAGAAATGTCCGCAGAAATATGAAGACCCTATAGCATCCTTAAATTTTTGTGATTAACACCGGTCTGATAATAATCCAAAATCTGTTAGTGGCCTTTGGTATTAAGTTCAATAGTCCAGATAATAACCAAACTCCTATTAAGCATCTTTGACATTTAAGTTCTCCAAATCAGTAATGCCAAATTGCAACCAGATAGAAATCTAGTAACTTTTCTTTGCATTAAGTTTCACATGTCACTATGGACTCAATTGATACTGTCAAGATCCTAGTAAGCAGCTTCACTGCGAAGTTACGGAAGCTACTAATGATGAATTACAAGCTCGGTCAAATAGTTGATGTGAACTAAATTCCCTATAGCTAAGAGTGTCTGCATTAAGTTCTATCAGTCAGCCTAATGGTTAAATAGCAAGTTAGCATCATATATGGACATTAGAAACTGAGGATAAAATAATATCAAATTAGAAAACTTCAGTATATCATGGACAATAAGAAATATTTCCCGGTTAGAATTGGATAAACTTGAATCTTCCCAGAACCCCAGAACAAAGAAATACTTAATGCAGCTAAATCTATGGTTCACGATCTTTACTAGATGGGGGCTTTTCAAGTGACGGCATCTTAAAATTAATTGAATCTTCCAAAATCCCAAGAACGAAGAAAATTTGTTACACATCTATAGTTATTGTTTATAATCATAACAAGATTAAGCTTTTCAAGTGATGACATCTAAATTAATAGCTCCAAAAGTTTGATATCACCGGCCACAACTTTATTTTTCCAATTGATTATGATCGCAACAAAGGTTTGAAAAGTTTTGGATTGGTATGCTATAGTAAAACTAAGAAATTGATTGTACCGACACAATGCTATATAGTAAAACTGAATCCATCTTGGACCGATATTCGGCTGCTTTGGATCAAAATTTCAAACCTTGATTGCAACACACAGGACATCCAAATAATCTATTCTTATTCTCCATCTTTCAGCAATTACTAAATAATAAATTTGTATCATTCATTTGATGTCCAGCAGATCTAACATTGGTACGCTACATCAAAACTGATCGTACCAACATAATATTACAATAAAACTGGAATCATCTCAACTGATAAAAATCAAAAATTTCAACCACTTTGACCCGAACTGTAACAAAGTAGAAACTCAAAAGGATTTTATGAGTTCATCTACCTATTTCAGGGTATAAGGAGTACCAGAATAATTGTGTTCATGAGGCAACATCATCTTGGAAGGCAATCATGTCATATTTATATATCTACTAGGCAAAAAGTTATACTCCAAATCATTTACGATGGCACAGCTTTGAAGTAGTGAGCATATCTAAAAGCTAAGTTTTAAGAAAATAATTTTCACTAATATCTAATCCTTATGCACACTGCACAAAATCTGATGCAGTATAGGGCTTCTGTATATCAAATTTAAGCCAGTAAATAGGCTGGGTAAGTAGGGGCACCATTATTCCAAAAAGGCTTCTGCAAGCTGCAACTATGTCCAAGTGACTTAATGGACGAAGCAATTGTATATTGCCTATGCAGCATCAATTTCAAAGGGGATATACTACTTCATGTCAATTATCTTTTTAGATGTTGTAGCATAGGAACCACACAACAGGCATACAGCAGCCTCTTATACTTGAATACAGCATGCTGCAGTACAATTCAGTATGTTATGCTAACTCCGGAGATGGGAGGAATAAGATGAAACAAGTAGAGCATAGAAGAGGGAGGGACTCACTCGGTCTAGGTGAATATTTATGTTTCCTTGCTTGTATAATATCCAACTGATAGTAGTGGTCAGTCTGGTCATTCAGAAAATAAGTCACAAAAAATCTTTTCCTGTTACAGTCCATTAACAATTCCATAACTCACAGGATGCCTACAGTCAAAAACAAATCCAGCCAACCACTACAGTAGGATAGTCCCCTCATCAACACAAACTCTTTAAAAGACCACTTAGTGATCTGGGTTATCCTGATCAAAATAATCTAAAAGTAACTTACTGGACTGGAGTTACCTAAAAGTTCTGAGCTGATCAAAATACAAAGAAATAGTCTAACTCAATTCAATCTAACATGCTTCCAGCATATAAGAAATAGAAGCCTATATGGACTGGTTAAAGAAGCTTCGGATGGCATCAAAATGACAATCCTTTTATCAGTATCCTTTACGCAAAAAGCAATTTGTATGGAATATGCGATCCAAAGGCTCCACTTCTAAGTAGAGGAATAAGGAAAACTCTGCAAAGAAAAGAAATTTCTTCCTTGTTCAAACATGGTGCCAGTAGAAAGGATGTCCAAGTTGATGTAGAACTCTAAATATAATCTGAAGATTGTGCTAAACATATTGTGTAACTCTTGGGTTAGTGTATTTAATCAAATGCAAAACACTTAATGTAGCATAATCCCCTAAGTGAAAAAAACACTTTTGCTCTGGAAGATAAATTGAGTTTCTTTTGCGTCCCTGATCATAGAAGATTACTTACTTGACCAAAGCAAATGTGTACAAAAGCATTTACCTCACGTAGTCACTTATTTGGAACAGACAACATAGGTTGGAAAATAAAGATAACTAGAAAAGAAACAGAATGGCAATTGAAAAAAAAAAAGAAAATTGAATCTCAAATGTAAAATAATACTATTGAAGAACACTAGCAAGATGGAATACGAATAACTATTGAAGAAGGAAGCTGGATGCATCCCAAATATGGTGTAGAAAAAGATATTGGTATGGAGGAGAAATCAAAACAAACATGGAATGAAAATAGCATGACACAAGACAAGGGTAACAAAGAGTAGAGGCAACTATTGTCTTACTACTCTAGAGCATGCGTTTTTTTCATTCTTAACCTACTTTGCATGGTTAATAAATATATTATCCTAAATCAGCAAGCTCCATTAAGTATTAAAAGGGTACGTATATGCTAAAAAACCTGCTGTCCACTAAGACTGAGAAGAAACAGTTTGAAGTACAGAAGAATACAAAATTGAACACAAGGTACAGGTGCGAAGTAAACTTAGCATGTCCAATGTCAAAGATCATTTTGATATCTACTCGAATATTCTCCAATACAAATCCAGTAATAGATATAGCAGATTCAAGTTTCAAGCTTCTGAAACTATAAATCTGTAAGAAAAGCCGAATAAGATATTGTTATCTTAATAAATGTTGTTCTAGATTTAGAAGATGGACAGCAACCTCCAAACAATGGGAAAAAAGTTTAGCTCAAATTAGAGCACCAAGTTAAGGAAATGATTTAATTAAGAGGTGCTTTTCTACATAATCTTAGAACAAAAAATGCGTAAGGATCATTTGATGGAGCTAATACCAAGTTCCTCTTGTTAAAGACAATGACAGCTATACTACTTTAAAAAAGATACAAGCAATTCAATCTACGTAAGGATACACAAAGTTTCAGCTACTTGATATGCGATGATGCACATTCGAGACTACTCAAAAACAACCGTGCTGCCCAAAAACTGAATTCTAGTAGATATTTACTTCCATGAACCGCATTCCAGATAATTCGCACTGAGGTTAGTACTGTAGAAAAGTGAATTCTGGTAAAAATTGATTCATCTTTGTTAATTATTTTGGTTAATTTTAGGTCGTTCTTCTAACTCAAGCAGTAGCACTGTTAACCGTAACAAACTTAAAATTTGAAACTGGTGGGATAAAAAATTTCATGTGCCGCAGCTATTCAAGCTACTGATTCTCAAGACAGTCGAGGCCCAGAAAAAAAAATGCAAATTCTCTGCTGCTAAAATCTGATACATACACTGAGCCATTTTATAATTTCGGAATGAATTTGCAAATATCTAAAGTATGGAGTTGCTTTAAATAGAAGACGATTTCTTCATGCAACCATGAAACAAGCACACTGAAATAATATAGATAAGCTTAAGTATCAAAAGTTCCCATCATGACTACATAATAGGTCATGTAAAAATTAGAAGAACATTTGTATACGGAACAAGAAATACAAGGAGATAAAATTCAGTTGATAAAAAAAAGACTCAGTACCTGCACGAACGCGCAACCGGAAGGAGGGCATCTGTAGAAAAACCAGAGCACTTATCGAGCTTCAGCGACTCAAGCATATGACCTCTGGCTTTGACCAGCACGCTTATGTCCTCGTCCTTCACAATCATTCGGCGCAGGTGGAGCGACTTGAGGCACCTGAAAGCCTCGACGATCTCCCTGACCCAGGGACCGATGTAACCGCCCCAGTCCTCGGGTATGAGGTTGAACATGGCGGCTCGGGGCTTGCCCTTGAGCTTGAGCGATTCAAGATTGGGGAACCTCCGACGCAGCCGCTCCGGTCTCGTGGAGTAGCAGATAGCGATAGTCACGTGCCTCCGCGAGAGGGCGTCGATCTGGTACCACTTTTTGCACACTAGAGACACAGCCTCCCGGTCGCGGGGGTCGTCCATGTACCCTAGCACGAACTCCAACGCCAAGTCCGATATCCCAAAGCTCATAGCCCTGTTCAACGTCCCCGGCGCCATCCCAACGACTCCCAATACTCAAACAAGAAATTAACTTTTAACACTACCCACTACGGCTTACGACAAGTTAGCAGTCCATCGATACCGACGGATCAACCCTCTCCCCCAAATCTCACCCCCCGGATCAACCCTCTCCCCCAAATCTCACCCCCGCCAACAAGATAGAATCACCCAATATAGATATCCAAGCAACTAAATCTATCCCCTCTCTCCTCCTTACAACAAAGCAGGGCAAAACCGGGACAAGCGAAAACGCAGCTGTGGCGAGGAGGCATCGGCCGACGAGGCGTGGCCTGCGGAATCGAGGTCGTCCATTCACGGCGGCGATTGCCGGCGAAGTCTTCCTCCAAAGTGTGCGCCCTAAACTCTACCCGCAAAAATTTATTGCGCTTTTGGCGTTCGTTGAGTCGCTGCTGCGCTAAAAAGGAGCTGCTTATAGCACTAGAGAGGCGCCAGCCCAGGGAGGGAGACGACCGATAATAATAACAATAAATCTATCCAAGTTTTCAACATTAGCATGTCCCTTTCTAAAGAGAACCAATTTGGAAATAATAAAAATTAGTGGTGGGTAACTGCTAAATAGTTTCAGGAGTCGAGGTTACGTGGCGAATGGCGATGCGGTAAAGTGACCGGCGTCAATTTCTTCTGCAAATCCTCTGATCCCTCCGACCCTCCCCCGATTCCCACCCGCTTGTCCTTTTTTTTGGCCCATTCGGAGAACTGTGCGCTTACATACCGATGACGGCTTGCATGGGCCAACGCGGGCCCCATATTTTGGGCCCGACAATGGATCCACGAGCCGTGTAAATAGGTGACGTGTGAATGACCGCGACGGTTTGTTTTCCTTTCTTTAAAAAATGATCAAATTGATGGGTTGAATACTTGAATCCACAAATATAGGAACTCTTTTATAACGGAAAGATTCATTGCATTGCTTGCAGCGATCAACCAAACCGGCGGCCGCCGCCGCCGCCGTGTTAGCACTTACGCTATTCGGTTTCGGACTGTCAAATTCTAATCTTATTTTGGACCGACCCAGTCCGATTTGACCAAAAGCGTCACAGTCCAGTCACCAGCGCAATTTGAGGATATAAAAGCTGAACCGATCGAAAGTCGATCACGTGCTCGACAAATTTGGCCGAACGGACCGATTAACTTAACGTATCTGGTTTGCTTGATTTAATAAGAAGTAGGATTAGTTGAAAAGGAGTCATGGTTTCATTTTGGTCAGATTCATCGTGTATGCGGACGGGTGCAGAAAAGGAGTCATGTGAGAGTTGCATATATCTGTTTCCTACATGCATGCATGTGCATGCATTCTTGCCACCACATTCATGCATGCATGATGACAGCGGCATATTTCTTCGTATCAAGTGGCCAATGCGTTGCATCAGAGATGGCCTGGGTCGCATGATTCATGCATGCGTGATGCGTCCTATCAGGTTCTCAGATCCAGAGGACGTACGTGCTCGTAAGGCAGCCAAATTAGGAGCAATTGTACAGTAAAGGGACCCTTCTTTCCAACTTGTGGAGAAGGGTCCCAATTTAGGGATCAAAAGGGTTCTAAAAATTTTTTTTAAAAATATCACAATGATTTACTCATCGAGATCTATCCAATGGTACTAAAATAGTTCCAATCCAAATCTTATATGCTGAGAAAAAAATTAGAGAAACTTAGTAGAATATAGGATAGCGTAGATTCTACTATATCTTCTCTAATTTTTTTCTCGTATAAGATTTGAATTACGAATCTTAGTACCATTGGATAGATCTCAATAAATAGATCATCATGATATTTTTTTTAAATTTTTTTAAATCAATTTTGATGTCAAAATTGAGTCCCTTCGCAGTAACTTTTTGCCCAAATTAGCGGTACGTGCACCCGTCCAACCAGACCCACTCAGAATATTCGTTGAGGATAAGTGACCCCACCTGCTCCCTGTGAATCAACGGCAGATGTACATTACCCAAATGGCCCAACGATATTTTTGGCACTTATAGGAATATCCTGAGCAAGTATTGTTGGCCCATATAGCCCAACGATATTTTTTACCCATATGGCCCAAAGATATCGTTGGCCCATATGGTCGAATTATAGAAGTCGGGTAATAATCAGAGTTTTCGTATTTAAGTAGTAGCAAGGTTAAGAAACAAATTAGAAAATGCATTTCATAGAAAATTAGAAAAAAAAAGTTCCGAGTACCTATTCCGGTCCGGTTCGGTTCTGGTAGAATGGGCCGTAATGCCATAATTTGACTTTTGGCTCATGGTTCGGTCCAATTCAGGTTCGATCAAGGATTACAAAATCTATTACCAGGCCAGCTGTCCATTTCGCTCACACACGCCCCCTACCTACTGTGTGGATTGTGTTCTTCCAAGGTTAATCACCTCAAGCGTTGAAAGGCAAAAAAAAAAAAAAAGAATCACACGTGTAATAATCTGAATGGTCCAATCGCTAGATAGGGCCAATCAACTTTCACGTCTACCATGTACGTATGATGTAAATCCTACACGTACTCATAAGACAAATACGCATGGAATAACCGTTGAATTACTTTTTTGGTCCGCATGGGGTCCATGATCTTCTCGTATTACCACGCTGGTGCAGATTTGGTGGCCTCTAACTACGTGCAAACAGAAGGCAACAACAATATCCGACGTGTGACAGCCATATCCTCCTTGCGCGTCTGGTGCCATCGGCCGTCGCCCCATCGGCTAAAAATCTCACTTTTATTGATCATTCAATTTATCAAATTTCCTCTTCCCCGTATCTTCTAGGGTTTTCACAGACCGCCAAATTGTAATCTTACCATTTCTTGATCCAATAAGAGATGGCCGCAGCAGCAGCGATCGAATCTTTCGCTCCTCGCAGCCTCCGCCACTCCATATCCGGTCCTCACACCTCGGCCAATGAATTTGGGAAGCGGTCGATCGTCCTCTCCGGCCGACCGCGGGAGCGCGCGGCAGCGGTGAAGCTGGTCGTGTTTGGCTGCAGGAGCTGCTCCCGTGCCCACAGTTTTTTCTCCGTCTCTCGCAGCAACCGAGGGTGGGTCTTCGGAGAGGGATTCGATGCGCCGGGGGTGATATCAAAGCATCGACGGCGAACGCTGGTTGCCCGCATCCGGGCCAGCGGCTCCTGCGAGCAGGGTGGCGACTCCGATACCAGCTCCAGCGACAGCACCGTCGAAAGCCCGCAAGGTGGGAGCCAAAATGTCAAGAAGGCGAATTCCCATTCTTCCCCTGCCTCTTCTTCCTCTACTCCTTCTTCTTCCTCGACGCCGCCGTCCTCTTCGCCTTCCTCGCCACGCCGTGAGAATAAGTGGAAGAGCCGATGGTGGAAGAACAGCAGGTGGCAATGGAAGCCGATTATCCCAGCCCAGGAGATCAGTGCACTCCTCTTCCAGCTTGGTATCGTCATGTTCGCCATGCGGATGCTCCGGCCGGGGATTCCGCTTCCGGGTTCCGAACCGAGGCCCCCGACGACGTACGTGAGCGTGCCCTTCAGCGATTTCTTGAGCAAGATTAGCAATGACCAGGTGCAGAAGGTGGAGGTGGACGGGGTCCATATCTTGTTCCGGCTGCGGCAGGATCCTGGTAGTGTTGAGGCTGAGGCTAACGGTGATAGCCGGGCTGGCACACAGGAGGCAGAGGCCCTCATCAGGAGCATGTCCCCGACGAAGAGGATTATTTACAGCACGACTCGCCCAGCTGATATAAAGACACCCTACGAGAAGATGCTCGAGAACCAGGTCGAATTCGGCTCACCAGACAGGCGTTCCGGTGGTTTCTTAAACTCTGCTTTGGTAAGCATTCAAGTTTCCATTTTTAACATATTCATATGCAAACAATAAGTGTACTTTAGCTGAAAAATATTTCTTATTTTTCTGCAATTTCTTCGACCTAGAGACCACTTCGTGAATGATAACTTTATCACGACATATTTTCTTTAGTTTTTCAATGATTTGCATTGCCGGTATTGTGAACTAAATGAGAACATTAATATTATTTATTCACATTCTAATTTTGAAAATTTTTTATTCATGATTTTATCACTTGCTGAACTACTTGCTAGTCAGTTAATCTTCACTTTCTAACACCATCCCCCAACTTGCTTATTTGTTCATATATTTTGAATGCATCGCGTAAGAAGTTGAAGTGTTTTATAGGTTCACTTAAAGACTGATGTTACATAACCCCTGAATCATTGTACTTCGTTTTGGACCAATGACAGAGAAAAACAGAAAGAACTGATAGAACAAAATTGATTGGATAGAATCATTGGGCATACTGTTGTTCTACAGTCAACAAATTAATCAACGTTTGTGTATCTGCATATTCCGATACTTGATTTCCATTTACAGTCGTTGTGAAGTTCAATGTTTTGCATGCATGGTAAATTTTCTGATTCAAACAACCTTCACAGATTGCACTTTTCTACATTGTTCTGCTTGTGGGAGCCTTCAATAATTTCAGAGTAAGCTTTTCCCAGGTATTTGTTAATGCATTGTTTCCTTGTCAAACTACTTTAACAAATTCCTTTGGTGCTAAATTTAAATTTTCCTCTTCAGCATACTGCAGGCCAGTTAAGGAGCCGTAAGACTTCAAGTTCAGGTAGTCCAAAAGCTCCACAACATGCAGATGCAATCACTTTTGATGATGTAGCTGGTGTTGATGAGGCAAAAGAAGAGCTGGAAGAAATTGTGGTGTGCTAAAACTTTCCAAAACCATCTCTCTTATTATTTCCATGTGCACACTAAGGGCTAAGATATTTTTCCTTTTATCCCAATGCTAAGGAATTTCTTAGGAATCCAGAAAGATACATACGCCTTGGTGCACGGCCTCCTCGAGGGGTCTTGTTGGTGAGTGGCATCTTGAGATATATTTCCAGTGATACTCTATCACTTTAATTGTAACTGTAAATGTTTGGTAATGAGGAATTCTTTCTTTAGGTGGGTCTTCCGGGCACGGGCAAGACTCTTTTGGCAAAAGCAGTAGCTGGAGAAGCAGAAGTACCCTTTATAAGCTGTTCTGCAAGTGAATTTGTAGAACTATATGTCGGTATGGGAGCCTCTCGAGTGAGAGATCTTTTTGCCAGGGCAAAGAAGGAGGCACCATCTATCATATTTATTGATGAGGTGACGGCAATCAAGTTATGCATATCTGACACGTGAATAATATTCAAACAAGATTTCAAAATAAAAGCTGATATCAATTTTGCTTGTGCAGATAGATGCTGTTGCTAAAAGCCGTGATGGTCGATACCGTATAGTCAGCAATGATGAGAGAGAGCAAACTCTCAATCAACTTCTTACAGTATGACTGCAGAGACTAGCTGTTCTTTTGGTTAATAACTTATTGCAATATATCTTTCAAATGTTTTTGAATGTCAAATGC
Organism: Costus lasius; assembly: GCA_027563935.2. Taxonomy (NCBI): domain Eukaryota; kingdom Viridiplantae; phylum Streptophyta; class Magnoliopsida; order Zingiberales; family Costaceae; genus Costus; species Costus lasius. Next base: position 109,547,630 of record CM050453.2, read on the forward strand.
TAGTTATTTTTCTAGGAAATGGATGGATTTGATAGCAATTCTGCTGTTATTGTCCTTGGGGCTACGAATCGGGCAGATGTATTGGATCCTGCCTTGCGTCGCCCAGGAAGATTTGATCGGGTAGTTATGGTCAGTAGCTCTACCTTTAAGTATGATGCTGATCATCTAACAAAGCCATTTGGATATTGCTTCTACCTACCTACTGAGAAAACTAAATGTGCTTAAGACAATGTGGCACTATCAAAATATACTTAAGCCCATGTTAATAGATACAAGATAATTAACCCTCGTAAACCACTATAAGTTTATTCCATTGTCCATGTGAGACTAAATAGTTTGGGTATCACAATCTTTTAGCCTTAAGGTTTAGCTCATAGCCTCTAATCCTTAACATATGGGGCTTGAAACAATAATAGTTCTATTATCCAGAAAGCTTTCCAATATGATCCCTCATCATACCTAGGATTATATCTATTTTGATGCCATTATTTACAACTTGACTAGGTAAAAGTAAAACATTGACTCATTAACTTGACAGGTACAAGCTTACGTCAATAAAAGATGCTTAATTTCAAGTTCAAATAAACCGAGTATAAACTACTATAATTCTTCTCCCACTTCCAATGTGAGATTAAGCAATTAGGGTTTCACGTTAGAAGCTCCTTTGATTGTTGCATGTGAGATTTTTATAACATGTGTCATATTCTATTTTAATTGCAGGTAGAAACTCCTGATAGGGTTGGTAGAGAGTCTATTTTAAAGGTCCACGTCAACAAAAAAGAACTTCCATTAGCAGACGATGTGGATCTTAGAGAAATTGCATCCATGACAACTGGTTTCACTGGGTATTAACTGTAGCTGGCTTTTTATATTTATTCAGCTTTCTGATGTTTGGTTTGTTGAATATTGTGCAGAGCAGACCTAGCAAATTTGGTGAACGAAGCTGCTTTATTAGCTGGAAGAGCGAATAAAGTTTCCGTTGAAAAGATTGATTTTATCCAAGCGGTTGAACGTTCAATAGCTGTATGTTTTATAGTATTATCTTTTAACTTAGTTAAACTGTTCAGTGACTGTTTTCTCCACATATATTCTTTAATATTTTTAGTTCGTTTCATTGCTTTTGGAGTGGTGAACTAGTCATCTCAACTTCTGTATTCTTTTGAAAAATATGCCGATCACTTTCCTAATTATCTAGTTCCACTGACATTCTAGACTTGGAAACGGTTTTTCAATTGAAGATTGTGACTTTATTGGGATCGGTGCAACCTGTATATGTTTTATTCATCTAAAAAATTTCCCATTTACTTTATCCTATTAAGTTCATATGACAAAATGACTAATGGGAAATTCTTATCAGATAAAGAACTCTTAAGGCACTTCTCTCGCATATAACAAACCTCCTCCTTAAAAGTTACCGTGATGTTTGGCAATCAACATTGCATTGTCATGCCTATCTTTGACATTACAATTATGTCTTCTCAAATTTTCACTCTTCCTAAAGCGACTTTTCACTAGTGCTGATAAGTGATAACATCTTTTTTAAAATAACTTTTTCTAATGGGGGTGGATATAAACTAACAGCATGTGGGTGTAGATTTAAAATATCAAGATATGTATGGTTTGGTTTTGTTCAGCCTCGTTATATTTGTATGACCCTTTGCAATGGTGACTATGTAATCATATCCTGATTCACTTGGAGTACAACTTGGTTTTTTTCAAGTTTCAATTATTATAGTTGTAGGATCTTTGATAAATGAACTCTGGATTTTGGGTTAGCGGATTGACTTTCTATTCATAACCTATGGATATGCCTACATTACTGGACACCTTGGTTAACATGCTGATGTAGCAAAGATCAAGTATTTGTGCATCTCTCATATTCTACTTCTATATACATATATATACTGTAGGGCATAGAGAAGAAACATGCAAAATTACAAGGATGTGAAAAGGCTGTTGTTGCACGGCATGAAGCTGGTCATGCAGTTGTGGGAACTGCAGTTGCAAAGTTGCTTCCTGGACAACCATGTGTTGAGGTTGTTATTTTGGATGCGCTATTTTCAGACTATGATAACAGTATGTAGAATGCTGAACAGATTGCACCATTTTCCTGTTGCCAGAAATTGAGCATTTTGCCAAGGTCAGGTGGTGCATTGGGTTTTACATATACCCCTCCTACCACTGAGGACAGATATCTGCTTTTTGTTGATGAATTGCGTGGCCGCCTTGTCACTCTCCTTGGTGGGCGAGCTGCAGAAGAAGTTGTTTACTCAGGCCGTGTATCAACTGGAGCTCTTGATGATATCAGACGAGCTACCGATATGGCTTACAAGGCTGTTGCTGAATTTGGACTTAATCAGAATATTGGTCCAATATCCTTGGCAACTTTGTCTAGTGGTGGCCTCGATGACTCTGGGGCTGGACCCTGGGGAAGGGATCAGGTTCTTTCCCTATCTTATTTGTTTTGACCGCTCAATTGAGAAGCATTATTAATTGACTTTTCATATTAAGGGGCATATTGTTGACCTAGTCCAAAGGGAGGTAAAAGCACTCCTCCAAACATCTCTTGAAGTAGCTCTGTCCGTGGTGCGGGCTAATCCTACTGTGGTCGAGGGTCTTGGAGCTTACTTGGAAGGTGTTTCTGATTTTTCCTCTATTTCTTTAAGTCTGCTTTTGCATTGTATAGGCTACACTCTAGACTGTTGAAGGACACTAGTTTTATATTTCATGCAACATAGATTATCTCTTGTGCTTTACAATTTCATCTACATGAATTTTACGATCACTCTATACTTTTGCATGAGATGTGGATTGCAAACTTTGATGACAATAAGGCCATAGTTATACCAGGGTTTCTTTTAACAACCTAGTTTAGCCACGAATAGGAAGTGGAATAAGAGTTATACTAGTATATGTCTTAAGAATTTTCTATTGCTAACTTAATAATAGGTTTAAATATTTTTTATTAGATCTAAGTCTAAAGTCAATAAGTTAGCATCTCACGATTGAAAATGTTCCATGAGCGTAGTCCTAGCTATGGTGAGAGTCTAATAGGAATTAGCTACTATGGATAGTAAAGTCGTGATTCATTGGATTGTCCTTTTGCTAGATCATAGAGTGTTTATATATATATATATATATAGATAGATAGATAGATAGATAAAGCAAACTAAGTTGTGTTGGCCTTTGCTCAAATTGTAGAAATTGACTTCGTAAACATGGCGGGCATGAGGGATGGCAAGTGCAGACCATTTAACGTTGGTGGTTTACCCCAAGTTACTTCTACAACTTTGAACCGCATCGAGGACTGGATTTGTTAATTATTTTTCAGAGTACATATGATGTCCGGGTCAGCACCCTAGCATATTTTTTAAGGCTCTCTCTCTCTGTACTTCAGATGCTCACAAGCTCTCCCTCATTCCTTTGTTTTCCTCTTTTTTTCTTTTCATACGTGTCCTCACTATTTCATACTAAGTTTCGTGCTATACTCATGGATCACTTATGTTCCTGACATTTCAACAACACCAATTAAATGTGCTTGGTGCGTATCATGGTTGCACTTACGCTCGCTTGCATTAGTTCGCCAATGATCTGTTTCTTTTCTCTTGGACAGAAAAGGAGAAGGTTGAAGGGGAAGAGCTACAGCGGTGGTTAAAATTAGTTGTTGCCCCTGCAGAACTGGCAATGTTTATACGAGGGAAGCATGAAGATTTTCTTCAGCTAAAAGCTGGCTCTTGAACTTGAAAACTATATGATTTTTCCAGATCCAAGTAATTGCGAGCTGTGGATTCCTCCAGGTTGCAGCATCGCTGCACATTTGAAATGATAGAATCATTCGACAAACGATAAATTTTGGAAGACATATTTACTCACTAGTTAGTCAAGTGTTTCTCTCCAGAGTACCCCACTTGAATAGTTCTCGGAATATCCATGTCAATTGAGAACCAAATTTTGTCCATCTGTAATTTCTTTTGATTAATTTTCCGTAGCATCCTTGTCGACTCATAAAATGAAGACTACTACAGGTGTTCTGTACATTTGTTGGCCAATCCTGTGAAAACTATATCCTTGAAAGTGGGATCTGTAAATTTAATGTCCATCATATAAACTTTGTTCTTTTGTTCGTCAGAATCCATTATATATATATTTTTTCTTTGTAGTGTTATGCCATGAATCCTACAATTTAGAGTTTGGCTTAACCATGCAGGGACTGATTCATATATATACAGCTTGTATAAATTAAAATTTAGGACTTTGAATCCTTGTGGCCCCATGTTAATTGCAGTTTTTAGCATTCTGTAATATGTATTTTTTTACTCTTCATCAAGCGAATACTTAGGTCAAAATAGTGTTATATTTTAATCACGCATATCAGAAGTATGAAAAGAAATTGGGCGGTGAGATTTGTGCAAAAAGCAAATTGGGCGGTGAGATAGGGGCTGTAGGAAATTTTTTCTAGCAGCAGCGGTGACGAACAAAAGGATGATACTGTAGCAACAACCGACGCTCATCCTTCAACCACCTCCACATCGTTCGACGTCCCAAAATTGTCTCCAACAACCGACACCGTCGGTCCTCCGTCGGTCCTCACCTCGCCGTCCGCTAGTGTCGCAACCAGCAGCTCGTGCTGCCAGTCCGTCGCCTTCATCTCCCCCCAGCCGCCATACAAGCTGTTCCTGCTTCATCGTCCGCAGCTCCGTGCCTCCGTCTAGAACCCCGACATTTTTCTGACCTCAGTGTCCACGTCCTGGCCGACAGCACCTGTGTTGTTCCTTTCAGAGAGACTCGGCGTCGCACTGTAACCGACTTCAACAAATCAGAGCCATGTTCAGCTGCTGCTGCGCCGACTTTTCAACGGTTGCAAGTGTATCCCTTGGGCTTATTAAGGGCGCCAGTGCTCACCGGAAGTCACGATCTAGCAAAATTGTCACACGGGTCTAGCGTACCGGGTGCTCACTGAATTGATTTTAAGCACCTGGAAGTGTCCCCATCTATGAAAAATTTTACCACGAGTTTGCCATATAAAAATATATAGAAGCCCCCAGCGGTAAACTTTCATGAACCCACAATGTTGCATACAACTAGTTCGAGATGCTTTTGTGCGAACTAATTCAAAGGAACAATGGTAAACGTTTGATTCAAAGAATCATGCAACCTGGCAAAGGAAGCGTATGACCTATGCCAGTCGTAGGCATGTATCGACTACTAATCGTACATACACCATTTAAGTGACTGAATCCAAAACAATTAACATGTAAATAGCATACAACACTGCTCATTCTTAGTCAGCATCTTCAATCTCCTCATCCTCGGGTACACCCCGTAGATAGAGTACATTGTTGCATCTGCAAATTAAAGAAGGTAATACGGTATGAATGCTGGCAGCAAAGTACTGAAGAGTAAATGCATACGAAGTGAGAACTTAATATCATGAACAAAAGAAAATTTCATTTCGAGCATCACTACTTGGCAATTATATCATTGTGATTTGTAAGTCGTAGACATTCTTAAGTTTTAAGAACTAAGAACTTATGGCGGTTTACATCATTTCGGTTGAGACCATTATTAATTAGTTTACGACAGCTTCTAATCCAGAGCACACCGTTTAGTTACCTTATGAGAATCTCCCCCAAGTTCCCTGTCAACTGGCCATCCATGTATTCTTCAGTGTTGGCCAACTACAAGGAAAATAAGAGGAAGAAAGTGCAAGTAAACCTCCAATTCTAAACATTAGTAAAAGGAACTATAATACTTAACAATGATGCAAGGGAAAATAAGACATGATGTTGATTATTAAAACAGGATTTGTTATCATCATCGAAAGGAAATGATCATACCTGCAGGTTCATATATGAATCTACTGATACAAGATAACCTGAGAAAATGGACAGAAATCATGCTAGGTAACAATAATGACAAAAAAAAAGGAAATTAAAAGTGAAATGGCTCTTGAGAGGTTATGAGAATTCACATAAATGTGCCACACATAATTTCTTATGAAGTCACCTTTGTATTCCATTCCCCATTTCAACTTCACGATCACAGGTTTCCCAGTCAAATTGTTCAAGAAAGGTTTCGGATTAACAGGTACAGTCTACAACAAGAACATGATAAAAGGATTAGTTAAATTTCCCTGAAGCAGTCGGACAAATTTAAGAGCAGTCGAAGTCCTTGAAGGCTTTTCTATGAACACCCATGAGTACATAGTTCAGCTTAAGTTATTGCCAGATATCCTTGAGATTTATTCATGGGATGCTTTTGAGCTGCTAGGCGTGAATCTTGTTTAATCAAGCTGCCAGGGCTAGCTGGACTACATAGACTAAATATATCATCTAGCCATATTTAGGATTAGTTTTTTTTTTGTTACATTTTTTTGCTTTAGAAAATCCTTAGAAACTGAGTGCTAAGTTTTTACTTTTTTGAACTAAAACAGAAACATATTAATGTAATGGAAGACCAATTACCACTATCATATTAAATTCTAAGTAGAGTTTATAAACTTAATTGAACAGAATGGATATAAGATTAGGCTGTCATAACCAAAGGGTAAAGGTAAAAAGCTTGGATTATAATATCATTGTGCATCTTACGTTCTACAACATACAGGTTAATTTTTAACCTCACGCAGACATTGGATGCATTTGCAGACCCCAGATTATAATTGACAAAGTGCATCTAATTATAAGTTGATATGATCATTTCATCAAAACAATGAAAGGACATGCATTCCAGATGCAAAACAATCGATCGCAAAAACCTTAGTGTGAATTGATACATGATGTGCAAAACTTTCCTGCATTCCAGGATGCAAAGCAATCGATCACAAAAACCTTGATGAGACTTGATAGATGATGCGCAGAACTTTCGTAGTATTTAGTACCTCTAAAATTTCTTGCACATACGATCAAGAAACAAAAAACCAAACTATCAATTATTCAATTCTTAATTAAAAGAAGCTTGTTGGTTAATTCATAGCCATAATAAAAATTACTTTTTTTCTCGATGACTTTGGTGTTCTAACATGCAAAATTATTGAAATAATTCCATCTTTTTTAGTTGCTTCTACAAAATCATAGGGATCAAAGTGTATACTAATTAGGATTAAAAACAATAACTTCACCGACCAATGCGAGCTAGGCATCTGATTGACTGAAGCTTTAAATCAAACAATAACTATCTCATTTTCTTGACAAATAAGAGAAAGCCATGGAAGAAACTAGTAGGTCGCAACACAGTCTTTCTAAATCTTGAACAAAATAGGTATCTTATTGCGTCAAAATGTGACAAATTCCTCATTTTCATAATACTACTAATCACAGGAGCAGTGGATCAAAAGAAAAAAAGTACATAACGCTGCGTTTTGAATAAAAGGGTTAAGCCTCGCAAAGCAGTATCCCATAACAAAAAGGAAAAAATTTCAGATAAATCTTTTCGTAGTCATACAACAAAACAAATACTCAGCGAATATATAGCAGAAAAATTCTAGCGCTCAGCACTTCAACTAGTGCAGAGTCGTCCGATTGTTCCCACGTTTTAATAAAAAAGAAGAAAAGATAAGAAATTTTGTTCAAAAAGAGAAGAAAAGGAGGAAGGGAACTGACCGCCATTGTGAAGAACCCTAAACCTGCTTAGGGTTTTTGCGAATCCCTTTTTACCTGCAACGGAGAGCCTTTAGGAGTGCAGTGGTGCAAAACTCAGCAAAAGCACGGGTCGGGAAGGTAGGGTTTTGCACCGCCTCGAACCGGCACGCGAAAAGCGGTTCGCGGACGAAAGCAGAGTCGACAACTGGGCCGCAACCTAACTACCAGCCATGCCGAGTGCGTTCGATCCAGTCGGCCCAGTCGTAGTCCAGCCTCGTCCCATTCAGGCTCAGTCTCAGCGACCAGCCTGTTCTTTCAGCTCAACCCGCTACATCAGGAGGCTTTCATTTGTACTCAGCCTAGTTCTACCGTTCAGCCCAGTACATTGCAGCCCAATCGGGTCGCCCAGTTTAAGTCAAATTCTGCCCCTCATAGTAGAATCAGGCTGGTTCTATGCTAGGATTAAATTATTAGCCCAATCTGCTAGTCCAGATCAGCGTATTGCTTGCTTTAGTGCAGCCCAGAAAATGAGTTGAGCCCATTTTAGATATTTAATAGTAATTCCACTTTACCATTTGATCTATACAGTTGCTCATTTTATAGATTCCACCAAAATTAATAGTAATTACTGCCCCCATTTTTTTTGTCTTCTAAGATTTCGGCAGCGCTTCTTCTTTATATATACGATGACACGCTCTGTTCCAGTTGGAAAATTTGCCTGTACATTGTAACGGTTGCTTTTAGGAAATGATTCGATAGCATCATAGTCTAAATTCAAACGACCTTGTGATATGGTTGGCAAGTGGCAACTACATGTTATCCATCTATTTCGTTATTGCCAAACGAACCCTGACTGCTTTTAAGGCAATAGGATGACTCCACAGCGAGGTTAACATGGTTGGGAGGGGATAAGAAATCTTGGCTTACAAAATTTTCAATTTGAGATTCTAATACCAATTGTCCCTTTCCTCTTTGCAGGGTGCGAGGGATTAGAATGATCCTAGTTGATCTAACAATTGGTTAAGGTTAGACTACAATCTAGCAAAAGTTTGGTTTTGCAATAGCCTTTGAGAAGGTACCCTTCGAAAGCAATCTAATAAGTATTTGATTCTTCTATATGCCAAAAAAATACCCAAGAGGAAGATTAGAAGATGGGACAACGACAATGAAATAAAGGAAATGTACACGTGGAATATATCTCGTACTCTTTAAGAAGAATAAATCCCACTACTTTTCTTAATCCACTTCCATCCAAATTGGATAAAAACAGTGTCTTTTCTATAAAGAAAACATTAAAGTGAAATACAAAACGTGTAAGATAGAAAGATAGGGTAGAAGGGTACAGACTTAGATTGCCCGAGATCGCCTATATATCACCTATATTTTCTTCTTTCTAGGTCAACCTTGCTAATCTGCTATAGCGTATGCATGCCTGCATTCCACAATGACACGGTTGACACCTGGTTCGTCTCTGCATTTTTTAGCACAAGTTGGCCCAATATGGATCGTTCCATTTTTCTGAGCCTACACCCGTTGTCATCCCTACTACAGCTCAAGCCGACAACATGCAAAAGTCAACAATCTTTTTATCGTCAAACTACCCTAGATAAGTACTAAAAGTCCCACTGGTACCGTCTTCCCGACATGTCGCTATATAATTGAATAAGAATACATTTTAAGCATAAAAGCCAAATGAACGTCACATTTGGTTCACTTACCAAGAAACCACACTCGCACAGATCCACTATTACTTACTATTACTTACCATTGTAAGCTAATAGTGGATATCATTAAACCCAACCGATGCTTAAGTTGGAGAATCATGAAGTATATATTTTTTTTTTCTCGTCTTGAGCAGAAAATCCAGTTGCATCAGCGGGCGCGCACCTGCAAGTAACAAAAAGAACCCAGCACACTCCCTACGCAGGCATTACCCTGGTCAGGTGTAAAGGGTCTATCTCAGCCGGCGCCAGCCTCTCCTTATCAAACATCTGGAGAGTCTGGGCAAGCACCCCCGGTGCTGATTATTGTAAGCCTCTAGGAGAGAAAAGGAAAACAACGTAGAAAATACGAAACCACGAGATTGCCCCCGAACCACAAAGGCAATTTAGTGCAAATGACTGAGGACTTGCATCTTAATCCAACAATGTCAAGGAAATGAAACCGACAATGTTTGCCATTGTTGAAACCAATTGCAAGCATCATTTCACGTCACTTTCCAGCCATTGATTGAAGAGCTTCCTCCTTGAAACTTGTTCGAGCAGGATCAGCTAGCTGGAGACTTGAGCAGGGTTTCCCTGAGCATGCAAAAAAAGTAAAAGATTGCACACTCCCTACGCAGGAATTATCCTGTTCAGGTTCGAAGGGACTTTCTCAGCCAGGCAGGCTGTCATCCGAGCCAGAATGGCGATGGATGCAGCAGACTGGCACCCCTGGTGCAATTTCCCATCAATCAACAAGCTCACGTAATAAAAACAACAGGAATGTAATCGTTCATTATCTAGAAATGACATGTTTGAAACATAAGCAGATGTTCCACATCGTTGAGCAAATTTGTTCTTACCAACATCCACAACAAAACGACTTGTCCATGATGACCAGGACCATGAACTTATTATCAACTGCTCTATATCTTCGAGTACCAAAGAACAGATTTTCAGATCTTACTGCAAGGTAGCAAGTTATGAAATAACATATCAGAAATGTCAATCTTAGTAAATAAGAAGGATACAAATTTTGGACAATATATTAATCGACCTTAAAAAACTAAACTTCATGATTCTAGACGGACATGCTACTATATTGAAAATTTGGCACAACTTTACTCAAAAGAAAAATATAAACTTCATGGTTTCAGGTTGTCGGCGAAATAATTGAGAAGTAGGATCATTACTAGTGGCAAACCTATATAAATTTACACTTACCATGAAATAAATTGGAAAGGACATCAAACTATATAAAGCTCTTCCATGCCACAAAGTATGGCATAGCGGGAATAGAGATTCTCAAGAAAAATGCAAACATGTTGATCGTTCTGAATAAATAAAAGCCACAACTAAAACCATTCTGCCACCACTCCAATTTGATGATATCAAAAACTAATATCGTGTATAGTATTGTCATTTGCAATTTCCATGAAATTATTTGCTCTAGTATAAAAACTATACCCAACTTCATAATTCTTTCCAAACCTACGTAAAGTTGCAAATGTTAAAATTCTCCGCAGTCGATTGGTCAAGTATGGACCATGGAGGATGGTTAACTAAAAGAAGATTGGATTCAAGGTAAAAACTACTTCCAATCAAGAATGAACTTTCAGATCTGGGAATAACAGAGGTTTTTGGAATTTTGAAGGACTAAGCTATAATTATGTGCTAACAAAGCACCTTAGCACAAAAAACTTCTTTTTTAATCACCATAATGGAGCTACAAACAGATAGATAAGATCAGCAAAATGAGAGATGAAACTGCATGGTACAAAGAAGACATATTTTTTTATTTTACTTGGAGCCAGATTTTCCCACACACACCATAAAGAATTGGCATCCAGAAGCACAAGTTAATAGGTTACCATAACTTGTTTATTCATATAAAAAATAATATCAAAAGATAAATCAACTTATTGTTAGATCAATCTAAGATTTAGATTCCTAATAGTAAAACAAAATATATGGATATAGAAAGAAAACAACATAGGAAAATCTGAGGGAAAAATCCACTTGGTTCCAGACTTTGTACAAACTAACATCAGCCTTCCTTTTGCGAACCAAAAAAAAATATTATGTAGATCTAGAGGAAGATAAAAAAAAAGATACATAATATATCAAAGATATGTAAAAAGAATAAGATAATAATAGCCTTAGATTTTGAAGGAATCACATGTATAGGAATTCAAAAAAGAACTGATTTGATCCAGGTAATTCTGTGTTCTACTTATGCCATGTGTTTTAAGTTAAATGCGTGTTGTAGCTATTATGTATGCCGTGTACAAAAAGACATTTCATGAAGCAAAATAACAATACCCTATACCCACTTTATAAAACTTTGAAGTTAAATAGTAATTGCATATAATCTCATTTTAAAAGAAAGCAAACATTGTCAGTTCCAGTACAAACTATTAAATAAAACACCCTAGTACACCTCAGCCTAGATTCTTTTGGCACAATCAATCCCCACATGCAATCTAGAGCACGTAAAACTTGGAAGCACAAAAGTATTGTTGAATATTGATAAAATTGTTGAATATCAGTTAAATTCTATGGAATTCTCGTTACTTTCTCAGTTGGTTTGCTTATAATGTAGATACTGTGTTAATCGACTTAGTAAATTTAAAGGCACCATCTCTTGAATTCAACTTGAATTAGTACGACTTGAGTCATGGCTATGTACATGAGCTAGCTACCAACCTTGAGATGCGAGAAGCATAACTCTCGGGGACATAAATCTCCCCACCAACTTCACCATGTTGTTCACCACTGATGGTTTTTTTGGCAGCAAGAAACTCGGCACTCATGGCATCCATTCCATGCTTCACAGCTTCTTCCATTGTCCCATATCCGTGTTCTTCAGCATACTTTCTTACATCCTCTGTTATTTTCATAGAACAGAATTTTGGCCCACACATAGAGCAGAAATGTGCCACCTTAGCACCTTCAGATGGGAGGGACTCATCATGAAAAGCCATGGCTGTCACAGGATCTAAAGATAAAGCAAACTGGTCCATCCATCTAAATTCAAACCTAGCTTTGCTCAAGGCATCATCCCATGCTTGAGCATGTCGATGACCTTTTGCTAAATCAGCTGCATGGGCAGCTATCTTGTATGCTATGACACCTGCCTTCACATCATCACGATTCGGCAATCCAAGGTGTTCCTTTGGAGTCACATAACAAAGAAGTGCAGTACCAAGTGCTCCAATATTAGCTGCGCCTATGGCTGAGGTAATATGATCATAGCCAGGAGCAATATCAGTTGTTAGTGGACCAAGTGTATAGAAGGGTGCCTCATTACACCATTCTAGCTGTTTTACCATATTCTCAGGAATTTTATGGAGAGGAATATGTCCAGGTCCTTCATTCATAACCTACATAAGCATGGAAAGAACAATATAAGAGATCCATGGTCAAAGCAAACCAATATATGTGCGTCAAGAGGTTGCAGCCATGTATACATAAGGGAAAATATCATACAGTATTATACACCTACAAAATGAAAAAAACAAAAACTCAGGCAGAGGAAGAAGAGAAATTCATAGCGTGGATTAAAAGTTCTCTATAGAATAGGCAATAGTTACTGACTCAGTACTTCAAGAAAACTAAGATCCCAAGTGACATTTTAATTAGTTGATAAATAGACAATCAATAGTCCAGGTCAACCAGGAAGAATCCTATACTGCAGTCACAAGTAACAACTATAGTCAATGTACATTTATATCATCATTGCAAAATTGACGCAAAAGGAGACATTGTGCTTTTTGACATTTGATGCATCTGGTTTTCTATACTCGAAAGTCCTGAAACAGTTTATTGAGATATTAGTTGCAGACTACAGAACTTGCAAACTGCAAGGGCATACATCTATTTTTGTATCAATACTTCCCTAGAATGCTCATATAAGAAAAAAGAAAAAGGATACTTTCAAAATATTCTGTCCTAATTGTGCTATCTGAGACTGATTAACATTCTTTATCCTCTGATCTATGAATATAAGTTCTACATATAGGCATATAGGAAAATCAGTTGCACTTGTACACTTGAATAGGTTACAATATTAAGAAACAAAAGAAGATAACAAATGTGACACCATTATTTGGAGGCCAATATGTTACTAATGGCAGTAAAACGCCAAATATGTCACTCGATTCTCATAAAGAAACAAATACACAATCTAGAACAAAATTTACCCGCAAGCATAAAGAGTTTGTATGAAAGAAACATTCGGAGATCTACCGTGAAGGTGAAATTAGTTAGGTATGGGATAAATAATGAATATGTTAATTCTAAGTAATTACTAAATCAGCTATATGAACTCTACCTGTACATCCTTTTCCCATGCTCGACGAGTCAGCTCTCCTTGGGTTAGTAGCTCTGCAAATTGAGCAGTATCATTGGCATCATATATTGAACCAGGTCTCAGTCCGTCACCAATGGATAATGATATATCATACTGATTGCATATATCAAGTATCTCATCCCAATGTTCATAAGCAAAGTTCTCTTTATGATAAGCTAAGCACCATTTTGCATGGATTGATCCACCACGTGAGACAATGCCAGTCATTCTTTTAGCAGTAAGAGGTATATATCGAAGGAGGACACCAGCATGAATGGTGAAATAATCCACACCCTGCTCAGCTTGCTCAATTAAAGTATCTCTAAAAATCTCCCAGGTAAGGTTTTCAGCAATACCATTCACTTTCTCCAATGCCTGATAGATTGGAACAGTCCCAACAGGAACAACAGAGTTACGAAGAATCCATTCGCGAGTCTCATGAATATGCCGACCTGTTGAGAGATCCATAGCAGTATCAGCACCCCACATTGTTGCCCATTGAAGCTTATGCACCTCTTCCTCAATATTGCTCGCAACAGCAGAGTTTCCAATATTTGCATTTACTTTAACAAGGAAGTTCCTCCCAATTATCATGGGCTCCAACTCCAGGTGCTTTTTGTTGGAAGGAATTATAGCACGCCCACGTGCAACCTCTGATCTCACGAACTCTGGATCAAGCTTCTCACGACTAGCACAGAATAACATCTCTTCAGTTATGGTCCCCTGTTTAGCATAGTACATCTGCGTGTATCTAGGTCCCCCTAATAGCTCCCGCCTATCTACCCACTCTTTTCTTATCTTGGGAAGTCCTGTTGAGACAATAAATTGCACCTAATAAGCAATTTTCTATATAAGAACAACATCGTTAACTAAGAAATAAATAGCAGCGGAAGCATATTTGACTTTCACATTCCAAATAACAAAAACACGCCCTAGTACTAAGAAAAACAGACAAAAAAATCTCATCAATCCATAATCATAAGTGAAGTAGCACTTCACATGTACAATCTACCTCGCTTTTTTCTGTTACAGATGTACTTTCCTAAGAAAGTCGCACGCACTTCGGAGATATAATAATTATCATACAGAAAAAATTACATTATGTGCAATTTCTACTTTATCCAGTTCACCAACTTCATGAAAGAGGGAATAAAATGCAACAGCCAACTATTTTAACAAGTTATTGCTCACCTAGTTGAGGGTTTATGTTTTGGGGTCCGCTGGTATCATACGTATCAAAGTACTTGTCCTCTCCAGATAAATGAATCCTTCGGAAAGGGACCTTTAGGGCATGACCAGATTCCTCGTGAACAATTTCTCTGCAAAGTAGAATACCAATTCCCGATGTCATATGCTTAATTGCTTACAAGCAAAGGAGTTTTGATTTCATAAGATACAAGAAAAAAGAGAACCTACCTGTATTCCTTTGTACTCTTAGGGAAGCATTCTTCGAAAGAAGGAAGTGGAAGAAAATCAGGAGCAGCAGGATCGATTGTGTGCTTCTGTTTGACTTTAGAAGTCTTGGTAACTGAATTATCAGAGGACAAAGTGGCCTTAGGCCTAACACAGAAATTATAGCACATGCCCTTGTTCAAGGACCGTGAACCATCAAATGCAGGCAAAAAAGCAGATTTTGGCACATTGAGATGGCCATGGCTGCTCCTTGCAGTTGCCACCGAAGCAAGTGATAGCATTACAGATGTCATATCTGAAACAGGAAAGGAAGTGCAATTAATGCTTTGCAATGTGAAATATATAGAATACATACATTTTGACCAAAAAAACCGGTGCTCGGATTACAGTCTTATCAAGTACGGGCTTTTGTCAGTAAAGAGGAATCGAACGATTCAAGTAGATTTTTTTTTTTTGTAACCTATCAATAAAATAGACCCAGTAGTGTTTCATGCCATAAATAAATACAGGACACTCAGAAAATCATCCGTTGGGCAAGCGGATTCACATCTTGATTTTAATATTTTGGTCTAACCTCTCAAGTGAATAATCTTTATTGAGTTTTGGCTTTGAATTGCTTATGCTATCTACAAATTCAATTACTTCTCACAGATTGTGTTTGCAATAAATCTAACACTCATGAAAAGTCACTACTGGCATTAGAAATAAAGAGCAGGAAGATAATCTAAAGTATAAGGAGTTAGACGATCCCCAGTGATTTGTTTAATTAATAAAATACAAACATTTGTTTACAAGGGAACACAGACCATATTTGTAGATTATGTTAGCTACTCAATACATGAAGATAAACAAAAAATGTTCAAAATAAAATTTCATTTAACAAAGCAAACTTTGCAATCTATCATGATTATTTAAAGAAAAACATACACAAAGGCTTTAATCAATGATGTGAAGCATGTCAATTATCAAATACTAAAAAACAATGAATTTGCATAATTTTCTATCAATCTAGAACTAAAAGATGCAAGTCCCTAACACCTAAAATCACGTGTTTGAATCTCTGCCAAGTGTCAGTTACAAAGTTCACCTGATTGTGCTGATACACAACTAATTATAGTGAATACTAGTTTTGCTAATTGTTAATTACCTATCTGGATAGTATGGCAAATGCAATTCCATATTTCTACAATAAACTATTTATTATATTACTAAATTTACTTTAATTGTTCATGAAATTTGTTATATAGCCAATGCAACTTACAAAACAAATGAACAATTAAATATGATGGGAGAAAATAAACAAGATAAATACCAAAAGAACCGGCTAACTAGAAAAAGGCATATGGCACCATAATGGACACAATTTAAAGTAGGAGGAACCAAAGCCACATCTGGTATTATTTTGAGAGGTGTGATTGGTCAGGTTCAATAAACTATGCACAACTGACCATATCTACTTCCCACTGAAAGATTCTGCAAAAGGATTTTCATCAGTGCCGGTACAATTTCCCTCCCTCCCTCTCTTTAGAACCACCCCTTCAGCTTATAAACCTAAATTAGTCTATACAATTAACATCAAACCTAAATTAGTCTTATAAATAAATGTTTACATTATTTTGTTATTAACAATATATTTGTTGCATTTTGTGGTTTAATAAGGCATTTTATATATAACTATCACCTTATATAGTTTCTCAAATAATTCTATCCCCTATTCTTTTTTTCCTAACCTCTTTCACACCACATACCCCTTTAATATATAAAACATATTGAAAATAGAACTTGACAGTTTTGAGTAAAATTAGAGCAAAATGTGGACTCTTTGTTGGGATGAAAATAGACTAAAGAGAATTGGACGAGCGCTTATGGGAAAGATTTTCCAATGAACTTAAGTTGTGACTTGACTTGCAAGAAGAGAGAACTCAATTGTTTGTCCAAGAGATCTACCTCCAAAGCTAAATTCAAGGCTCTTGAGTTACTACGCGGTATAGTTAAGAGTCTTAGAGAGAATATATAAGTTTATTATGATGCAGAGGGTTCCTTTTATGAACCCACTTGGAAAATCATCAGATCCTATGTTCTTCCTCTCATGGTTTGATTGCAAACATTCCCACTTGTTGTGGCTCGACTGCATCTGAGTAGGCTAATCATGATTTTGGCCACATTGTTAACTACTAGATGACATGCAGAGCGTGTAATGTCAGCCTTAGATTATGTAAAGGTAAGCCTTGGCTCTAGCCTAAATCAAACTACACCCCCCAAGTAATTGAAATGCCACAAGTTCTTCCTCTGCTGGTGCATCCTTTGAGGATATTTTCCCTATTAATGTGTGTCTAAGATTCCTTTTGCGCCCAAACGCCTATGAGTTCTATAAGACAAGAAAGGATGTTGCAACACCAAGGCCCTCCAAAATCACAGGATCCCGTGTTATTCTTTTTTTCCTATACCAAAAAGGTAAAATAAGAAAATACTAAAACAAAACAAACAAAATTTTTGTAGCAATTGATCTCCCCTGTTCAAGAAAACCTAATCCTCCTTGACTATTCCTTCAATTGTTATACATCAATCAATCTTTTTGTCCTCTAGCTTGAATCCTTGATCTGCTCACTTCGCATGGAAATCCGGGGCAAACTTATGAAGGCAGCATTACAGTACTACAGCACCAACACATCACAAACATCTCATAAATAGGCTCCAGCTTATCCACCCCACTCTTCTCAAATTGAAACTCGCTTTAACTGAAGCATAGTGCAAACCAGCAGAGAGCAACAAATCTAAAGAGAATGAGTTCCGGTCAGTTCCATCTTTTCTTCTGTTAATATTGTTTACTCTTCATCTTTCTTGTTTTTCTTTTTTTTCTTTTTATTATATCAAATTGTCAAAAGCTTTTGGCAGGAATGTTCAGAATCGGTACCAACTAAGTCCAAGTGCCAACACGATTGGTAGAAATTATCAATGCTGAATGAAATAGACTAGAGACGTTAAACCATGAACTAAAAAATACATATCTCATACCATGGCTCATACTAACCAGAGTCCCTAAACCATGAATTAAAAAAAATACAGATCCCAATTTATCTAGCTTCATTGTCATTGCTGTATGATCTGTTGATCCCTACTTATCCTATGTTAGCCACCGTTGATCACTTCTACGTTCAGATAAAGTCAATGTTTTTTAGCTCATTTGACCGCATCTTAAGGTCTGTGTCAGCAAGTAGATACTTATATACAGACATCAGATTATTGGGATCCTTTTGAACTTGTTTATTGGCACCTTTTTGCACCCATTTTCCTAAGTTGGCTGTGACTTTTATATATTAGAATCTAAGTGGTTACATCTTTGGTTTTCTTTTTAAACGTCTGTTTCCTCATTCTCTCTCCATCATTATCCTAAGTTGATAATGACTTCTATAGATAAAATTCTACTTGATATCCAACACATCCAAAGCGGTCAAGCAGCACAATGAAAAACTGAACAGAAGGAATAGGAGAGCAACTTGAACGCTACACAAGAAGATGAGGTGAAGGGTTTCACCACCCGCATCTCTCTCCCATTTCTCATCATCCATTTTCTGCTGCCATTGCCTGCCCTCGTTGTTTTGCATAAGCAATATGATATGTGACTCGAAAGTGCTCATTGGTTGAGTTTTACATTGGCATGTAAACTATACACTCTTTGATTGTTAGAACATCACCAACAAGCAACACAAATTATCACTATTGATTATTGATCTTTCAACATTTTTAGGAAAACAGGCCTCCAGAGGTGTCTTTTATGATGCAACAATGTTAAGGAAAGATAAAGCAACTGGATTGATGATAGGCTCTTCCACTATGTCCCCTTAAGTTTGAATGAGCATTAGTTAAAGGAATATTACCTGTTTGGAAGCAAACTACTACTTTAGCAACAAATAAAGAAAATGAAGATCTAATAAATATGAGTTGATGAGATGTATAGTAATCTGTTTAACTGGTTATTTTACAAAAAGTCAAATAACTAGTTATTTTCAGAAAATCCACAAACACATGCAAATATACCAGGTTCTTTTACTCACAAGATATATGATGTATACATTATAATACAATAAGATAAACAAAAATGTTCAACGCAAAATTTTGTCTAACAAAACAAAAAATCTGGTGTGTAGGCTAACCATTGAACAAAACAAAGCATTACATTTTAATAAGAATCTCATTAGCCTCACTGATCCTATCCTTGTCAAAGTTCTTATCAGATCAGAGTAGAGTAGCACGATAGGACATACATAGAAAAAAGATTGAAATTTTCACAGGATGTTGATTTTCTATACTAATATGTGAATAATGAAATTATATAGATGAATGCACTGAACTAAAAGAGCAATATTCCAGAGCAGCTTTTCACTAGTTCTAAAATATGTGCACGATGTCTTCGTGATTTATGTTGCGTGTCCCGCAATTATAATTCGTCCATGCATGAATGAATTACTATGCAGGAATCAGTTATCTCTACAAGAAGAAATTGGTTAAATTTGCAGGAAGTGGATAAATTTATATGGAGGAACGATACAGAACGCGGAAGATTCCAGGTTTCCTGTAAATAAGGAAACCACCATGATCTGATTATTCTGAAGATCTAACATAAATGCACGAGATGCATCTCCTATTGAAACTGATATTTGTTTTAATTATGAATAAATATCGAATCAACCAAATCTAACTATAAACTCGCAGTAGAATTGGGATCTCTAGGCAAACTTGTACTGCGTTGCGTAGGAAGGAGAACATGGAAGATGTAAGTTCGAAAGTAAAATGGTGATTTGATGTAGACCTACCGCAAATCTGGTGCAGATCTGCCGAAGGAAGCGAATAACGAGAGGACTAGAGGAGTTCGTCACTTGCTTGCCTCACCAACGCCGCCGGTGATAAAGATTTCACAGACCGTCCAAGCCACCTTCAATCGGTGTCGAACCCTAGCCGCCGCAGAAGAGGAAGTGAGGAGCTTGGCGTGAGGCGTGGAGCTGCGAGGTCGAGAGGTTCACGCATTTATACAAATGTGCCGCCGCCATTTCGGATAATTTTGATGCTAACGGACGGGTGTTCCGAAAACACCGCACGCCGTTTTCGGCTTTCAAATAATACGACAAATAGAAGACTGCGAAAACGTTTTGGGCCTTGAGGCCCACCATCAACTATTGCACTCAACGCAGCCCATCGCTCCGTGTGTATTATAAACTGGACTTTAATGGGCCTGAGCTTTCCGTCGATCCAGTGGCTATGTTTCCTTCAACAGATAAAAAATTAGAAGAGGGAGGAAAAAAAATCAAAAGAAGAGGAAAGAAGAATTAGGAGAGGGAAAATGAGAAAGATGTGAGTGTCGTGTGCGTACCATGCTGCCACGCTATTGCACGCAGTGGCTCTAGTAGCAGCTGGAGAAGACGCTATGTGCATTGGCTTCAGCGGTAGGCAAGCGTCGTTGAGGGCGTCGTCAAGGGGGAGCAAGGGCATCAAAAGCAACGTAGGCGAGCGTTGGCAAGTGTAGTGTGAGCGTCGATGGCAAGTGAGCAATTGAGGGCGAGGGTGAGCATTGATCAAGGGTGAGCGAAAAGCACATAGAGGGCATTGCTTCGAGCAAATTTATTTTCCACCTAAGTCGGGGGAAACAAAAAACAGTATTGTAGCATCTCTTTTTCCTTCATCCCAAATCTGTTTATCTAAGAAAATAGTAAAAAATTGATGGTTTCATCCGTTCTCTCATGTTTTTCTTCTAAAGAAATACGTCATAATATTTAAATTTATATATTATACAATTTTAATATTTAAACTTGTCAAACACTTCTCTTACAGTATATAATGGAAACAAATAATTAAGTAGTAAATAGATTGTAGAATCTAAGTCATATGGGTTAGGGTTAGTCAAGTGTACCATAAAAGAGGTGATTGACATTCTAAATTAGGATAGATAGGATCCTTGGCCCCCGACAAATATGACATTCTAAATTAGGGAGTTATGGGATTAACCGTTGTTTATTTTAACATAATTGGTTGGTTTGGTACATTCAAGTGAATCTAACCCGTTTCAATTTCCAAATATAATTCGGATTACGGGTTAAATTCGTCAAAATTTCGGACTCTGCGTCGCCTGTTAACCTGTATATTTGAACCATAAAGCCCGACGGCCTGTGGGTGGAGAGCGAGATAGAAGTGAGCCTACTTTTTGATAATTTATTTCTTTTCCCACCACCATTGCCCGCCCTCTCGAAATACGCTATCGTCTCCGCCAGTGGGACGAACGGGACCGATCAAAGAAGCCCTAGCGGCGACGGTCTTGGCTACGTCTTGATTTTCTGTTCTCTTTATCGTCAATAGCGTGGCGCTCACCACGGATTCCTCGTCTACTCCCAGGTTGGTTTCAATCTCCGATATCCATGCTTTACTTTGACGCCTTTCTATGAATGCAACTACGCGATCTACGCAGGATCGAACATTATTTTTTTAAAAATATGGTTTGACGTTGTTCTTGATATACGAGGGTTTTGATTCATACAATCAAATTAATCTACATTTGTCCTTGTTTCTTCTTCGTCCTATTTCTCACCCGTTTTCGTCAATAAACACCCTAACGGATGATTATCCAGCGTGGTCTTTTTTAATTTTTTTTTATCAAGTATCAACTAGGATTTGCATACGAATACTCCTTGACATGGATGATATGATGGCTGATTTTCATTTGTTCATTAAAACTAACTTGAAAAGTTTGTATCACCAAATAAGAATTAGACTTGGTGATGAACAAAAGACTATTTTAAGACACATGATGATTTGGTGTGCCCTTTATGTTTTCAAACATGCTTAAAGATTTTATGAGTTATGAACCAAGTTTTGTAACGTTTTATTGATAAATTAGTGTAGGTTTATTTTGACAACATACTGGCTTACAACTAAATAAAGGATTATCTCTTAAAACTAGCCCTTGAGGTACTTTGATTTGAAAATTTACAAATTAATATGAAAAATATTCTTTCTTTAAACTAGGTCCTCTTTAGGTTCATTATTTCTTCTTAGGGCATTTTTATGATCATAATAAAGTTAAATAAATTAATGAGTTTCTGAAACCATAGTTTGATTATTTCTACAAGAAGTTCATCAAGAAATTTAGCACCGTTATGGCTCCTACCCTTGTTATTAAAAGAAAAAAAAATCATTTGACTAAATTGGCATCTATAGCTTTATAGAAGTCAACCCAAGAATAACTATGACTCATGTCTTTAGGCACTATGATGCTTTGGGGGTAGGGATAAAAGACAATGAGTTAAGATGGTCACTTAATAACATTCTTTAGCAAAAAACTTAATGAAGCCAAGAAATGATACTCTACTTATGAGAAAAAATATACTATTATTCATACCATATCCACTTGAGATACTATTTATTGTCTAATGAATTTGTTATGCGCTTGGATCAGTAGTCACTAAGTTATATTTAACTATAAAAATAATCAAATGTCAACATGCTATATCATATGGTTTCTTTGAGAATACACTTTTGTCTTAAGGTTCTAAATTGACAATGAAAATACATCTGTTAATACATCGAGTATAATTGTTGCCACTTTGCACGCAATTTACATCTAATTTATAGGGTATACTTGTTTAAAGGATAAGTACATTATTAGCTATGATTTGATACATGTTTTATAGTTGCACATATTGGAAATCGATATATTTTTGTTCTTGTAATCCATGATGACTATCTATTTATGGTTAACTTACACCTAATTCATCATACTTCATTCATGAAGTCCTTAATTTGGGAAGTTCATTTTGGGAGGCTTTTAGACCATTTTTTTTATTATACTATTATTCTATTTGTTGATCTATCTTTTTAGTCATCCATGAAGTGAGATATTACTAAAATTCTCGCATTCATATTTATCAACTTATCAAGACTACAAAATAACACTGCACCATTGCTTATTTAGTATGAACCATCAAAATGCCTTATCAGAAACTTATCATAAACACAATTCTATCTTAATAGTAGTTGATAAGTTCTTAAAGATGTTGCATGTCATTATGTGTAATAAACCAATGACATCTCTTGCATGGTCAAATTATTTTGTTATGAAATTATAAGTTTTCATAAATTAACATCTACTATTATGTCAAAACAAGATGTTAAGTTTATATATACTTTTGAAAGTTCCTCGAGAAAGTTTTTAACATGCACTTTAATTTTTCATGCAGCTGTAACCTTTAAACAATCGAGGTTGTAAATTGTACCAATTTTAGGCATCTACTTTAAGAGTATTTCTGTTGAGAAGAGTAAAAATTGGAACTTTGAGTTTGCATGTAATAAATCTATGGATAAGTCCCCTAACAAGTGCTCGTTTGAAGTTCATGGTTACTTATTTCATCAACTTATTGGTATGATTTTTCTTCCAATCACATCTTGCTCATCTGAACTATCTGAGAGTTTTGAGTGCATTCATGATATTCATGCTAATAATTGAAGAAAACCTACCTTGTATAATTATTATAATGAATTTATTAGGAAATTATTTTAAATTTTATGTTGATTTACATTCTAGGCAAAAAGAATACAACAAGGTAATTATGTATTTATCTCTGTATTCATATGCACTCTAATGTCTTCCCTAAAAACTATTTGAAGGGTTGTTATGCCCGTACATTTAGTCCGTTTAGATAGTGAGAAAACTACACTCAAAATATCATATTATTAATTTGTCAAGAAATTTAAGTATTAGCCCACTTTTTAATATCAAAGATTTACTACCTTCCAATGAACATTTGAGTCTCCTTAGTATGTTTATTTCCTTTTTAGGTCATATTCATTCAACCACTCTAATACTAGCACACCATTTAGCATCACCCTCAACATATGGTACCTTTCATTGCTATTTTGTTTGGAGTGGATAACTAAACTAAATTAGTCATGTAGTTCTAAGGATGAATTCCACAGTTTGACACCCGATAAATATCTTAAAACTTGGTAAAAGGAACAACAATTGATGACAATATCTTATTCCATACTATTCCTCCTAAAATTGATTGGTGCTATCTACTTGGATCCATCATTGTCATGTAAGTTGAGCATACATGTAATTAATTGGAGTCAAATCTTTGAGTGAGAGAATAATTCAATTATAAGTTAACTAATTGTGGTTTTCAATTACTTCTATGACAGTGAATGGTTAATTGATTGTGTGGTAGTGGTAACTGGTAAGTTTGATTTATGATTCATATGTCTTTTGCGCTAATGTTTGTAAGTCTATTTAAAGAGCTTATAGTATTGTAATTAGTCATTTTGCTTTGAATGATTAATTTTATTGCTTTGAGTTCATTTCTATGAGAGGAAAGAAAGCCAGAAAGAAAGGAGGGAAGGGAATAATTATAAAAATTTTTCTTTTATTTAATTAGGAGAAGTTGGTAGTTGGTCCTACTACTAAAGATCTTTATTGTTGATAAAAAGGTCCGTTTTACATGAGGAAAGATAGGAAGGGACTCAAAGCAAGTAGTCAGTTTATTTAAAGAGTTTATAATATTGTAAATAGTCAGTTTACTTTGAATGGTTCATTACTTAATTTTATTGCTTTAAGTCCATTTTCATGAGAGGAAAGAAAGCTAGAAAGAAAGGAGGGAAGGGAATAATTATAATATTTTTTTCTTTTGTTTAATTAGGAGAAGCTGGTACTTAGTCTTACTAGTAAAGATCTTAATTGTTAATAAAAAGGTTTGTGACCAAATTCTATCATCACCACTAATTATCATTTTCTTTCTTGTAAAAATTGAGAGAAAAGTTATAACTGAAAAATGTTCTAGGCTTCTTTTGTTGTTTATTGTAATGAAATAAGAGAGGTAAATGGACCTATTAAATAAAAAAAAACATATACCTATTTGTTAAAGAAACGCATAATTAGACATTTGTATTATAAAAAAAAGCTTTAAAAAATTATTTTGTTCAATTATAAGTTGATCTTAAATTTATAAATTAATTCCTAAAATTTTTATGTTATTTGGATTATTTAAATTATCCAAGTTGGCCGACCAAGGTTGTCTAGATGGGTTAGGATAGTCTATACCATTCAAAAGGACTGCAACAATTAGGTGACTTGAATTAGTCGAGTAGCTCAAATAAGAGGTTTACTTGTCCTAGTTGTATGGTTCAAGTTGATATGGTGATCAATTCAAGTTAAGTCATCTGGTCAGACCAAATTGGGCAATCCATCCCAACTTGATAAGGAGGTCTTAACTTGTTGTAGGCAACCTAGATCAATGGACTATCTAAAATTCTTTGGGCATTTTGATTTAATTATGCAATTTAAATTGATTAGGATACTTGATGAGATTAAATCTTTCTATAGTCTGATTGTTTAAACCAATTTGGTTATTAAGATAGGTCAAAGGATTTGTGTGATCTTAGTTTGGTCTCAAGAGAGATGAGAATTATCATGGAATATAGAACCTAGCGAGCTTGTTAGTGTTAAATTGGGCTCAAGCATTTTTAGTTAGGTCACATTGTTTTAAGCTCATCAAGTTAGTGTCAATTTTCTCATTAGCATGATGTGATAAAGGACATTATAGCAAGCTTAGTCTAGCACATGTAGAGGTAAAAATTCAATAGGAAATAATGTCATAGATGGTGGAGCTGCCATTTGAGTAACTTCATATATTACTAACTAGGGATAGTTCTAGGCTATGAGTTAGGTTTTGGACTTGACGAACAGGGGAGATAGTGATGTTCTTAATTAATCCGACGTGCCAAGTGAGATGATAATTACCATGGCATATAAAGCCTAATGAGCTTATTATCATCAAAAGTTTTAAATTGGGTTAAGTTGTTTTGTGTTCACCAAGTTATTAGTTTTATTATTTGGTAACTTAACATCTAAATTGATCAACCTATTAGAATTGATCAGAGGTGTAGATTGATTCGGTTGTCTTCACTGTTTCACATAGTATTATATTGAGCTATAACAACAAATGAGATAAAATAAGACTTTAGATCTTGTGTAGGGTTAGGAGGGTTAATTTTCTAACTAATAGAGGGGCAAATCGGTAAAAAATTTCTTTCACTGTTTCACATAGTTATTATATTGAGCCATTGAGTGGTTTTTTGTTTAACTAGCTAAATTGACAAGTTTGATTTGATTTTCATAATAATTTGATTGTGATGCTAGCTAGAATCCTCAACTATACATATATGAAACTGACGCAAATTGACCAGGCATATGCAAACTGCTGATCTAACTTTTATTGACATTCTTTGCCAGAGAAGTTTCTTTCTACAAAAACTCCGTAACTTATTAGGTGATAGGAAATTTGAGCTCTTGCTTTCCAACTTCCAATTTTTGTTACATTCGTGCAGTGTGTTTGTTTTCCTTGTAATTGATTGACTTGTATGCCATTATCAATAATCAATCCCGTGCTAGGAAAATCGTCTAAGTTTGTTTACACCCTATGATTTCCCACAAGTTCGACTCCTTTGGCTACTGTTCCTTTACCATGTGTTTCTTAGTAGAACTATTAAGCAAGACTAATTCGGAGTCATCCAATTAAGCAATATTTGAAATTTTTTTGGGCTATTCGATGAAAGAATGAGAGGGAATCCTTTTCTCATTTCTTCCACTTCATAAAAGACTAGCTACCAGCTAAATCACATGTAAGCTTGACTACCGATTCAGTGCTCCAGGAAGCTATGTGCTTCCATTAGGTAACCTAGAAGATTTCTGTCTTAGAACGTAGAAGGCCAAACATGGAAACGAAAAAAAAATCAATTTACATACTAACGCTTGAATTCGAATGTTGGGAATTATCTCTATCATTTTCCTACAGTTTCATATATTTTAGCATCCATTTGCACTACTTTGCCTTCCTAGTTTCCCAACCTACCCTGTGAAAAATATTTGCTGTGGCATTATTGTTCATCCTTGTCCTTCTTACATGACAGTATGAGGTTGATTTTTTTAGTCTTTCAAATTATTTTCGTCACTATTTCTCTGAAACAAAAAAATTAAATGTCTGTTACTTTTTATTGCAAATTCAGAGGAAGTTATGTTTATCTCTATTTTCAAATAATCAAGCTTCAACTTATAATCAGTATGGATAAAAATGAACTAAATGGTCGTGATTCAAAGAAGTAAATAGACAAAAGAGAAGTGATTCTATATCTGGGATTAGGAGTATGTTTTGTTACGAAGAGCTGTAGATCAGATTGCATAACAAACTTGAGCTTTCACTTTAATGCGATTCTTCAATTTTATTTTTGTTCTAGTTTATATGTTAGGAATGACGTTCGCTACAAATTTTTAATATTGTTGACATTACGAAACGAGAAGAACGTGATACTTGGTTTGTCTTCAAATCATATTTGCTCATGGTCTGCAATAATGGTTATCCTAACTTGTTATACCGACTGTCCATTTAGATTGCGTATTATAAATTCGTCAGATATTGTTTCTAGTGTAAGCTGGCAGCTCCACTCGACAATGGTTTACCGTAAACTTTAAACTAATATAAACATATCAGTAACCCATTTGCAGGTTTGCAATCATTTTGCAGCTGTGTCTAAGATTATCGCTTCGTGCTGATGCACGGACGGCTGAATTTCATGTGCCTTGAATCTTGATGTCTACGGTTTAGCTAACAATCTAATCACAGAAAGTAAGAATAAACTAGGAATATGTTTTTTGTTAGGGTCCGGCGGGGGGACAGGACGAACGGTTACCATTTTATTTGGGCTGCAAGACTGCTGGGGTCAGCTGGCTATCGAATGGTCCCAAGGCGGACGGAGGAGCATTCGCGGGGCAAACATCGTCTCAACCCCCTGCCAACGAACGTGCTTGCCAACTGGTAGATAATTCTGAAAAAAGGGGGGCTTACAATTAGAAAAATGGGGTGATCTTTACCCCTTAAAAGCACAGATATGTGTTGTGCAGGTATGCACACATCTCAAAAATAAGTGAGGGCGGATGCAGGCGCCCCACTCAGTAGAGAGGGCGCTTAGAAAATTTGTTTTATAATTCTAACCCCTAACCGCCTCTAGCTACTTCAAATGAGGCTGTTCTTTTGTAGTGCTATGGCGGTAAGGTAAATTTTGGGATGCCTATCCAACGGAGATGTAGGAGCTATAAATTCGTGAACCTGGAGTCCTGGACTAAATTTATTCTTAACCCCTGGGCTTCCTAATAAAAAAAATCAGCTTATGAACTTAGGGGGTGTGTTTTCTTGAAGGGGATGCTGGAGCTATAAATTCGTGAACCTAGACTAAACTTATTCTTAACCCCTGTCCCTCCTAATAAAAAAAATCAGCTTATGAACTTAGGGTATGTTTCTTTGAAGGGGATGCAGGAGCTATCAATTCGTGAACCTAGACTGACCTCTTAATAAAAAAAAATTAGCTTATGAAATTAGGGTGTGTTTTTTTGAAGGGATGGAAAATCAGAAAAGAAGGGAAAAAAATCAAGAGGGTAGGGAAAATGAATTAGGGGAGGGAAAATTAGAAGCACGTGAGTGTTATGTGTGTGCCATGCTGCTACAATATTACATGCGATGTCTCCAATGACAGGCGACGAAGACACCACATGCATTGGCTCCAACAGCAAGCAGGGCGAGCGGCAAGTGGCTCTGAGTGTTGTTGAGGCTGTCATTGAGGTCGTCGAAGGCGGGCGAGGGTGTCGTCGTCAAGGGCGAGCGAGGGCATCGAGGGCGTCGCAGATGAGCGAATTTGTTCTTCGCCTGATTTGGGTGGAAACAAAAAAGGGTACTATAGTCGTCCTTTTTTTTCTCCTTTCAAATTTGTCCGTTCAAGGAAACAGCGGAAAATGGATGAATCCATTTGTTTCCTCGTGTTTTCCCTCCAAGGAAACACATCCTTAGTGTAAACTACTATGATATGATATAAATGGTTAAACCTAGGTTAATACTATCCCTCGTTAAGACAAGGCATGCCTATCAGGCCCTAAAGCTTACATCATGACTACAGAGTTATTTATATTCTAGAACATGTCATGTCATTTTACTAAAGGCTTCATCGTTCATAATTACTTTTTGTTCGAACCTTTCTACATCTAAGATTATATTTGATTGAATGTCATTTCTTATTACGATCCTAATAAAATAAGTGCCTCATTTCATTTGGTGGGCCTAAAACATTATGGCAATGAAAAAAAAAAATAGCTAAAGTTCATAATAGCAAACTCGTTGGAATTTGTATATTTTTATTTTTCTCCTTTCAATTCCTATATGAGATTAAACAAGTGTAACGGATGATGCTTGGGTTGTTTTTGAGTGGTCTAGTTATTATAAGCAAGTGTATAGTTTGTCCACCTAGCTTATTAATAATTTTTATTAACATGAACTACTGCTAAATATTTCCGCTAAACTTTACACCTTGTATATTATTATCTTTCTCCTTTCACATCTAGTTAGAATTTGAAAGGAATGAAAAAA
This sequence comes from Costus lasius, assembly GCA_027563935.2. NCBI lineage: Eukaryota > Viridiplantae > Streptophyta > Magnoliopsida > Zingiberales > Costaceae > Costus > Costus lasius. Next base: position 109,577,124 of record CM050453.2, read on the forward strand.
AAATCAAAATTTCCTGTATCTCCTAATATAGAGTGGGAAGGATTGAAAATTGAATATGAAACTAATGAAATTTTCCTCATTTTGGTTTCTATCAAATTGGACGGAATTAGGGAGATTATGCTCATGCTCATGCACTCATGCTACTCTTTGTTCGTGCTTATGTTTACCCCATTTCATATTTGCCGTAGGCTCACCTTCTCTTGCCCTTGCGCTCCGCCCTATACTGTCCTTATCTTTCCTCTCTCAAAGAAAAAATAAGCAGGGAAAATTTTATTATTTTTCTATCCTCTTGTATTATTTTTTTTTTCATTCCAATATTCCTCTCTTGCACTTTTCTTTCCTCTCTAGGACATGAACTTAGATTCGAGGCTTTTGCCTCCTCTGTATCAAGGTGAAATCATGTAAAACATTTAGGATTCATATTTGATGGTCAAGTTGAAGAGTGTCGACCTTTATAATGTCCAAATTGGACTCCACATAATGTATTTGAGGATGCTAAAACTTGAGGACCATAGTAATAAAAACCTAACTGAAATTTCCAATATATGGGCGTGCGTGTACGCCCTTTTGTATAATTTCTGTCATAGCATATCGTTAATTTTAATATTCAGATTGTAAAGAAAACTTATATCAATCTAACCTCTAAAGGCATGATTTGCAATAGCTACTGTTTGCAATTTGAGGATAGCTAAATGAAAGAAGAGGGGAAAGGAAGATGATTTTAGCATAGTTATTAGGATGAGTATGATCTGATTTAATCATAGTTATTTATTGGTTAAAGTAGTGGCTCAATTTGCCTAGTCATAGATATATTCAATAATTCAAGATTTACTGCATATATAATTATAACAAAAGTATTTAGTATTAAATAAATTAAATTACTTGGGCAAATCCAATTTCTAGTGAATTATTGTGTGAAGTGTGCTGGTTTAATTTTATCATTATTATTTAGTCAGATCAATTTATTTGGTTTTTGGACACGATATTTAAGCACATTTTGGTATGAATTATTATAACAAGATTACCCTGCCCAATGCCAAAACTCTGAAGAGGAGATATAATGTTTTCTTGGTTTTTAGACATTATAGTGGATGATAACGTTTTCGGATACTTAAGTTTTAAATTTCATACTTAATGTGAACATTCTTTTTACAAACTGGTTAAGCTTCTCCAAATGACATCGACATATACTTGATTTTTATGGTTGCGTCTGTCCTTTACCTATTATATACCTGGCTTTGGGCAAATTGTCGTGTAGTGATCAGCCGGACACAAGTGGGATTGCGTCGACTGCCTTCTCACTACATTTCTAGTTAGGTCCATGGACTAGTGGGTCATGAGATGTTTTCAATTACTGTCCTTTTGTCAGTTAAGTTTCACATTTCTTCCGCCAAAATATAGGAACACAATTATAATGGTGTTGCATTGGCGACAGACAATCAAGTTTTGACTCCTTTACACAAATTTGTGGAGCAGAGTTGAGCCAATCTTTTCTTCTTATCGCATTGGTCTCTCTCTCTCTCTCTCTCTCTCTCTCTTTATATATATATATATGTGTGCTCTATTTGGTCAGTTTGATCGAAGGTTTTTTTTACCAAGTTTATAAAAATTAAAAATGCTCTTATGATAATTGAATCAACCTCTTTTCTTGTTTTATGTTATTAATGCTTTTGAAATTTAATTGAACTGGAAGCATATTGGATTCTTGTCGGCAAAGCATTGGTCCTTTTGCGGTGAGAATTCCTTCAGGAATGAATTCAACATCATTGGAAAATTCATGTTATCTATGGTATTGTTTTATTTAATTGTTGGATGACATATATGCAGTAAGGAAAATCTTAAGGTTGTAGATGTTTTGTCATTGTAAATACTCGCGGAGTTGCATATTTACTCTTCAATTTTGCGTCAATCGTTTCTTCGAATAATCTATTTCACTGTGCACATCAGATCTCTCCTGATGCGCCTTGTTTTAGCTTAAATTTGCATCTTTCTATGTGCGTTAGTTTAAGGGAATTATTGTTTTGTAGACACAGTAAGAAAAAAAAAAAGTTTAGCAGATGAATGCCCGGAGGCAATTTCATAATATTTTTATTTTATTTCTTTTAGTTCTCTTTTGTTCCTTATAGAGGATACTGAACTAAACGCTCCGCATAAGGTTCGCGCTTTTGCCTCCTATGGCTATGCATCAAGTGGGCAATGCCCACTAGGGCCCAGTTTGGTTCCTCCAAACGGCCACTAGGAATCGCCGAATCGGTACGGGCGATTCACCCTGCTAGCCGCATCCTGATTTCATGAACAATGTGTTTTTACTGAAGTAAGAAAATAGAGTTCAACAGGCAAAGAAGTAAAGAACAAAGGCCTGGCCTAGCCCAAACAAACAACCTCCACCGTGTCCGTCATTAGTATTACCAAATGTGGATTTTTTTTTTCTCCTAAAATATTTTTTTGAGTAAAACTTCTAAGCGCATAAGTGACTTCACCTCCTCACAGCTAAGGTCAAATTTTTTCACAGGCGGTGTAAATTTTTTCACAGGTCAAATTTTAAGCGCTGAATGCTTTTTCTCCTTTGTTTAGATGTGCATGCGTGATGTCTTGATTTATAAGCAAAATATTACGACATTAGGAAACAGGAAAGAAAACCTGTTGTGTGGTTTGTATAAATATGACATACTGAGGTTGAGATAGCCGTACTGCAGAGGCGGCCTGGGCCAATTTTTTTTTCCCAAATTGATTTCTCTTTCCCATCATACATCCTCCCTCCTGGAAAAAGGTTGTATGTTGCTCTGCTCTGCTTCTTGACGCTCTCTGCTCTCGTGTCTTTGGCAGATCTAAACTTGTCAGACAAACCACAGGTCTTCACTCCCTCATTGTTCAACGATCCCGCTTTAGAGGAGAAGGGGAAGCGGAATCACGGATCTCGCCACTTTCTTTTACTAAAATTCGTTTGAGTTGGGCTGGATTTTGGTGCTGGGTGGTGGGATGGGGAGTCAGGTCAGAGGGACGCAGCTGCAGTGGTCGCAGCTGCTGCCGCCTGCCAAAACGATTCCCTCTCAGGCCGCCTGCGGTCCAGTATCGCATCCCCGTTCTTCTAATCGAAGGGGCTCGACAGCAGTCCGTGGCAGGAACCGGGTTTTCTCCTCGCCCTTCGTCTGTTCCGGCGTAGGTAAGCTGTTGAGGTCCAGATCGGTGGAGAGTCTCAGGGTCACAAGGTCTTGCGAGAAGAAAACCATGCGCCGGGTAGTCAGTGCCAGCTTCGAGCACTTGGACGACGAGGACGATGAGGCCTTCGTGAGAAGGATTGAGCAATTGGCCATTGAGTTTCAGCATCAGAAAGGAAATAGCGATTGGGTGATTGATGAGGGCGAATCCTCAGCCGCCTCCCCGGCCTCTCTCTCCGAGAAGCAGGAGCCGTCAACGGAGTCGCCATGGCTTCCCCTCCGTCCCGAGACCCCAGACTGGGCCAAACAGAGTGTGCTGGCGAGCATAGAAATGAACGCCAATGCCTTGGAGATTCCGCTGTCGCTCCGGATCCTAAGGAGGAAGAAGCGCCAGGACGGGTGGTTCCGGGATGCGGGCGAGTCGACTTGCTGCTCCGTGAACCGGGCCTTCTCATCTATGGTGTTCATGATTCGCGAGCTCCATAGCTACATGCTACAGATGCGCGAGGTAGTTTTCCGTGAGGACCTCCAGGGTATCCTGGCGCGGGTGCATCACGAGATGAACTCCTCCTTCGTCTGGCTCTTTCAACAGATTTTCTCCTGCACCCCCACCCTCATGGTCTCCATCATGCTCCTCCTTGCCAACTTCACCGTGTTTTCTATGGGAAACCTTGATGGCACCTCCATGGCGGCGCCGAAACCGCCAGCCCAACAGTCGTTAGTCGAGACGGTCGTGGTAGAGGACCGTAGCAACAGACAGCCCGATCGATCCTCTATCGTGAAGACATTCTCCTCTGTCGGAAGAGCTGCTTCCGTCGGAGACAGTGGAGCGGGCGGCGGAGGGAAGGGGAGACCGGTGGCAGGTGCCACGGGCGATGAGAGGTCGGATGACGGGTCCTCGTACCGGACAATCCTCCCGGATGGGATGTCGACGGCTCCTGCGATGACAAACGCCGAGGAAGTGGGAGGGAGCAAAGAGGCGGCGTCAAACCCAGTGGCCACCGCGGCGGCTGAGGCTATGATTTGGAAAGAGATGCTTGATGAAGCGCATAGGATGCAAGCAAGGACTACCGACTTTGCTCTCACTGATCCGGAAACGCGGCGGAATCTCGTTGCGCCGGTAACCGTCGAACTGGAGCCCGACGAATGCCCGGAGTACCTGCATACCGAGATCATGTACCAAACGGCCCTGCTGCAGGAACCCGAGAATCCCCTCCTCCTCGCCAACTTTGCTCAGTTCCTCTATGTCGTCCTACACGATCACGACAGGTAATCTCAAATTGATTTTTGGTGTAATCAAGTTCCGTTTCGTTGTGCATTTGGTAATTTTGTCTGTTTGTTCATATTGCTGCGGATTAATCATCAGCATCGGTATAGAATCTGAATAGTTTTTTTTTTGTTTCCCCTTCAAACCAGTGCGTCTATTGGCACAATCTCGAACTTTTGCTTGCTTGTTTCCTTTTTCTATTCTTTTTTTAAAAAAAAAAAAAAAATCAGAGTTCTTAGTATTGTCCTGTGATGGGCGTGTAACAGGGCGGAGTGCTACTTCAAAAGAGCGGCTGCAGTGGTTCCGGCGGACGCCGAGGCATTGGGTCGGTACGCTAGCTTCTTATGGCTTGCTAGGAATGACCTGGAGGCTGCAGAGGAGACCTACTTGCAAGCCATTGATGCGGAACCCGGCAACACCTTCCACGCTGCAAACTATGCTCATTTCTTGTGGAATACTGGCGGCGAGGACACTTGCTACCCTCTTGACGACGACGGCGAGCACGCAGAGTAGCAGCACTCTTTACAATTATAGAAGTAACAAAATGACGGCAATTTTTGCAGTCACAGAAGTAAAAAAGACCAGTATCCTAATCGGATCAGCAAACGGCGGATGGGATGCGATGCGATGCGATGGACGAGGTCTTCAACTGTTAATATCAATCCAATAAAGAAAGGCATAATAGAGTGTAAATACGAAATTAATTGAATGTGTTCTTTGGGCGAGAAATCTTGTGACGGTGGGCAATTGGGGAATATTACTATACTTATTTCCAGGAGGGTTTTGACCTCTTGAGTTGGAGAGAAATCACTCGTCTTTTGATAATAGTCTTTGTTTCTAGAGGTTGGCGTCATGGAATGTGAGATCTGCCATCTCGATGTGTAATATAATTTTGTAAATCACCTCAAATTGCACATATAGCTGTTTTCTTCTCTTTGTCAATGGGAGGACGCTGGCGCCAAGTGGCTTGATCATTATCACATAACAGGAGGAACCCGTGTATGAGATCGGGTAACCTTCGTTGTCGAACTGCACCATCGACTTCTGTAGTTTCTTCAATGATTCTTAGAGCTTCTCGATGCACTCACCACGAAGGCACACCATTCCCGTGGACCAGTTCTCTTCTCACGTCAGTCCAGTGAACCTACCCACAAATTGTTTTCTATTCGGACTTTTTGCAAGCTGTCACTATTACAGACTGGTAGTTTCGGAGTACCAAATTGTTGTTAGGGATCTCTTGACCGTTATTATAGCAAGGTTTCACTGTATGCCTTCCTGATGGTATCATTATCATATAAAACCAATTGAACATTTCGATATCAGGCGAATTCCCCCATTACAGTCTTCCGAGCCGTCCTCATTATAGTTATAGACCACTAGTTATTTAAGTGTGCATAAACAAATCGAAAATTTAAATTTTGTAAAAATGAATCGTTGTTCACGCCTCCAACTATGTGGTTGCTCAAGCGCAGCTGGCAAAAATAAAGATTTTTTATTTTTGTGAAATTTAAAAATCAAGTATCTAGCCGGAAGCATATTCCCGTTCCACGGTGGTGGCTACACACTATTCTGCTCGAGCACTCTGCATCACCTTTTCCGGTCAATCACGTGGGCGAGTTTGTAGTGTGCGTATCGTCCGATATGAAGCTTTGGGGGCCATGCCGAAGAGGACACATTCCAGACGAAAACTTGGCAATTTAAAAAACAGACTGGTCACTAGCTCCCATTCTATTATGGCCCTCGATTGCCCATGTTTCCTTTATTTTTAGTGTACAGTATTCTTGATATTTTACTGGGGATTGGGGGGGTGATGATCATCAGTGCAAAGATTAACCTGCATCAACACATATACACAGGATGGCAATGATGCTTTTCAACAAGATTGTATTCTGGTAGTGTACTTTTGTTTGTGCATTATACTAACTGTTTTTGTAGTTAGTGATTTATCACTGTTGGCTCTTTCTTGAACCAAAATAGGAGCCAGCACCATGCTGTCTTTTTTATAAGTATTTACTGGCTTCTATTTTCTGCCAGAAAAAATTAAAAGGTGTTTAGCTAAATTGTTATGATGGTCAAATTTTTTTAAAAAAATATTTAAAAATAATTTTAAATTTAATATTTTTTATTAAAATAATAATTTTATTATTGTAAAGACATAAAAATATAGATGCACACATGAGATGCAAGAAGAAAAATAATTATAAACTAGCCAAAAGTAGCTCCCTCCTAGCTTTTTTAAACTCATGCTGCTTCTAAGTTCTAGAAATAACTGATTAAATACTCTAACTTTTTAAAATCAATTATTTTGACCAGCAAAAATAGCTAACCAGCTATTCCAAATAGGGCCTATGGCGTCCGTTAATTGTTGGGTCACCCCGGCAACTATTATACGTTATCAAATACGTATAAAATTATTTGGCCCTTTAAAATATGTGTACAGCGGATAAAAGAGCCCAATGCTTACCCTTTTTTATCCGGTTACTCTTTTAACTCATAATCTCATCAAATACGATCACATATTGGCTAGTAAATGGGCCTGGTTTGATCTGATTGGGCTGGAATAGTCATATATGTTCATTTCGTAATGTCATATTGGGCCGTATCTTTATGAGCGGCCAATGTGTGCGGTAATTTAATTAGTAGTAGAAGTATACTGTTATAATTTTGAGCATGTCTTCATTTTTTTTCGTATAAAATATATAAAATTTTGGAAAACCGACCCACTATAATCAATTCACACTATGTAAAGGAGTAAATTGATTGACAATAATTCTAGTAAATTGGATCATAAAATTCTTAACTCTAGCTTCCTTCCCTAAGGAGTCTTACAAGTCAACAGTCAAAGATTCTTACGAAAATAGAAATGTGCCAGGACTTGGTGGCAACCAAACAAAAAAAAAGTAAGAAGATTTCTTTGACCCATTAACCAATTCCGGGAGCTCATCAGGCTCTTATTTGTAATAAAAGGAATAAGGACACTTTTATTTTAAAAAATTATAATATTTCGTCACCATAATTTCTTCGTATGATTATATATAATATAATAATATTATTTTAATTTTTATTATAATATTTTAATGCTCTACCTTATTTTTTTTGCACCGACTTGTGTAAATGCACATGATCTATTAATGACTATTATACCAAATACACACACATAAAAGTATATAATATATAAATACACTAACTAGTCACGTAATGATCGAAGAGCTATTTTTTTCTGATTACAAAAAAATGAATACAAATGTATCTATAAAAACAGCCAATTTATTTGAATAATTAAATTTACACATGTTGACAATTCGAGGTTTGCTTTCCAGCTTCGGGTCTCGGGTCGCCGACGGTTGACCCGAAAATCCGGTTGCACTTTGACCATCAAATTAAGTCAAGAAAACACTTTTGAATTCTAATTGAGCACAAACATCAAATAGAAACCTTAAATATATTCCACCATGCACCCAAAGCAATTAAATAATTGACCCTCGTGTAGATTAAGACCCACAGCTGTACCACATTTTGCTTCTAATATCTTATGAAAGTGTTTTTGAATTTAGACACTTCGACCGTAACAGAAAAGAAGATGAAAAAAATATTTTAATTTTAAGAATTTTTAACAATTATGAATCAGATGATCGAAAATTTATAATGTTATGTGCTATGCCTGTGTATGAATATTATTTTCCTGCCGCTTTCTTCGTCTTACTCCACGACCAGCGCTCGCAGAGTACTCGTTGCTAGCTGTTGCAGCAGAGAAGAAAATGGCGCGCCTGGAGCAGCAAGCAGAGGAGGCATCCACCTCGGCGAAGAATGGCGGCGGTGATAAGAAAGCGGACGATGGAGAGATCTTTCGGGGATTCAGCGTGAAGGGCATACTTTGGCACGGCGGCTCCGCATGGGACGCCTGGTTCAGCTGCGCCTCCAATCAAGTACTCTCCGTCTTTGTTCTTTGAACTCTTTTCATAAAATCATAAGCATCGGGGGATTGCGATCAATGGAGGATGCACGTCGCAGGTGGCGCAGGTGCTGCTGACTTTGCCGTACTCGTTCTCGCAGCTGGGGATGCTGTCGGGCGTGATCCTGCAGCTGCTCTACGGGATCATGGGCAGCTGGACGGCGTACCTCATCAGCGTCCTCTACGTCGAGTACCGCGCACGCAAGGAGAAGGAAAACGTGAGCTTCAAGAATCACGTAATCCAGGTTCGTCTTCTTCGATTCATTTCTCTCTTCTCCCCTGCTTTCCCTGTTAAAAAAATGGTTACTCCTCCACCACCCCTACACTCCAAAATTCCAATTAGCTTGCATTTTTAGTGCCTTTTGACCAATTTGAGTTCAGAATCCCTCCCTGGTTTATACTGTCATCTGCATGTGGCAGTGGTTCGAGGTGCTGGATGGGCTGCTGGGGCCGTACTGGAAGGCCGCCGGCCTCGTCTTCAACTGCACCTTCCTCCTCTTCGGCTCCGTCATCCAACTCATTGCCTGTGCCAGGTGTGTTCTTCTTCAATCTTAAAAAGTTTTATCTTTTTCTTTTAAAACATTGAATTGATGGTGATGGAGCAGCAATATTTACTACATCAATGACCGTCTTGACAAGAGGACATGGACGTACATCTTCGGCGCCAGCTGCGCCGCCACCGTGTTCATTCCCTCCTTCCACAACTACAGGATTTGGTCCTTCCTCGGCCTCGGCATGACCACCTACACCGCCTGGTATCTCGCCATCGCCGCCATTGCCCACGGCCAGGTTCACTCCCGTAAACCGTACTTGTACTATAAGATTAGCAGGGAGAAGAAGCGATGACGAGAATGGAATGATTTTTCTTGTTTGGAATTGAATGGCGCAGGAGGACGGCGTGATGCATTCGGGGCCGACAAAACTAGTGCTCTACTTCACCGGCGCCACCAACATACTCTATACTTTCGGCGGCCATGCTGTCACTGTGTGAGTGCTCGTGTGGCAATTGGCACCTGGGACCAAAACTACAATTTCGCCATGGTCAGATTAATTTATTGCTGGTTTTTGCAGGGAGATCATGCACGCCATGTGGAAGCCACAAAAGTTCAAGTACATCTACTTGCTGGCGACGATGTACGTCTTCACGCTGACCCTGCCGTCGGCGGCGGCCATGTACTGGGCCTTCGGCGACCAACTTCTTAGCCACTCCAACGCCTTCTCGCTGCTGCCCAAGTCCAGGTGGAGGGACGCGGCCGTGATCCTGATGCTGATCCACCAGTTCATCACCTTCGGCTTCGCCTGCACCCCACTCTACTTCGTGTGGGAGAAGCTGATCGGCATGCACGACACCAAGAACATCTGCCTCCGCGCCCTCGCCCGCCTCCCCGTGGTCATCCCCATCTGGTTCCTCGCCATCATCTTCCCCTTCTTCGGCCCCATCAACTCCGCCGTCGGCGCCCTCCTCGTCAGCTTCACCGTCTACGTCATCCCCGCCTTGGCGCACATGTTCACATACCGCTCACCATCGGCTCGACAGGTAGCATCCGCACCATCCTCATTCCCCCAACCGGGACATTTCATCGAACATGTACTGATCCAACGAATTGTGATCGCAGAACGCAGCGGAGAAGCCTCCCTTCTTCATGCGGAACTGGACGGCGATGTACGTGGCGAACGGCTTCATCGTGGCGTGGGTTTTGGTGGTCGGATTTGCGCTCGGCGGGTGGGCGAGCCTGAACAACTTCGTGAAGCAGGTGGACACCTTCGGGCTCTTCGCCAGGTGCTATCAGTGCCCCCCCAAGCCACAACCACTCTAATGCTGTGTGGTGAGATGTAAATTAATTGTATTCTTCATAATTTAAATCCAATGATCATATGAATCAGTGAGGCCTATTGGGCCTGAATCCACAATATGTTCGGTAACGTAGTCCAGTTAGCCATTTTTATTTGGGCCATCCAGTTGACTTCACTTCAATGTGGTTGTTGTAAATTCTGAATTATTTGATTAAAGTTTTACCACACACCTGATTGATTAAAAAATAATTAACATCTTGTTTACTAGAAAAGAAAAAAAAAACTTTATTTTCCTTGGTTTACTATAAGAAAATCAAGGAATGAAAACTACCTTCATTTTCCTTCCAAAATCCTCTAAATGCAATCCGCCCAAATCGGTTAGAAAATTACGCTTACTTCGTCTACCTCGTGTTCACTTCGCCGCCGGCTTGTCCGCATGTCTTCGTCTACCTCATCACCAGCTCGTCCACCTCATTGCCATCCTGATCTCCCTGCTCGTCCGCCAGTGACCGTGATAATAAGGTTGTAGGGAGACGAGGTCACTTGCCCCACAAATCAATTGACATCGAGATAGATGAGGTTGGAGGGAGAGAGCATATCAAGGAGGAGATGATGATGCCTTTCCCATTGGGGATGCTCTTCCCGTGTCTCAAAATCCAATAGCTGTTGCAAAGGAATGACCTGCTTGGTTCCATTGTCGTCATCTTGTGTGCCTCATCATTGGCTCGTCTGCCTCATTCGCCGTGTCACCGTCCCGATCTCCCTGTAATACCCTGAGTTTAGTATCATACTGAAAGTGGGAGGAAAGATTATATGATATATAAGGCTTAGTGGGCTTGCTATTGTTAACTTGGGCTTAAGCATTTTAATAGATTGGGTCACGTTGCAAATCGGCTCACTAAGTTAATAAATAGTTTGCTTACTAAGCGGGTCGTAACAAATAGTATCAGAGCAAAAACTTAGTCCTAAGCATGATGAAAGGCTAAGCATGATGAGAGGCCAATAGGAAAGGGCTACTGAGGATGGTGGAGCCGCCTTTGGGCTGATCTCACATGCTGCCGACTAAGGGATGGTGGGTTTGACAAGGGCGTCAAGTCTTAAGTGGGAGAGATTGTAATACCCCGAGTTTAGTCCCACATTAAAAGTGAGAGGAAAGATTATATGATATATAAGGCTTAGTGGGCTTGCTATTGTTAACTTGGGCTTAAGCATTTTAATAGATTGGGCCACGTTACAAATCGGCTCACCAATTTAATAAATAGTTTGCTTACTAAGCGGGTCGTAACAAATGGTATCAGAGCAAAACTTAGTCCTAAGCATAGTGAGAGCCCAATAGGAAAGGGCTGCTGAGGATGGTGGAGCCTCCATTGAGCTGACCTCACATGCTACCGACTAAGGGATGGTAGGCTTGACGAGTACGTCAAGTTTAGTCCTATATTGAAAGTGAGAGAAATAATTATATGATATATAAGGCTTAATGAGCTTGCTATTGTTAACTTGGGCTTAAGCATTTTAATAAATTAAGTCACATTGTAAATCAGCTCACCAAGTTAATAAATAATTTGCTTACTAAGTAGGTCGTAATACTCCCCGTCTTGTCTACCTCGTCAATGTACCGATCTCCCTGCTTGTCCGATGGTGACCGTGATGATGAGGTTGGAGGGAGACGAGGTTACTTGTTTGCTTTGTTGGGGTGCTCTTCGTTGTCTCAAATTTTTTTATTTTTCTATTTTGACATGATTAGCACATGATTTATTTTTTTTTACTTAATTTTTTTTTTTGCTAAAATTTTTTATTTATTTTTTATTCTTACATAGTAAACACGGCCTAAAAGAATTATGGAGAAAAGTAGACCGATTTCAAATGAGGCCTCAAAGTCAATACCACTTAAATAACACTGCTTTGAATTATTTCTGGCTTTTTGAGTGATTTAGTCATCGGTCTTGTGATCAAACAGTTTGGTTCTTCTTGAATTTTTTAATTTGTTGTCTATTTTAGAATACAAACCTAAGACTTTGATCCTCGTGCAATAAATCTTCTCATTAAAATCTCTGTTTCACATTTTGTTGTCAAACTGTGCAGTTCACATTTTAAAAATCTCTAATGTATAATTTTTTTAAACAGATAAGTAATTAATAAGGCGAGTTTAGATTTTAAGATTTCATTATCTAAAAACTATGTTCGGATTTCCGACAATTTAATATACTAATTTATATTTTCTTTAACAAAATTTTAATAATTTATTCCTAAAAAATTCAATCATAAAAATATTCAAATATAATAATAATAATAATAATAATAATAATATATATTACAAAATTAAAGTAAATTCAAAATCTTAAAACACAATATACACTAAAACTCATAACTCCTGAATATATAAAAAAAAACAAAGCAATACTGAATAATAGTGGTTTAAAAATCCTCTGAATTATTCTGAACTTTTATAATTATTTAAAAACTTACATCGGTCGAATTAACTAAAATTTTAGTTTGATTCAATGGGTTACCATCGGTTTTTAATTTACTAATTTTTTTTCTTCCTTGGCTTACGCAAAAGGTCTCGGTCAGAAGTCATGTGTAATTATTATGTTCTTTATCTTTCATTAAGTTGTCATACATCAATTGAATATATTCCTACTTACTGTAGTGAGGTTGTGGAAGAGAGAAAATTTTCTAGTCAAGTCACGGGTGTGATAATCCCACCTTTTCTTTTCTTTCATTACGTGACAACGAAACGAAAGCCATGCCCCAGATACGGGGCAAAGCGATCACTCGTTGACTTGGAATCCCGAGTCTAAGACTTTATTCGTTGACTTTTCAACTACATATGCCGTCAGTCACTATATTTACCATGACGGAGATTTGACTTGACCAAGCTAGCTCAATTTCATGGTGTTCGATATATTTATTTTATGTCTAAAATGATCTTAAATTTTAAATTTTGAATTGAAAAATATTTTGTTGAATAGAAGGCTTAGATTTTTCAAAACGTTTAATGAATGAATCCCATGATGATTTGATAAGGTTATATATTAAGAGTGCAAAGTCTCTATCACAAGAGATCTTATGAACCGGAGGACAAAAATATAATGCACAACAATCATTCTTAATTGGCACGTAAATAAAAAAAATCCCCTATTTTATGATCTCTATTACTAGCTTAGGCACTAGAGAAACAATGCTTAAATAGCTCAAGCACCCTTTTTTATTCAAATTAACATGGAGAGAGCCTACGAAAGGCAATGTCTCAAGTCTCAAATCCATTTTCGTGGATGAATCAAGTTAATTGACTAGTTATCACTTGGATAACCAAATCTAATTCACATCAATGAAGCAAGACTCGTTAGAACATGTGCAGCTAAGAAAGGCATAAGGTTAATACGTTGAAGATTAATGCTCTCTCAGTAAGACTAATACGTTCGAGATTGACGTGTGTTGAGTAGTCTGCTGCGTATGTATCAAGTCAGAGTTGATCATTACTTTTTCTCCGTTATAAATAGAATGGCCGTTGCTTCTCGTTCCTCAATCCGCTGCGATTGTTCTTTATTGAAAAGAACAATGGCAATGGAGCTCAGCATGCACGCTGGCATTCTTCTCCTCGTCCTTCTTCAGCCTCTTCTCCACTGTCAATCCGCCACCACCTCCGGACCCGAGACCGATCGCGCCGCCCTCCTAGCCTTCAAGACAGCGATCACTGACTACCCGCAAAGTATCCTCCACTCCTGGAACAGCTCACTAGGCATCTGCCAGTGGGCGGGCGTCTCGTGCGCCGACAGCCAACACCCCGGCAGGGTCTCCTCCCTAGCTCTGGGATTCACGGGCATCGGCGGTGTCCTCACCCCCTCCATCGCAGACCTCATCCACCTCACCAAACTCAACCTGAGTGGCAATACCTTGAGCGGCGACATCCCGTGTAGCGTTTCGAAATTTTTAAAAAAGCTGATGGGACAGGACAACCACATCTCATCCCACTCTCCCTTGCTCCCCACGCTCCCCTCTTTTCTCCCCTATTCTCCCCGTGAACCACCCGACCCCATCTCCTCTTCCTCTCCTTATCTTCCCCTCCTCTCCCGCTGCTTCGCCATCATCGAACTCATCTTCCTCCCTTCCTCACGCATTCTTCCTTCCAGCATCCTCTTCCGCCTCCGACCGTAGCTCCGGCGAGCGGAAGCTTTTTCCGGCTTCCACGCGTGTGCGACGACGGAGACACGATCGAAGCCCTAGATCCGGTGCGTCCTTCGTCTCCGGCGGCACCGGCGAGCTTCCCCACCTTCGGTGAAGCTTTCCTCCCTGTTCCGACGCATTTCTGGTGTCGTCTTCCCCGTTTCCGGCAACGTGCGCAAGTGACGCCGCCGGCGGTTTTTCCTTCGATCCTGGCGACCCGACCTCCTCTCGCGAAATCGGTGGTACGGCTGAACTCCTCTCGCCGGCGGCTACCTCGTGACACTTCCAGAATTTCGACCGACCGCCGAAGTTACTGTTCCGGCTGTGGCGCCACTTTTCCGGCGAACTCCGACGACCGTGACTGTATTTCCGGGTTGTGCGTGCGTGGACTTTATTAGACGAGTACCTGGTTGGTTCTAGCGCAGACCTACAGGAACCAGGTAGGGTTCTAACCTCCTTCTATTGTTCGGTGCCAAACTGCATGCGTAGATAGCAGCACCACCTTCTTGTTGTCTATATCTGATTATTACCTTCGTATACCCTTTGAGATCTGTATCTTGCCATTGAGTCACATGGATGCTTGCATGTTACCTGATTTTATGTTTCGGTGTATGATATTGTTGACGGTAGATTTATATGCAGTACATATATATTTTGGCTGTCTTTACCGCCAGCTTGTGTTGATATTGGGATAGACGGATAAGTCTGACTGGGATAGTCCACCATCCGAGATCCTTGTGATTTTGGCCATTGGTAGTAGTCATGGATGCAGTCTGTGTGAGCCCATGGACTACAGGCCTCCGGATGGGTCACAGTCGGATGTCCTGGGACTCGGCATTCCGGGGTGATCTGGGTGTAGGACGCTACACCGGCGGACTGTCGACGGACAGTCGTTTCTACCGTTAGCTGGCGGTAGGAACCACTCTTTGAGTGCGCGTCCTACGGGACATTTGGTACAGCTGGATTTCCACTTGCATGCTGTACTTTCTGTACTTACTTAGTCGAGTTATATTTACTTATAGTGCACTTCTGTTTATTAATTATTGTTGGATTCTCCTTACTCTTATATGCATCATCTACTTATTAAACCCTACTTAGCCTCCCGGCTAACTCCCCTTGCCTTGCCTCCAGGTTCAGGCTCGGCTCCCTCTGGTGCGCAGTAGATAGATAGGTAGATTATCTTCCCTATCATGTGTTGTATTTTTCTTATGTGTTGCACGTGTTATTTGTTATTGTCGTATTTCGAGGATTATATCTAATGAGATTGTCTTTATCTGGTCACGGATGAGTGTGGATTTGTGGGTCAGGACTGTTCGGCCTTGTGTGTATTGTTGACTTTGACCACTGCGTCGGTCTGATGTGTATTTTATCTATGTGGATTTCGTCGTTTATGTTAATTATCGTCTTGTATTATATCATAAATCTGTATGACTTTACAGGTTCATTGTTTGCCATGTTCTAAAACTGGGCGTGACATCCCGCCTTCCCCCAGGAATCTTTCGTCTCTTATGGTGCTCGATCTAAATAGCAACAAGCTCAGTGGAAACATCCCAGCCTCGCTTGGGGAGCTTTCCAATCTCATCCACCTCGATCTTTCCCAGAACGAGCTTAACGGCGGAATACCGACTTCATTAGGGAACCTCTCTTCCCTACGCCTGCTCTCACTCGAAAACAACATTCACCTCAACGGCCCAATCCCATCTGAGTTGGGAAATTTGCCGACCCTCAAGTGGCTGGATCTATCCAATAACAGCTTTTCGGGTGAGATCCCCTCGTCGATGGGCGGAATCCTTTCTCTCGAGGTCCTTGTGCTCTCCGCCAACAATCTCACCGGAGGCATTCCCGACTCTTTCGGCAACCTGATAAACATCACCTATCTCGACATCCACCAAAATACCTTGACTGGTCCGATCCATCCCTCGATCAGCAGCCTATCCTCACTGGAAGTTGTTGATTTGTCGTCCAACCAACTCGAAGGGAGAATTCCAGAGGAACTAGGCCGCCTCCGGAGTCTCCTGTCCTTCCAGGTGGCGTTTAATCGGCTCTCCGGCGACGTTCCGTTCTCTCTCTTCAGTATTACCAGTTTACAAACTGTAAGCTTGATGAACAACAACTTTTCCGGATCACTCCCAGAAGAAATCGGTAACACTCTGCCAAATCTCCAGTTTCTTAGTTTGGCCTACAACCAGATGGAGGGATCGATTCCCAGCTCGTTGACCAATGCCACCCTGCTGCAGCTGCTTGATCTAAACAGCAACAAGTTCACCGGTAAAATCCCGGCTAATCTGGGCAACCTGCGAAATCTCGAGGTCCTCTCTCTAGGCGACAACAGTCTCGTGGCCAGAGGAGAGGAGGACTGGGAGTTCTTCTCTTCCCTGGTCGGCTGCACTGGGCTAGAGGAACTGAACTTGATGAATAATCAACTCAGAGGCGAGCTGTCATCCTTGGCAAACCTGTCGACGCAGCTCATGTCTAACACTGGGGGGGAACCAAATCTCTGGAACTTTTCCTCTCGGGATAAAAAATTTTGTCAACCTTGTGACGCTAATCTTAGAATACAACCAGTTCACCGGCTCCATTCCTGAATTCCTCGGAGAGTTAGTCAACCTAGAATCTTTGGACCTTCGAGGAAACAAGTTCAATGGGAGGATCCCACCGGCACTCGGCAATTTGGCTCGATTGAACGAGCTTTTCTTGGACAGGAATGAGCTGCAGGGCATCATCCCGGCGAGCCTCGGTAGGTGCCAGAATCTGAACATTTTGGATCTCTCTCACAATCGGCTCGCCGGGTCGGTTCCGAAAGAAGTTCTTGGTATTGCATCCTTGTCAAACTACGTTGACCTGTCAAACAACTACTTGACCGGCACATTGCCGCCGGAGGTCGGCCTGTTGCAGAACCTCCAGTTCCTGACCCTAGCAAATAACAGGCTCTCCGGGAAGATACCGAGCAACATAGGAAGCTGCCAAGTGTTGGAGTACCTCAATTTGAGTAGTAACTCGTTTGAAGGAGCAATTCCCTCGACGGTGAGCAACTTGAGAGGTCTTAAAATGCTAGACCTATCGTTCAACAACTTGTCCAGCTCCATACCGAAATTTCTAGCAAATATCTCGGACTTGCAGCAGCTGAACCTTTCATTCAACGATTTGGTGGGTGAAGTGCCGCGAGGTGGAGTGTTCGAGAATTCCACCCAGTTTTCCGTCATCGGAAACTCCAAAGTTTGTGGTGGTATTGCGAGTCTGCGATTGCCTTCCTGCTCGCGCCACACGTCCAAGAAAGGTTTCCCGCTCGCGCTTAAAATTGCACTGCCAATCGTAGCTCTAATCTTGTTATTTTCTTTCTTTGCCTGCTCCTTGGCGGGGAAAGCGCATGAACTATTCACAAACGAAGGTAGATGCCGAGCAGCTACTGGATTCTCCAGAAAAGGTGTCCTATCTCGACCTGACGAAGGCCACCAATGAGTTTTCGGCGCAGAATTTGATCGGCGCGGGAGGCTACGGTTCGGTGTACAAAGGCTTCCTGCCCAAGGACGGCAGAGCCGTCGCAGTTAAAGTACTCGACCTCTGCTATCGGGGCGCTTTCAAGGCCTTCTTTGCCGAGTGCGAAGCTTTGATGAACATTCGACACAGGAATCTGATCAAGATCATCACAACCTGCTCAAGTGTCGATTTCAGAGGAAACGAATTCAAAGCTATTTTGTTCGAGTTCATGCCGAACGGGAGCCTTGACGCCTGGCTTCATCCCGTGCCAAACGAGAAGCTCTTCGCCAAGAAACTAAGCCTCATTCAGAGACTCGACGCGGCCGTTGACGTCGCTGCTGCCTTGAAGTATCTCCATAACGACTGCGTGCCTCCGATCGTTCACTGTGATCTGAAGCCAAGCAACGTCCTGTTTGACAACAACATGACCGCCCATGTCGGAGATTTCGGCATAGCGAGATTTATCCCCAAAGACACCCTCGGAACATACATATCTTCTTCTTTGGGCATAAAAGGTTCGATCGGCTACATAGCTCCAGGTAAAGTGCACAGGAGAGAAGCCCTTCTTCAAGGCTAATAATTAGCCCAAAATTAATTAGCTAGACCCATGGCTGACAATATTACCTTGAAAATTGCAGAGTATGGGATGGGGGGACAAGTAACCACGCATGCTGACGTTTACAGCTACGGTGTGCTGCTGCTGGAGTTGTTCACGGGGAGAAGGCCCACGGATGACTTGTTCAAGGACGGCCTCACACTGCAATGTTACGTTGCGGAGAACCTGTCTGGGGGAGTTCCGGTCACCGGCATTGCTGATCCATCGTTGTTCTCGGAGCAAGGAATCGGACCTTCCTAGGGGATAGAACAATGCCTGGAATCAGTGCTCATGGTTGGTCTCGGGTGCGCCAAGGAGTCGCCCAAGGAGCGGTTCACGATGGCAGATGCTGTGATCAGGATGGAAACGATCAAGAGTCATCTGCTCACCACAAATATGTAGACTTCACATCTAGTATAAAAATCATGAGGACCTCGCATATACAATAGGTGCCGTTGAATAGATAGTATATGAGAAAACAGATCAAATGATTAACGTGCTAACAAAAAATAGTATATTAACTTATTATTAAGAAAAAATATTTGTATTTAATTTTTAAGTTTATAAAGTAACTATGAAAATAGCCTTTTCATGGAAGAAAAAGACAAAAAAACAACAACTTTTCCTCGTATTTTAGAAGTAGGTCTATCTAATTTTCAGTTTATTTTGAAAAATCAATTGTAAATAGATTTAAATTTTTATTTGAACTGATTTGGTTTGATTTTAAAAGTTTTAACATGTCTTTAGTTCAATTTTAAATTTAATATCAAAATTTTGAGTTGAATTAATTCGAATTGGTTGGATGTAGATTGAATAGTCATCTTAACATCCTGTTGTATTTTAGAGAAAAAGGAACATTATTAATTTATTATTATTATTATTTAAAAAAAATAAGAGTTTGAAATTTGAATTGCCGCGTCTCAAGTCGCTGTGTTGGACGGGCATCTATCTGTCGTTGCTAGCGAGCGAGCGAGAGAAAGATAGACGAACAACTACCCTTGTCGCTCTCCTGCCCCCATTTTCTCGCTACCAACAAACCCTCTTCGTCGCCACCCCCGCGTCGGTGATCCAAGCACCAACGAGTTTGTATCCAAACCTCCTGCGGTGAAATAGTTCCAGGAGCAGTGAGGATGAGTTAGGGTTTCTCTGTCATTATGCCACGGACCTTCTCTTGGTCTCTTACCCATTGTTGCTGCGTTCCTCTTTTGAACCACCGCCGGTATTCGCTCCGCATTTCGCCTATTAGCCGTGATAAAAATTACGGGCCACCCGTAATTTTGCTAGAAGCTCCAGAACTACCTATTTCAAAGGCTATAAGATGCTTCCAACCTTAAGTTCAACCTCCGGATAAGTGCATGGGGGCGATCAACCTAGTTTTGGTTCAATCGGAGCCCCTTCGCCCCATGCGTCTCAAGCCACCGATCTAGGTTGATCCCAAACCAAATCGCCATCACAACCGGCTCACGAATATATCACATGGACCGGTGCACGCCAAGATGAATCAACCTCATACGAGCCACTTCTACTGCTTCGTAGCTACTTGTTCCAAAATGATGTGAACCAACCCAACAAGCCCAACCGGCCCAACAAAGCCCAATCCGCATTCATGTCTAGCCGAAAGTCCACATGTGCTGGGGGTTTGGATTTTCTTGTACTAGATTCCAGCTTTAGTTATTGTAACTTCCTTCTTTATTTGGTAGGTTGTTGTAATTTTATTTTAAGTAGCTTTTTGGAGGTTAGAATATTCTAACCACCATACCAACTTGTTTGTTGTATCGTTAGCCTCCTTTTTATAAAAGAATAGCTAAAAGAACTTAGGTATTAGCTTGTCAAGTAGGATAGAGTTCATTGTGGAGAACAACAATGTAGTCAGAAGCGTGGAAGCTTCTTGGAAGTCCTCTCTTATAATCGCACATTTCTTTCAAAGTAAATCGCATCTCGATACCTCGACATGTCAGGTTCGCCTGTTGTTAATTACTCTTGGTGCTTACTGTTTCATTCCTTACTCCATGCTACTCCGATCACTGGACGTGGAAGTTTGCATTGTTGTTAGTGTTGTGTTCAGGCCATAGTCGCTAAGTACCCGAACTCGCTTCGCCATGTAAGAGTCCCCATTGCTACGCTTAAGTTAAAGGAAAAAAAATAGCTCACTCGCTGAGAGGTTAGCATTTAATTGTAGTAATTTAGTTGCCACGGTTCTTACGACTTATTGGCGTTGCTCCAATACGAATCTCAATCGCGATTTCTACATTATTTTCTTGCTGATTTCCCTCCGCGAGCACTTTACTATAAGATCTTAAATTTTCATTGTGAAAAATATAAAACAATAACATAAAATTGTGATTCATAAAATTTGGATCTTCGAATAAATAAACATCACAATAAAATAATAATATGAATATATACCTAATGCGAAAGACATCACGATCGATGAAAATAGAAGAATTACCAAGTCTCAAAATTTTGATTTCTCACTTGATCTTCGTTTCAACACCCGTGGTCATCCCCATCTGGTTCGACCCCATCAACTCCACCGTCGGCGCCCTCCTCGTCAGTTTCACCGTCTACGTCACCCCCGCCATGGCGCACATGTTCACATACCGCTCACCATCGGCTCGACAGGTAGCATCCGCGCCATCCTCATTTCCCCAACCTGGACATTTCATCGAACACGTGCTGATACAACGAATTGTGCTCGCAGAACGCAGCGGCGAAGTCTCCCTTCTTCACGCGGAGCTGGACGGCGATGTATGTGGCAAACGGCTTCATCGTGGCATGGGTTTTGGTGGTCGGATTCGCGCTCGGCGGGTGGGCGAGCCTGACCAACTTCGTGAAGCAGGTGGACACCTTCGGGATCTTCGCCAGGTGCTATCAGTGCCCCCCAAGCCAAACCACTCTAATGGCTAATGCAGTGTGGTGAGATGTAAATTAATTTTATTCTGCATAATTTAAATCCGATGATCATATGAATCAGCGAGGCCTATTGGGTCTGAATCCACAATATGTTCGGTCACGTAGTCCAGTTAGCCATTTTTATTTGGGCCGTCCAGTTGACTTCTACTTCAATTTGGTTGTTGTAAATTCTGAATTATTTGATTAAAGTTTTAGCTCATGCGATTGATTAAAAAACAATTAAAAGAATTGTGGAGAGAAGTACGCTGATTTCAATGAGGCCTCAAAGTCAATACTACTTTAATAACACAGCTTTGAATTATTTCTGACTTTTTGAGTGATTTTTAGTCATCGGTCTTGTGATCAGACAGTTTGGTTCTTCATCATCACTACATGTATTCTTGAATTTTCTAATCTGCAGTCTATTTTAGAATACAAACATAAGACTTTGATCCTCGTGCAATAAATCTTCTCTTTAAAATCTCCGTTTCACATTTTGCTGTCAAACCGTGCAGTTCACATTTTAAAAATCTCTAATGTATAATTTTTTTAAACAGATAAGTAATTAATAAGGCGAGTTTTGATTTTAAGATTTCATTATCTAAAAACTATGTTCGGATTTCCGACAATTTAATATTCAAAATGGATCATGTACAATAGCTTACCACCCACCAAAAGTTGACCAAAATCATTATGGTTGACCAAATGCTGGCCTTAGAAGCAAAAAATCTAGTATTTAGCATACACTTTTAAGAGCTACTAGCCATTTTAATAGATAAACTTTTCGAAAAGTTAATATTCAAAGGTGGATCATGCATAATGCATTGCCTAACACCAAATACTAGGCATGTGCACGGTTTGATAACCAAACCATTGTTCAGTTTTTTTTCGTTCAGCTACAGGTGATTGTTTGGCAAAATCAAAGATCCTTTTTTAATCTTATATTTAAATGGAAAAATAAAATTCGTTTTTTAATCTTATTTTAACGGTCAACCTATTCATACCGGTTAACCGTTATAGTATAAATAATATACTAATTTATATTTTCTTTAATTAAATTGTAATAATTAATTACTAAAAAATTCAATCAGAAAAATATTATAATATAATAAAAATATATATTACAAAAATAAAGAAAATTCAAAGTCTTAAAACGCAATATACACTTAAAATCATAACTCTTGAATAAATAAAAAAATAAATGAAATACCGGTTCCGTGAATAATAGTGGTTTAAAAATCCTCTGAATTATTCTGAACTTTTATAATTATTTAAAAACTTACATTGGTTGAATTAACTAAAATTTTAGTTTGATTCAATGGGTTATTATCGGTTTTTAATTTACTATTTTTTTTTCTTCGCTTACTATTTTTATAGGCAAGTGTGATAATCTCACCTTTTCTTTTCTTTCATTACGTGACAACGAAAGCCAAGGCCCAGAGACGGGGCAAGGCGATGACTCGTTGATATCCCGAGCCCAAGCCTTTATTCGTTGACTTTTCAACTCCTTATCCCGTCAGTCACTTATTTACCATGCTGGAGATTTGACTTGATCAAGCTAGCTCAACGTCATGGTGTTCGATACATTTATTTTATGTCTTAAATGATCTTAAATTTCAAATTTTGAATTGAAAAATATTTTGTTGAATAGAAGGCTTAGATTATTCAAAACGTATGATGAACATGTGCTGCTAAGAAAGGCATAAGGTTAATACGTTGAAGATTAATGCTCTCTCAATGAGAACCCATGCTCTCTCAGTAAGACTAATACGTCGGAGATTGATGTGTGTTGATCAGTCTGCTGCGTATGAACACTATCAAGTGAGATTTGATAATTAATTTTTCTACGTTATAAATAGAATGGCCGTTGCTCCTCGTTCCTCAATCCCCTGCGATTCCTCTTTATTAAAAAGAATAATGGCCATGGAGCTCCGCATGCACGCTGGCATTCTTCTCCTCGTCCTTCTCCAGCCTCTTCTCCACTGTCAATCCGTCACCACCTCCGGACCCGAGACCGATCGCGCCGCCCTGCTAGCCTTCAAGACAGCGATCACTGACGACCCGCAAAGCATCCTCCACTCCTGGAACAGCTCACTCGGCATCTGCCAGTGGGCGGGCGTCTCGTGCGCCGACAGCCAACACCTCGGCAGGGTCTCCTCCCTAGCTCTGGGATTCACGGGCATCGGCGGTGTCCTCTCCCCCTCCATCGCAGACCTCATCCACCTCACCAAACTCAACCTGAGCGGCAATACCTTGAGCGGCGACATCCCGCCTTCCCTGAGGAATCTGTAAACGCATCAAACATATTGACTCAGCACGCTTACCTTATCAAGCCGACTGCCACCGTATACACATCGAGGATATTACAGACTCAGCAACAAATATTACAGACTCAGCAACAAATAAACAGCCACCATTGTTTCAAAATAAAGGTGATCTACCTTCCAAGCAAACACCATTGTTTCCCAATAAAGATGATCTACCTTCCAAGCAAAACTAGTCGGAGATCAAATCAAATCAAATCAAATCACATATTGATTTGCAAATCAATTGTAAATATTGACATTTATGTATCATAGCACTCTATATATACGCCTGTATGATTCTTTTGTAAAGACAAGGAGAAATAAAAATATTTCACTCCACATATCTGCTGTGCCCATACAAGTTCTTAGTTGCTCGACATCAACGCCATCTTACATGGTATCAGAGGCAATTCCTGTTCTCTCTATCACTCTCTGACGAGATCTCTTCATCGACGTTCAACCTCCAAAATCAAGGTGGATCTTTCTCTCACGTGGTCTCTCTGATTAAGCACCGAGGCCTACCCTGCCCCACGTCTCCACCTTTGTTTACGACTTCATCTGCGACTGGTGAGAGATTCCAAGCTTTCTTTTCGCACGCTAACTCTGGTGACCTTTTGTACGTAATACTTGTTATGGATTCTGAGCTCAATTCCGCATCCTCACAACACTCAACTGGTTCAACGAACTCATCTATTTCTCTTAGTGGAGTTCCCATCTTACCACTCAAATTAACAAATGATAACTATTTGCTGTGGAAAACTCAGTTTATTCCTCTCTTCCGAGTTCATAGATTACTTGGTATTGTTGACGGCACCGACCCCATACCATCACCGACTGATCCAAACTTCCATGACTGGATCACCAAGGACCAACTTATCCTCACCTGGATCAACGCTACACTTACCGAAAGTGTCTTCCCCATGGTGGTTGGCCTCAACTCTGCTCACGAGGTATGGACTGCACTTGCTAGAGCCTTTCAATCAAATTCCAGAGCTCGTGTGCTACAACTTAAAAATCAATTACATATGATTCAACGGGGGAGAGACTCTGTTCATGAATATATGCAAAGGATAAAATCTGTTGCAAACAGCTTAGCTGCAATTGGAAATCCAATTCCTGACGCGGACCTGATTATGCATGTTCTTAATGGGCTAGGTCCTATATACGACAATCTTGTACCTACCATTACTACACGTGTTGATGATTTCACCTTAGAAGAAGTTCACGGCATGCTCTCCTCTCATGAGCGCCTTCTTCAAATGCGGCACACTGATTTTCTTGCTCCTTCCGTCCACATCGCCAGCCACCAGGACAATTCGTCCAACCGCCACGACAATATCAGCAGCCAAGGTAGAGGCTTAAACATCAGCTATAATACCAATAGCCAAGGCAGAGGCCACAACACCGGCAATCGTGGCCGTGGACGATCCCGTGGCCGAGGCAGAGGTAGATGTCAAATATGCTTTATTCCTGGACACTATGCTCATGAATGTCGCAAAAGGTATGACACAAATTTCGTTGGGGGGTTCTCTCAACAACAAACAAGATTTCAATCTCATCCACGGGCCTACTCAATGACTGCGGCATCACCTAATCCAATTGAGTCACTACCTCCTCATGCATCAGCTTCATGGTATCCTGACTCAGGCGCAACTCATCATGTCACGCCGAACCTTCAGACCTTACAAGGGGCTGCACCTTATGATGGTCTTGATGAAGTCCACATTGGCAATGGTACAGGTTTGCATATTACTCATGTTGGAAACACATTACTCCCCTCTTATGCTCACAATCTTACCATGCGCAATGTCCTTTGTGTACCATCTATAACAAAAAACCTTCTTTCTGTTCGTCAATTTACTCATGATAACAATGTCCTTTTTGAATTTCATCCTAATGAGTGCTTTGTGAAGGATCGCACAACGGGGAGCACTCTTCTGCAAGGAACAATTAAGCATGGTCTCTATCACATTTCTTCACCGTCCAAAGCCACCTTCCTTGGAGAACGCGTCAGCCCATCACCTTGGCATGCCCGACTTGGCCATCCATCCCTTCGCATCGTTCGACAAATAACAAGCCACTACGGCCTTCCTACTCATCGCTCTACTTCTTCTACTTTATGTGATGCATGCATGAAATCAAAATGTCATAAGCTTCCATTTTCTCCAACTCACAATAAAACTTTGGCTCCTTTGGAAATTATTTATTCTGACATTTGGGGCCCTGCTCCTATTCTATCAAATACTGGCTATTCCTATTATGTCTCGTTTATTGATCATCATAGCAGGTACACGTGGCTCTTCCTAATGAAGCGAAAGTCCGATCTATTAGATATTTTCTGCCATTTTCAGAAACACGTGGAACGTTTTTTCAATAAAAAAATTCTAAATGTCCATTCCGATTGGGGTGGGGAGTATCAAGCACTGCATCGGCATCTCATCAATTCTGGCATTGCTCATCGCCTCTCCTGCCCACACACTCCTCAACAAAATGGCACTGCTGAACGTAAGCATCGCCATATAATTGAAACTGCACTTGCCTTACTGAATCATGCATCAATTCCCCTCAAATTTTGGGATGCTGCCGTCACCACTGCTGTCTACCTCATCAACCGCCTTCCCACTCCTCTTCTTCAAAATAACACGCCATTAGGTAAACTCTACAATTGCGCTCCCAATTACAAGTTTCTTCGAACCTTTGGTTGCGCGTGTTATCCTCTTCTACGGCCTTACAACAAACACAAACTTCAACCTCGCTCGGACTTGTGTGTTTTCATTGGCTACAGTAATATGCATCTTGGCTACCGTTGTCTCCATGTTCCCACTGGGCGGATATATATCTCTCGACATGTTATTTTTGATGAAACTTCCTTTCCTTTTGCAACAGCCACACAGCTAGGCTCGGCCTCCGCATCGCCATCTCCGCTCACTTTACCCGGTCTCCTTGGCGCGGCTCCACGCATGCCTGTGCCTGGTATACGGATCCAACCTCCGGTCCAGGTTGACGACAACTCTCCTGCTGCTGCTAATTGCGGTCCATCCACCGCACAGCTCGACTCAACCTCCTCGACACCAAGTTGTGTTGGCACATCTCCACGCCTGCC
This sequence comes from Costus lasius, assembly GCA_027563935.2. Lineage (NCBI taxonomy): Eukaryota > Viridiplantae > Streptophyta > Magnoliopsida > Zingiberales > Costaceae > Costus > Costus lasius. The sequence continues at coordinate 109,603,835 of CM050453.2, forward strand.
AGATCATCATATACGCCTCCCGCGTCCACTGTCGGCTGGCGACGAACCCCTTGCCGATGACTGCACGTCTTCCCCACCTCTTGCCAATTCTCCGGGCTCATCTGCTGCTCCGTCATTGGCGACCGGGCCTTCTCCCGACTCTGCTACACCACCTCGACGCACTCGGCCTCTTACAGATATTTACAGGGACTCTGCTCCCATCGTTCTTCACACGAAATTTCGGTGTAAACATCCTCTACCTTCGATCCTTATCAACTCAGTCACAGCAGTTGAACCCAGCTGTTTCTCTCAAGCTTCCAAGGATCCAGCCTGGCGTGCAGCTATGGCGTCAGAATTTGACGCCCTCCTTCGCAATGGTACCTGGACCTTGGTCCCGCGGCGCACCTCTATGAATGTCATCGGCTGCAAATGGATTTTTCGCTTAAAGCGTCATGCGGATGGTTCTATTGAACGGCACAAGGCTCGCCTCGTTGCGAAAGGTTATCGTCAAATTCCAGGTATCGACTTTACAGATACCTTCAGTCCTGTTGTTAAAATCACAACCGTGAGATTACTACTGGCCATCGCCATAAGCTCCAACTGGACTCTGCGTCAATTGGATGTCTCCAACGCATTCTTACATGGTCATCTCAATGAAACTGTCTTTATGGATCAACCACCAGGATTTGCTCATCCTCAATTTCCTCACCATGTGTGTCATCTTAAAAAGTCCCTCTACGGCCTTCGTCAGGCCCCTCGTGCATGGTTTCAGCGTCTAGGTGGTTGGTTACAACAACACGGCTTCGTTGGCTCAAAAACTGATACCTCTCTGTTCTATCACTGCACTTCCTCCTCCAATGTCTATATTCTGGTCTATGTTGATGATATCCTCATAACTGGCGATAACTCTACATTCATTGATGACTTGATCAAGGCGCTTGGCACTGAATTTGCACTCAGAGATCTTGGTCCGGCACATTACTTTCTTGGCATTCAATTATCTGACCACTCACCCGGCTGTCATCTCAGCCAAAGCAAATATATCATGGATCTTCTTACTCGCGCAAAGATGGACGGCTCGCGGCCTATTTCGACGCCCCTGGCTGTTGAGTCTAAACTTGTCTCCTCCTCTCCTATGGAGGATGCCACACTCTATAGAAGCACCGTTGGAGCCTTGCATTATGCCACTATCACACGACCCGATATTACTTATGCTGTCAATCGTGCATGTCAGGCCATGCATGCACCTACTATCCAGCATTGGGAGGATGTCAAGCGTATACTCCGTTACTTAAAGGGTACCATTCTTCATGGCCTTCTTGTTCATCGAAGCTCTTCTCGCGAGCTACATGCTTATAGCGACGCTGATTGGGCTGGCTCCCTCACCGATCGGCGCTCCACAAGCGGTTTTGCTATATTTCTCGGCCCAAACCTAATCTCCTGGTCCTCTAAGAAGCAGGCTACGGTCTCACGCTCCAGCACCGAGGCTGAGTACAAAGCTCTTGCAAACGCCACAGCTGAAGTCATCTGGCTCCAATCTCTCCTTTCCGAACTTAACTTATCTTCCACCATAACTCCAACTCTCTGGTGCGACAACATTGGCGCTACATACCTCGCGGCCAATCCTGTGTTTCATGCGCGGACAAAACATATTGAGATTGATTTTCATTTTGTCCGGGAACGAGTCGCGGCTAAACATCTCAATATATCATTCATTTCCACACGGGATCAAATTGCAGATATATTCACCAAACCTCTATCTCGTGTTCGTTTTTTATACTTAAAGACCAAGCTCAACGTTGTACCTACTACCGATGAGCTTGTGGGGGAGTGTAAACGCATCAAACATATTGACTCAGCACGCTTACCTTATCAAGCCGACTGCCACCGTATACACATCGAGGATATTACAGACTCAGCAACAAATATTACAGACTCAGCAACAAATAAACAGCCACCATTGTTTCAAAATAAAGGTGATCTACCTTCCAAGCAAACACCATTGTTTCCCAATAAAGATGATCTACCTTCCAAGCAAAACTAGTCGGAGATCAAATCAAATCAAATCAAATCACATATTGATTTGCAAATCAATTGTAAATATTGACATTTATGTATCATAGCACTCTATATATACGCCTGTATGATTCTTTTGTAAAGACAAGGAGAAATAAAAATATTTCACTCCACATATCTGCTGTGCCCATACAAGTTCTTAGTTGCTCGACATCAACGCCATCTTACAGAATCTTGCGTCTCTTATGGTGCTCGATCTAAATAGCAACAAGCTCAGTGGAAACATCCCAGCCTCGCTTGGGGAGCTTTCCAATCTCATCCACCTCGATCTTTCCCAGAACGAGCTTAACGGCGGCATACCGACTTCAATAGGGAACCTCTCTTCCCTACGCCTGCTCTCACTCGAAAACAACATTCACCTCAACGGCCCAATCCCATCTGAGTTGGGAAATTTGTCGATCCTCATGAGGCTGGATGTATCCAATAACAGCTTTTCGGGTGAGATCCCCTCGTCGATGGGCGGAATCCTTTCTCTCGAGGTCCTTGTGCTCTCCGCTAACAATCTCACCGGAGGCATTCCCGACTCTTTCGGCAACCTGATAAACATCACCTATCTCGACATCCAGCAAAATGCCTTGACTGGTCCGATCCCTCCCTCGATCAGCAACCTATCCTCACTGGAAGTTGTTGATTTGTCATTCAACCAACTCGAAGGGAGAATTCCAGAGGAAGTAGGTCGCCTGCGGAGCCTCCAAATCTTCTACGTGGGGTTTAATCGGCTCTCCGGCGACGTTCCGTTCCCTCTCTTCAATATTACCAGTTTAGAAAATGTGAGCTTGATGTACAACGAACTTTCCGGATCACTCCCAGTAGAAATCGGCAACACTCTGCCAAATCTCCAGTTTCTTAGTTTGGCCTCCAACCAGATGGAGGGATCGATTCCCAGCTCGTTGACCAATGCCACCCAGCTGCAGCAGCTTGATCTCAGCATGAACAATTTCACTGGAAGAATCCCGGCTACTCTCGGCAACCTGCGAAATCTCGAGGTCCTCTCTCTAGGCGACAACAGTCTCGTGGCCAGAGGAGAGGAGGACTGGCAGTTCTTCTCTTCCCTGGTTGGCTGCACTGGGCTAGAGGAACTGAACTTGATGAATAATCAACTCAGAGGCGAGCTGCCCTCCTTGGAAAACCTGTCGACGCAGCTCACGTCTCTAACTCTGGGGGGGAACCAAATCTCTGGAACTTTTCCTCTCGGGATAAAATTTTTTGTCAACCTTGTGACGCTAGGTTTAGAAGACAACCAGTTCACCGGCTCCATTCCTGAATTCCTCGGAGAGTTAGTCAACCTGGAATCTTTGGACCTTCGAGGGAACAAGTTCAATGGGAGGATCCCACCGGCACTCGGCAATTTGGCTCGATTGAACGAGCTTTTCTTGGACAGGAATGAGCTGCAGGGCATCATCCCGGCGAGCCTCGGTAGGTGCCAGAATCTGAACATTTTGGATCTCTCTCACAATCGGCTCGCCGGGTCGGTTCCGAAAGAAGTTCTTGGTATTGCATCCTTGTCAAACTACGTTGACCTGTCAAACAACTACTTGACCGGCACATTGCCGCCGGAGGTCGGCCTGTTGCAGAACCTCCAGTTCCTGACCCTAGCAAATAACAGGCTCTCCGGGAAGATACCGAGCAACATAGGAAGCTGCCAAGTGTTGGAGTACCTCAATTTGAGTAGTAACTCGTTTGAAGGAGCAATTCCCTCGACGGTGAGCAACTTGAGAGGTCTTAAAATGCTAGACCTGTCGTTCAACAACTTGTCCAGCTCCATACCGAAATTTCTAGCAAATATCTCGGACTTGCAGCAGCTGAACCTTTCATTCAACGATTTGGTGGGTGAAGTGCCGGGAGGTGGAGTGTTCGAGAATTCCACCCAGTTTTCCGTCATCGGAAACTCCAAAGTTTGTGGTGGTATTGCGAGTCTGCGATTGCCTTCCTGCTCGCGCCACACGTCCAAGAAAGGTTTCCCGCTCGCGCTTAAAATTGCACTGCCAATCGTAGCTCTAATCTTGTTATTTTCTTTCTTTGCCTGCTCCCTGGCGGGAAAGCGTATGAACTATTCACAAACGAAGGTAGATGCCGAGCAGCTACTGGATTCTCCAGAAAAGGTGTCCTATCTCGACCTGACGAAGGCCACCAATGAGTTTTCGGCAGAGAATTTGATCGGCGCGGGAGGCTACGGTTCGGTGTACAAAGGCTTCCTGCCCAAGGACGGCAGAGCCGTCGCAGTTAAAGTACTCGACCTCTGCCACCGGGGCGCTTTCAAGGCCTTCTTTGCCGAGTGCGAAGCTTTGAGGAACATTCGACACAGGAATCTGATCAAGATAATCACAACCTGCTCAAGTATCGATTTCAGAGGAAACGAATTCAAAGCTATTTTGTTCGAGTTCATGCCGAACGGGAGCCTTGACGCCTGGCTTCATCCCGTGCCAAACGAGAAGCTCTTCGCCAAGAAACTAAGCCTCGTTCAGAGACTCGACGCGGCCGTTGACGTCGCTGCTGCCTTGAAGTATCTCCATAACGACTGCGTGCCTCCAATCGTTCACTGTGATCTGAAGCCAAGCAACGTCCTATTTGACAACAACATGACCGCCCACGTCGGAGATTTCGGCATAGCGAGATTTATCCCCAAAGACACCCTCGGAACATACATATCTTCTTCTTTGGGCATAAAAGGTTCGATCGGCTACATAGCTCCAGGTAAAGTGCACAGGAGAGAAGCCCATTCTTCAAGGCTAATAATTAGCCCAAAATTAATTAGCTAGATCCATGGCTGACAATATTATCTTGAAAATTGCAGAGTATGGGATGGGGGGACAAGTAACCACGCATGCTGACGTTTACAGCTACGGTGTGCTGCTGCTGGAGTTGTTCACGGGGAGAAGGCCCACGGATGACTTGTTCAAGGACGGCCTCACACTGCAATGTTACGTTGCGGAGAGCCTGTCTGGGGGAGTTCCGGTCACCGGCATTGCTGATCCATCGTTGTTCTCGGAGCAAGGAATCGGACCTTCCTGGGGGATAGAACAATGCCTGGAATCAGTGCTCATGGTTGGTCTCGGGTGCGCCAAGGAGTCGCCCAAGGAGCGGTTCACGATGGCAGATGCTGTGATCAGGATGGAAACGATCAAGAATCATCTGCTCACCACAAATCTGTTGACTTCACATCTAGAATAAATATCATGAGGACCTCACATACACAAAGGGTACCTCCTAGGTCTCGTTCAATAGATAGTATATGAAAACATAGATCAAATGATTATTAACGTGCAAACAAACAAATAGTATATAAACATTTTATTAAGAAAAAAATATTTGTATTTAATTTTTAAGTTTATAAAGTAACTATGAATATAGCCCTTTTCATCGAAGAAAAAGAGACAAAAAAAATAGCTCTTCCTCATCTTTAAATTTTTATTTGATGTAATTTTTATCTGAACTGATTTGGTTTGATTTCAAAAGTTTTAAAATGTCTTTAGTATAATTTTAAATTTAATATCAAAATTTTGAGTTGAATTAATTCGAATTGGTTGGATGTAGATTGGATAGAGTCATCTTACAAGTTTAGAACATCTCGTTGTATTTTATAAAAAAAAAATATTGTTAATTTATTATTATTATTATTATTTAAAAAAAAAAGAAGAGTTTGAAATTTGAATTGCCGCGTCTCAAGAGTTGAGATGAGATGAAAAGAAGTTAGACGGGAATCTATCTGCCGTTGCGAGCGAGCGAGCGAGATAGAGAGGCGAATAACTACCCTTGTCGCTCTCCTGTCCCCATTTCGTCGCTACCAACAAACCCTCTTCGTCGCTGCCGCGTCGGAGATCCGAGCGTCAACGAGTTCGTATCCAAACCTCCGGCGGTGAGGACGAGTTAGGGTTTCTCTGTCACTGCGCCACTGACCCTCTCTCGGCCTCTTGCCCATTGTTGCCGCGTTCCTATTTTGAACCAACTCCGGTATGTGCTCCGATTTCCGCCTATTTCCGACCCAGGTGTCGCGATCTATTCTCCTTGTAATTATTTATTTATCATTTTTGGTTCCAAAGGGGTGCAAGAATGATTTAAAGGTGATTTTAGCGGCCTGTGAAAGTTGGGGGCGTCGAATGAGAATAGGGTTTTGAGATTGCTTTTGTGCGAGGGTAATTTTGCGGAAGACGACGATGAATCAAACCCTCATGGCAGCGGAACCACTGTCGTCGACGCGGATAAGGAGCTTGCCCTCTTTCTCGAGATGCGGAAGCTGGAGAAGGAGCGGGAACGATCTTCCCCTGGATGATGAGGGCGAACACGATCTTCCATTGGGTAATGCTCGACAATGTTTTCTCTCTATTAGAAGTTATGTTTCGCTCCTCTACGTGCATTTATCCAGCACCCACCGCCTCGGCGATTACTTGCTAGCAATGCATTTATTGTAGTTGTTTCGGCTTTTTCTTGCTTAGTAGGATCAGAACCTGGGTCTGCTCCGATATTCAAGATCGCCTCTTCGCCGCCGATGCGTAGGGCTGGGATTGATGACTTAATGAACTCCGACAGTGATAAAAATGACTAGGACTGGTAACTTAATGATTACATGTTTTGATCCATCTTTCTTGCTATCTAACGTGTTATTCCATGATACATTATTTCCCCTAAATTCTAATAATGTCTTTCACTGGCTATCTATTATGTGCTTCCACAACAATACGTTGGTTGGATTTGTGGTCTTTCACTTGTTATCTATTAAGTGCGATCACGACAATACATTGTTTAGATTTATGGTTTATTCCATAGTCCAATCTATGCCTGATAATTCATGCAAGAAATCAATCCATCAATGTAACTTTGGTGCTCCAACAAATGTTTTTACCTCATTTGTGCTGACTAGATAGCCTCTTGACGTCTATATTCACGAAATAGATACATCAAACACCCACACCCACATGTGTGTGTGCATATGTATATACACTTATATGAATATATACATTTACATATGCATAATGTGTTGAAAATATTTATGAGGTCTCACCAAACTCACAACGTTGTGGTAGATAAATTTAGAGGATATTATTTCCAGCCACCAACACCTAGGGAGATGATTTCTCACTGCTCCTGAAATAATATAGTTCCAACAACAATGGGGTCATGACTTACACCTCATTAACATTACTTAGGGAATAGTTTTTCATTATAATATTTTGCGGTGACATTTTAAGGTCAACAAAAAATTCATTATTTAAAATCATTGTTCTGTTCATTCTATTATTTTTTGGATGCAACTGTTCAATCTTTTTCACTACACAAACTCTTGGTTTGAGAACATCTTGTTTTAACCAAACATGCCATCACATATTTTCTTCTCCGCATTACCATAAGGCATAAGCCTATTCTGCATACTGTGTTCTTATGATCTATTCTAAAATGAAGAGAAAAAAATAAAATAAAATCAGCATATAGAAGTGTTAAATCCTATATGAAAATTCTACTGTCAACCTTCAAGACCTTAGTTGTATGCAAGCTTAACGCATATGAAAAATTAAGTCTTTTTATTTATATATCTACTATAATACTCCAAGTTTAGTCCTACATTGCAAGTGGGAGAAACCATTGTATGGTATATATAAGGTTTAGTTGGTTTGCTATTGTTAACTTGAGTTTAAACATTTTAATAGATTACCATGTTGCAAATTGGCTTACTAAGTTAATAAATAGTTTATTTACTAAGCGGGTTGTAATAAATAGTATAAGATGAAATAATATTATATATATATATATATATATTTATATATATATATATATATATGTATATGTATATATAATGAATAAAAAATTATTAATGTGAGGGTTGCCTTTTAGTAAGTTTCTAATAATAAATTAATTAATCAATTTAATGACTGTAGTAATTTCTAGATTTTGCTCTTGCTCACCCTAAATTGTTGTAAGAGAATTAGTGATGGGCTGGAAGGAAAGATTTAGAAGGGAGATATGCTTTTGTTTTGGGGAAATGGTTTGACGAGAGGTGGAAAGAGGAGAAGCTTTGGAGTTTTGGCGTGGGTGGTGAGAAGGTAGGTTTTTCTCTTATGTTTAGTCCTTTACTAAATCTCTTACACGTCTATGCTTTTGTTGATTTGTTCCATGCCCTGGTATTCTTTATCTAAGTAAAATTTTATGATTTGTTTCTCTAGGTTTACTTTTCTTCTTTTTAATTCGTAATACCTCGAATTTAGTCCCACATTGCAAGTGGGAGAAACTATTATATGGTATATAATGTTTAATGAACTTGCTATTGTTAACTTGGGCTTAAGCATTTTAATAGATTGGGCCACGTTGCAAATCGACTCATCAATTTAATAAATAGTTTGCTTATTAAGTGGATCATAACAAATGGTATCACAAGCGAGATTAGTCCTAAGCATGGTGAGATTTTAATAGAAAAGGGCTACTAAGGATGGTGGAGCTGCTGACCTCACATGCTGCCGACTAAGGGATGTGCACGTCAAGTCTTAAGTGGGGGAGATTGTAATACTTTGAATTTAGTCCCACATTGCAAGTGGGAGAAACCATTATATGATATATAAGGTTTATTGGGCTTGCTGTTGTTAACTTCGGTTTAAGCATTTCAATAAATAGTTTGCTTACTAAGCATGTCATAACATTTACTTACAGGATAAATGAAAAGCCGCTGACTTAATATAAAATTAAAGGTTATCTTCTCTTTCTAAGGAAAAGATGTCATTTAGGTAATCTTTCCCTTGCTTATGCCAATTATGTGAATGTAATTTTTTGTCTTTGCAAAAGATTAATTGAGGTTATGGATGATTTAGAAAAAAAAAAGCATTTCCTAGGAGCAAACCAATGTCAATAATTGAGAAACCATATTTTTGTCCCTCTTGTATTTAATTTTAGTATGAAAATTTTCTTTTTGTATTTATAAATAAAAATAATATTAATTTTATAATTCTTTAACTGTAATTTATATTACACTTATTGGATGGTGGCTTTAACTGATTTACTCTTAGTAGATTTCTTACTAGGTGCATTTTCATTGCCTATACATGTGTACTTTATTTTAGGCAATGAAATTTCTCTCGCGGAGATGCAATTTGGACATGAGCAAATCTCTCCTCTTCTATCTTCCCCTATTGCTACTCTTCTCTCCTTTGCATTGCCAATTACGAGAATGTAATTTCTTAAGTGTGCAAAAGATTAATTGAGGTCATGGATGGTCTATAGCAAATCAATGTTAATAAATGAAAAACCATGTCTCTTTCCCTCTTATTGATTTAATTTTAGTATGATAACCTTTTTGTATTTATAAGTGCAAAAAAATAAAACTACTAAGTTTTTAGCTCTTTACCTATAATTTAAGTTGAACTTATTGAATGTTGGCTAGTGGATTATTCTCTTTAGGGTTTCAACTTGGTACTAATCAAACTCTCTCGCCACTTCTCTCCTTTGCAATGCTACAACCTGAAGTGTGTTCTGTAGCTTAGAACAATCCCCTAGCTTTTTCCCTAGACTACCCAACCTATGAACAAGAAGAATTCATAACTGTGCCTTCATTACTAGCTTAATTAGAGGTGGTTCTCCTTTTCTTTAAGTTTAGCTACGTAGTTTCTCTCGAAATCCTATATTTCTTATATTGGATATTGGCTAGTAGATTACTCTATTAGGGTTTCAACTTGGTAGTAAGCAAACTCTCTCTCCACTTCTCTCATGTTGTTACCCTTCTCTCCTTTACAATGCTACAATCTGTAGTGTGTTCTGCAGCTAGAAACAATCCCCTAGCTGCTGCACTTGATACCCAACCTATGATCGAACAATCCATAACTGTACCATCTTCCATTATTGGCTTAGTGATTCCCCTCTTCTTTAGGTTTTTAGCTATGTAATTTCTCTCAAAACCCTATGTTTCTTGAATCATCTTTTCTTGTGAGTATGATGGATCTCTGTTGCTAGCCCCTCTGTTCATCATCAATATTTTGATACCAAAATTAAATTCATTTGTTCTAGTTACTCCATTAGACTAGATCTCTTTGCTACTTTGTTAGCTTCCTTGGGAATGAATACCACCTCATTTCTTGCCCCCATGACTCCAACGAAGCATCACGCCACTAATGGCACTATTCTAATGTTATTCTTATGTGTCTCTTCTATACCATGGATCTCAACATTTTTATGTTCTTCAATATGGTGAGGCATGAAATACTCTTGCTGCCACTTACTCCCAGATCAAATTATGTGCCATATTCATAAGATTCATAAAGATATTTTCAACCTCAAGCTAGAAGATTGGCATCTACCTGAGTATTATACAGTGTTTAAAGACAAGGGGGATTAATTTAATTGAGAAGCCACATGACATTCAAACCAAGTAAACAACTAACACATGTTACTTAGCATACTAGTACAACAAATATATATAACTAATACACATTGCTCTCAACATTCTCCCCCTTAATGTGCTGCTCTTGAATTCCAAGTGCTTCTCTCAATTGTTCAAACTTTGCTCTTGGTAATGCTTTGGTAAAGATATATGCCAATTGCTCATTTGACTAACAAAATTTCAACTCCACAACATCTTCTTCAATTGCTTCACGAATTGCTTCACGAATGAAGTGATGCTTGATTGAATTGTGCTTTGTATTGACTATGATAAACAGGATTTTTTGCCATAGCTATTGTTGACTTGCTGTCACAATATATCACCACAGTTTCATCTTGCTTTTCTCTAATATCTTTTAGAATTCTTTTCAACTATATTTCTTGTTGAGTTGCAAAACTAGATGCAACATATTTAGATTTAGCAGAAGACAATGCAATTGTTGCTTCTTTGAAGACTATGAAAATACTCCTGAACCAAGAGTAAAAACACAGCCAGAAGTGCTCTTCATATCATCAACACAACCAGCTCAATCACTATCACAAAACCCAACTAATTTTGCTTCACAGCTATTGCCATATCTAATCCTATATCCCAAAGTGCTACAAATATACTTCAGCACTCTCTTAGCAGCTCCTTTGTGAATGTGACTTGGATTTGATGAGAATCTTAACAATAAACTAGTAACAAACATGATATCTAGTCTTGTTGATGTCAAATACAGTAAGCTTCTAATTAGACTTTATAGTCACTAGCATCCATTTTTCTTCCCCCATTTTCTTTCATCAACTTCTCACCAGCAATAAGTGGTGTAGGCACAAAATTACAATCAAACACTATGTTTCTTCAATAATTTTTTTTGCATATTTCTTTTGATAGATGAACACATCATCTCCATCTTGATAAACTTCAATGCCAAGAAAGTAATATAATAATCCCATATCACTCATTTCATATTTCTTCATCATCTCATTTTTGAACTCTTCAATCATTTTTTGATTTTTTTTAGTAAACACCAAATCATCAACATAGAGAGCAATAATGAGAATGCTAGACTCACCTTGATACTTCATATATAAAGTGGGCTTACTTTTGCTTCTATGAAATCCTTGCTTCATGAGATACTTGTCAATTTGGCTATACCAAGCTCTTGGAGCTTGTTTTAAACCATATAGTGTCTTTTTCAACCGATGCACCTTGTCTTCATAGTCTTTAATCACAAAACCTTCAGGTTGCTCTACATACACTTCTTCATTTAATTCACCATTTAAGAATGTTGATGTAATATCAAGTTGGTGTAAAAACCAATCTTTATGGGCTGCCAATGCAATGAGTGCTCTAATAGTATCCAACCTAGCTACCAAAGCAAAATTCTCATCAAAATCTATGCCTGCTGGTTGTGAATACCCCTTTGCCACCAACCTTGCCTTATGTCGTTGAGTCGATTCATCCGGGTTGTGCTTCACTTTGTAGATCTATTTGAATTTAATAACTTCTTTATCTTTTGGTCTCTCCACAAGCTCTTATGTCTCATTCTTTTCTATAACATCTATTTCCTCTTGTATAGCTATCTTTCAACTTTCTTCTTTCATTGCTTCTTCAAAGTCATCCGGTTCTTCAACACAATAATTGCATCTTGCATAGACATCAATCAAGCTTTTGTACTTTTTAGGAGCTTCTTCATCACTTTCATCGTCATCAGGAGATGATTTCTTCTCTAAATTAGTAGTAGGAGAAAAGTTAACTTCTACCTTATTCTCCTCATAATTCCAGCTAGCATTTTCATCAAATATCACATCTCGACTAATGATAAATTTGTTGGATTCCAAACTAAATAATCTATAGTGCTTTGACATAGAGCTATAGCCAATAAATAAATATTTCTCACTCACCTCATCAAGTTTATGCCTCTTCTTTTTGGGATTTGAATATAAGCCATACAACCAAAAACTCTCAAGTGATTCACTGAAGGTCTTCTTGCACTCCAAGCTTCAAATGGTGTCATATTCCAAACAGCCTTTGTTGGACATCTATTCATCAAATATACAGCTGTATTTACAGCTTCAACCCAAAAAATCTTTGACAACTTCTTCTTAAATAGCATGGATTTTACCATTTCCATAATAGTTTGGTTCTTCCTTTCAGAAATTCTTTTTGGTTGTGGAGTATACCCAACTGTAAGTTGTTTTTCCACACCTTCATCTTTACAAAATCTTTGAAACTCTCTTAAAGTGCACTCCTTTCCTCTATCACTTCTCATCCCTTTGATACTATATCCACTTTAATTTTCAACAAAACATTTAAACTTCTTGAAAATTGAGAACACTTCAGATTTTTGTCTCATAAAATAAACCCATGTCATTCTTGTATAATCATCAATAAACAAGATAAAATACCTGTTCCCTAAATGAGAAGTTGTAGACATAGGCCCACAAACATCAGTGTGCACTAACTCCAGCTTTTCTTTAGCTCTCCAAGCAACTCCTTTGGGGAAGATTGTCTATGATGCTTCCCGAGTGCACATCCTTCACATACTTTGCTCATGTCATGAATAAAAGGAAGCCCTTGTACTATACCTTTTTGATGAAGCAATTTCAGTCCTCCAAAGTTGAAGTGACCAAGTCTTTTATGTCAAAGCCAAGAAACATTTTCTCTACTCACTTTTATTGTAACATCTTTAGCATACTTGAATTCAAGTGGAAACATCTTCTCTTCTTCCTTCTTAGTTGTACTACATGATGAACCTTGCTTTTGATTTTTGGAACCAAGAACTAGTTTGGATTGGAAAGCCCCCCCCCCCCCAACTGATTTTTCTGAGTGTCTTGCCAACCTCTGTTCATAAGATTTCAAGGAACCAATCAGCTCTTGCACACCCAAACTTGCTGTATTTTTAGTCCCTTCAATCACAACAACAATGGGATCAAACTTTTCATGAATACTAATTAAAATCTTCTCTACAATTCTCTTATCACTAAATTCTTCGCCATAAGTTTTCATTTCATTTACTACAAAAAATCTAGTGAAGAACTCATCAACCTTCTCATTTTCTTTCATTTTCATATTTTCAAAATCTCTTCAAAATGATTGAAGTTTAATAGCCTTTACCTTCTCATCTCCTTGATACTCCTTTTGCAAGATCTCTCATGCTTCCTTTGCTTTTGTTACTCTCATTATTCTGGGAAAGATCACATCAGAAACTCCTCTTTGAATCATCCATTATTTTGGGAAAGATCACATTAGAAACTCCTCTTTGAATCATCCCAAGAACAATTGCATTAAGAGTTTTCTTCTCTTTCAACTCTTTCACTTTAGCTATTGTCATATTAATATCAGCACTTCGTTCTTTATATCATGTTTCAATCATCTCTAACACTTGAAGTGACCCAAACAAAGTCTTCATCTTCACACTCCATAAATTATATTTTTCCCCTTGGAAGAGAGGAACTTGAACTGAACTCAGGCTAATAATCTTGTTGCTTGCCATATTTTCAAAAGCTCTTCTTTTCTCTTTCTAACTGTGATTTGATGCTCTCTCAACCTTCCTCTGATACTAGAATATTGGCAAGTTGAAAAACACTTAATCACACAGACAATCTACTCTAAACAAGAGAAGATGACAAAGATGGAAATGCTGGAACTTCTTAATCACACAAACAATTTACTCTCAACAAAATATACTGGTTGAGTTTGGGTTATGTAATAGGGCATTTGAGAGTATTGAGTTTTTATAATCGGATTTAACAAAAAAGAATTGGGCACTTAACCCACTGCCATCCCTAATTCGACTATCAATGTTTAGATCTCCATACTCACCATTGTCTCTAGGATGTCACCTTTGAATACACCTTATATTATCCTATCTTAACTACTCCGAATTTCTGTGTTTGACCCTCCTTCGGCTTATCTCTTTTACCATTAAAGTGCCAGCTATGCCTATAGTGCTTGTGCCACCTAGCACTACTTCACCATCCTCCCGCACCTTGTGCTCTCACTCTTCTTTACTGTTTTATTATTGATGTATGCGTTATTATGAAATTCAACCCTATCACCATTAGCGTATGTTGCAAATATTCCACTCTTGATTTGAACTTCACTATTACAACAACACAGATAAATAATCTTCTTCTACGCATCATTTTGTCTTACAATGCCCCTTATGATTGCTTATCTCTGTCCTTACATGTATCTTTTTCTCATTATATTTTATTATTATCACCAAATTCTTTAATAGGGTTATTACAGTTCCACAGTGAAAAAAATCCTATGGACAGAGATAGAAGCCTTGCATGTGCAGGACACTTGACCATAAGCATCTCTTTCATGTGAAGCGTGTTTAGGCTTACAAATGGTTTACACAATGAAGTGTCATCTAGATGGTACACTTGTTTATACAAGTAAAGACTTGTATCAAAGAGTTTCACATAGATTATTATATTGTTTATTTGATATTCATTTTAGTCACCATATTAACTCTTCCAGAATTGCTAATTTGATGTTAAGAATGCTATGGTGATTTACGTAAATAATTTTATATGGAGCAACCTTTATAATAAGTTGCTCTAGAGAAGATGCTTTATGTACTTCACATTAATGGTCTTAGGTGGAGTGAGTTCTATAAATTCTTACAACTTGTCGTTTTAGTAATTTGATTTGTCATTCTTTATTTGTTAGAGATTCTTTAATATTGTTATTTTAATTATTTTTGTGGATGATATTTTACTTTCCAAGGATTATAAGAGTCTAGATACTTTCAAACAATCTATTGAATGATGAGGCATTTGACATGTTGGAACATCAGGAGATCAACTTCCAAGCAAAACAAGCAACAGTAAAAGGTTTATTACATAAATATTATATTCCTTTTTGGAGGCTAGAGTCCATGTGGAAAATGTTATTAATTATAATTTATACGGAAGAGTTTGCTTTTCTAAATTTGCGTTTGGGAGTGCAGCATAAGCGAGTGGGCAAATGAGAGCACGAGGGTTTGAAATAAAGAGATATAGCAAAATGAAGCTTGATTCATGAGGTTTATGAGGTGAGATGGAGAATTCTCTTTGAAATTAGGTTATGGGGTTGTTTGACCTTGGACAAGCAACCCCATAATATTTCATAAAAATTTACTCACTCATGACATATTATGTAATGGGGGATATAGAGGACTAAACTATTATACTCCACCTTGCATTATATTAGAGGTGAATAATTTACTATTGCCTTGTGGATTACTTCAAATCTTGTGGGAAATGATTATTATCGTGATGAAGTTGTTGACCAATGCAACAATTTATCACATAAGGATAGAAAGATACAAGTGGGCTTTCACTAAAGCAACACTCAAATAATTTATGTGTTACTAGATAAAGTTAGATGCATGAAGGTTCAAGCACTTAATTGATTTTCAATAGAAAATTTGAGGAATAAAAACTTTTTAATCAGGTTAAATGAGATCTATTATTATGAGATTGTAGTTTGAATATATATTTTACCCTCTAGTTGTGCACTCAAACTAAGACACTTTTATAACATTGTTATTTTTTAGGTATTGAAGTTGCATATCAAGTTCACATTCATTCAATATGGGATGTAAACTGGTGGTAGCGAGATCTTAGAGAAGTTGATCATACTACTTATCATCAATTGATGGAAAAATTTATCTATCTTAGCTTAAACATTTCTGATATTATTGGTATTGTCAGTCAATACATGCAAGAACCAACACAAACTCATTGAAAAATTATTCTTTATATTATGAATATTTCGAAGGTGCTCTTGTAAATAGATCGTAAAAAAAATGGTCATATAAGGGTTGGGTCTTTTGTTAATGCTAATTATTTGCAGGGCATTTGTGTTAAGAAATCTATTTTAGAGTTTTGCACTCAATACTCATGTCGGTGGAAACATAATAACTTAACAAAGAGCTAGAAACAAGTTATGGAGACAAATCAATTTATGGAGGATAATGCATGCCCACGACGGCATGACCCATAGCCTACTTGTGAGATAATGTAGCTCTCCAACCACTTGAAAGATTTTTGACTCTCTTGCTTTATGCCTATGACTATGCATTATTTTAATCAATATACGATCATTGTTAATTCTTGAGATATTTCAAGTTGTTGAAAACTCTCAACATCTGTATGTTTATCATAATGAAAAAAAAGTGAAGAGGCTCAAGTGGGATCTGAAAGTTTAAGTTTAAGTTTTATTGAGAAAATACTAGAGGTAAGAGATAATTACCAAAAATTAAAGCAACTCAAAAGTAAATTTGTTGACTACCCTACAACCAAGTGCTTCTTACATGTAATAACTTTAAAACTTTATTAGAGCATGAGTATGGATTCAACTAATCTATTAAATGAGTAGGATGAGATTATATTTAGGAAAGATAAAAAAGTAATAAGCAAAATGTGCATTAGAATATCACTGAAACACCCAAGAACCCATTAGTCTACTTGGATTGGAGGGTTTTAGGTGTTGGGAAGCCCCGGAGATATTTTACAATTTTTCATAGAGATTACAATATAAGCATAGTGGAATAATATAACAGGCCAGTCCCAAAAACCCAGTGAAGATCGTCTTGCGAGGGTGTCGACACGATGAGATAGTAAGTACCTAGAGCAAGCGTGAAGGTCGATGTCGAGGTAGGTGCCTAAGCGTGCGCCCTCTGCAGTCTCACACACATGGATGTCTCGAGTCCTCTTCTTCCACGGTCGGTGCTAGCCTCGGGAAGAAGATCCAAGCCTAAGGTGGAAGAGGATGCTTGCGCCAATGCCATTGCTCTCGCCCCCTTAGAAGATTGCTCATGCCAATGTGATTGCATTAGGTGGCTCTCGCATTTCCTATGATATATAGAGCCAAGGGGGCAGCAAGAGAAAAGGGGTGGAGGCGCAAACAATTCAGAAGAAATCGGTTAGGGTTAGGGTTTGGGAGGAATTAGGGTTTGAGGTAAGGAAAGTCTCCTAGACTTTACCATAAACCTCTAAACCACTACCATATGCGCCAAGCACTTGCCTTACAAGTTAATTCAACCATATGCGCCCTCATCCTTGCTATAGAAGCAAGGTTGTCATCCTAGGCATATGGGCTAGGCGTCAAATCCTTCCAAAGGAAGCAACATGCGCCCACTCATCCCCATTATGCTTTTAGGCGCCAATGGGAGGAGATTTCTTTCCATTATACCCTTAAGCCCAATTCTCTCATCATGATAACTTGTTATTGGGCCTCATTGGGCATAGCCTAAACTTCATTGCATCGGTTGATTAGGCAATTGATCCAATCCAATGCAACGCTAACTCAAATGTGACCAACCATGGTCAAATTCGGGTCAACCTGCCAAATATGAAGTTTGGCTCCAATAACTCTCTTCCATCTCATCAGGCCCATTGGTGTTGATGGAATCTCCCAAAAACATTCGAGTTATCTAATAATTCAATCATAAGGTTTCCCGATCAATACAAGAACTCGAGTATCAAGGTGTGCGACCCTATAGGTTTATCTGACGTTGGCAGTGCTGACCTAAGGTCACCACAAGTAGTGAGTGGCACCTAGCAGTGTATCGCTGCTACCCAATTCATCGGAATGGATATCGACATCGACATCCCCATCATTGTAATTAGGTACAGATGTATTACAGTTTCTTTGTTGAATTAATATCCGATTGGACAAGTGTGTCACCACTTGTTTTATCCCAACCTTATGGTTATGACTAATCAGGTTCTCACCTGAGTATGGTCATACACTTTCAGTCATGAAACCATAGGGGGTTCTGTGGATATCAAGCTTCCCTTAGGAAGGGACAAATCGTCTATTTGTTTATTGACCTTCTCATATGGGTCGTGACATACTCAATGACAACCGTTATTACCTCCCAACTACGGCGAGATGTTAGGTTGTATCAAAGCATGTCCCTAACCACACAGAATGGTCAATGACCTCAAGTTAAAGAATCAATGCATCTCCTGTCACTTGTGAGGATAACTCATAATACCAAGTCATAGCCTAACAGCGGGTCGGTTCAGTATATCCACCACTAATATACCCATATGTCTGCGTTAGCACCTCGTGCCTACCCAGCCCATATACTAGTCTCTTACGTACCATAGTTGTCCCATATCCACTAAGGTACATTGACTATGGACAACCATTTGAGCATAGATCCAATCTATCTCCAGGGACATTATCATGTAAGTACATGATCTCAGATGTAGACAAACAATGATAACGACAATGCCAGAATGATATAGAAATATCAGAGTCAAGTAGTATAAAGATGGATCAACACTAGGTTCAGGGCATATACACCAACAATCTCCCACTTGCACTAAGACCTAGAGGTTGAGGAGTCTCAACCTCATATCCCTAGCGTGACCATTATGCTTTTGCTGCGTCAAAGTCTTGGTCAGTGGGTCTGCTAGATTATTCTCTATGTCAACTCTGCTAATCTTGACATCACTTCAGTTAATGATCTCTTTAATCAGATGAAATCTCCTTAGTATGTGTTAGGACCTTTGATCAGACCGTGGTTCCTTTGCTTGTGCAATTGCCCCATTGTTGTCACAATAGAGCTCAATGGGATCGACTGCACTAGGAACCACTTAAAGTTTAGAAATGAACTTCCTTATCCAAATGGCTTCTTTGGTTGTCTCAGAAGCGACTACATACTCAGCCTCGATTGTAGAATCAGCTATGGTGGATTGCTTGAAGCTTTTCCAACAAATAACGCTTTCATTCATCTTAAACCCATAGCCGACCTACGATCTGAAGTCATCAGGGTCAGACTGGAACGACGCATCAGTGTAGTCCTGAACACTGAGCTCTTCCTGTCTCCTGTAGATTAAGAACATATCCTTAGTTCTTCTCAGATACTTCAGGATGTTCTTTACAACCACCTAGTGCTGCAGACCTAGATTGGATTGGTATCAGCTGGTTATGCTCACAGCATAAGCCACATTTGGTTTAGTACACAACATTACATACAAGATCGATCCTACTGCCGAAGCATAGGGCACTCGACTCATATCATCCCTCTCAACCTATGTGGTGGGATACTGGCTCTTTGAGAGAGTAAGACTATGTCTCACTAGAAGGTATCCTTTCTTGGATTGCTCCAAGTTGAACTTCTCTAGGACCTTATTAATGTAGGTAATCTGACTAAGGGCTAGGAGTCTCTTGGATCTATCCCAGTAGATCCTGACGCCTAGAATATAGGCGGCCTCCTCTAAGTCCTTTATCTCGAAACACTTCCCCAACCATGTCTTCATAAACTGAAGACTAGGGATGTTGTTTCCGATGAGTACTATGTCATCGACATACAAGACTAGAAAAGTCACCAAGCTCTCACTAAATTTTCTGTACGCACAGGCGTCATCTTCGCTTTTGATAAAGCCATAATCTCTCACAGCTTCATCAAACCAAAGATTCTAACTTTGAGATGCTTGCTTTAATCCATAAATAGATTTCTTTAGCCTGTAGACCTTATTAGTATCTGTAGGATGGATGAAGCCATCAGGTTGTGTCATATTTACATCCTCTATCAGCTTCCCGTTAAGGAACGCTGTCTTAACATCCATCTGTCATATCTCATAGTCATGATATGCAGCTATAGCAAGCAAAATCTGAATGGATTTGATCATGGCAACTGGCGAGAAGGTTTCTTCATAGTCCACCTCGTGGACTTGTTTGAATCCTTTCACCACTAGTCTACCCTTATAAGATAAGTATGCTTCTTATAAGGTAACTATATTACCATCCATATCAGTCTTCCTCTTGAATATCCATTTACACCCTATGGGTTTTACCCCATCAGGCAGCTCAACCAAATCCCAGGCTTGGTTAGTTGACATGGAATCTATGTCAGAACGCATGTCTTTAAGCTATTTCTTGGAGTCTGGTCCATTGACCGCCTCATCATAGGTCCTGGGCTCATCCTCGATGATGAATATCCCGTCGTGTTGGGTCGGCAGCAGCCCATACCTCTCAGGTACACGACGAACCCTCCTAGACCTACGTGGGACCTGTGTCTGAGCCTCAGGTTTCCTAGCAACCGGTGCAAGCGGCTCAGGTTCCATCTCCTTGTCTTGTGGTTGCACTTAGACCTCGTCCAAGTTAAACTTCCTCCCACTGACTTCTCTCATGAGAAATTCTTTCTCTAGAAAGACAACACCCCGAGCAATAAAAATTTTGTTCTCGATGGAAACATAGAAGTAATAACTCTTAGTTTCCTTAGGGTACCCCACAAACACATGTTTATCAGATCTAGGTTCTAGCTTGATATTTGCACTCTAACATTATAGGAAGGTGGGAGAAAAATAAAGCTGATTGAACGATAGGGCGGAGCAGCACTGGCATCGGCGAGCAGCGAAGAGAGGGAGCAAGGTAGCAGGAGGCATGGAAGAATAGATGGGTGATTTACTTTAGAAAGCAACTCAACGAAGTTGAGTCTGCTTTCCGCTTGTACAGATTGGAAACGGTGGAGAAGTTTGTCGTTGTGTTTTCTTTCCTTCCATCTCTTTTTATAGTGTGTTTCCTTGGACGAAAATTGAAAGGAAAGAATAGAAAACACATTGAATCTAGACGCAAAATATTACTAGATTCAATATACTTTTTATTCTTTCCTTCCAATTTTTGTCCAAGGAAACACAAAAAGACCCATTTTTAAAACTAATTATATTATGCATAATAAATAAATAATTAATAATATTATAACTAATATAGTTTACTAATTAAATAAAATACTAAAATTTTCTATTAAATACTTATTATTTAGCTATCTTTATTTAATATTATAATTATATTAATTAGCATAGTAATTAAATTTAATGATAAAAAAATTATAAAAAAAATTGACAGCATTTCCTTTACATTATAACACATAAAACCTATATACATAATACAATAAAGTCAACAAAATATAAATACACTACCACCAAAATATAAATACCATCAAGATCAACACAATAGTATTAAAATATAAATATCATCAAGTTCAACAAATCATATAACATGTCCAACACAATACCATCTAGTATCCATTAAAATACAATAACAAAAGTCCAACACAAGTGTCCATCAACACTATCAAAGTCCAAACACAAGCAAAGGCTAAGCAGACTATGCATTCATCAAGCGACTTAAAATCTCAACTCGTAACTTTTCTGGAATTGAGAAGAAGATTTGTGTGTTCTCCTTACTCGTATGGAAGATTAAGTTTATTTAGTTCCTCAAAGATTTCCTTCTTTGTATATTCCTTTTCTACATATTCAGGAGTGTTATGTTTTATCAAAGAAGTATTATTTTTCTTTCATGTAGCTTATTAACATTTCTCTTACTAGTCTTGGATGATATTGAAGGATTGGCTTATAAAATGATAATCATAATTAGTACATATGTAACAATTAAAATAATTACTATACAACAGACAAAAAAACTGACATATTGCAATAAGCTCGTCCCTAACTTGAACATGTATACCATCAATTACAATTAGACCATCCTGCATTTATTATATAATGGTAGCAATAAGCATAGTTTTTATGATATTTTATAAAAATTACTTAAGATCTAACATACCTTAAAATACAGATAAAGTCAGCTGCTATTGTATATCTCGGGAGGAACTACTTAACCATCAGGCTGTGAGATAATTTGCTCATGAAAGCTAATGATAGCTCGTAAGACCTCGTGAATGTGATAGTTGATAGTTCGAGTACCATGAAAAAAAATATATTTCTCTATATTTAACATTGTGAGATACCAAATATAAAAATATGAATACTTTTTCCTCAATAGTACAATTTTTTGTATCTCTAAACCCACACCTCTCTTCCAGTAACTAACACAAATGCTTAAAAGTATGTAGTTTCATTCTTATTATATTATGACAAAGTTCATTCGAACTAGTTAAATTTTTTAATATTTCTATTAGAATGTCATGTCTATATTCATTACTCTCTCGTAATAGTTTATCAACCTATGTTTGTTTGTAGTCTTGATATCAATTCTTCTACAACAACCCATGCAACTATGCATATGAATTGACAATTGAGAGTATGAATTTTGAGCATCATGTTGTTACTCATTGGAGCCATAATAAGACTTATAAATAAAATATTTATAAGTATAGATATAACATGACAATCAAGCATGAAATACATATTATTGATTCTGAATTATTGTAAAGTAAAAAAAAGTGAGAGACTTTCAATGCCATCATGTCATTCTTACTCCTCTGAAAGTAAGGTTTCTTATTCAATAAGATGTGTATAAACTAGTGCTCTCATTTTTATTTTGTTTTTCAAGTAGAAAAATATTGTTCTAAAGTATGTGCTCAAACATTTTGTTTCTGGAACTAACATTAGGTTCAAGCAATGTAAGAACAACTTGTATTTTAATATAAGATTAGAAACTCAAAAGGAATTTAAAGAAACAACAAATGAAATTAGCTGCATGTAGTGAGGCAACAGGTGGATAAACCAAATAAGTAGAACATGAACAGCAGAACATAGTCATAAGATGAAGTATAAATTTTAATATGCTAATGTTGGGAAAAAAAAGGATAAAGAGAGACGACGAACTCTGGCCTAGAAGGAAAATAAGAATGCAGAAAGAACCAAACAAGCATAGACGAATTCCTTAGGGAATTGAGAAACATGAACTTTGCATCGAAGAACAAAATTTATAACCTGGAAGTAGTGGAATGCGCAGCAGCGGGGTTTTGGAAGACGAGCGGCAGCAGAGTTGAGGAGTCAAAGACTAGTGGCAGCGGCGTGAGGTGATGAGAGGAGAATGGTGAGGTCGAGCGGCAATAGCCGAGGGCGAGAGAGCGAGCAGCGAGCAATATTAGGATAAGAGATTCGAAAAGGCGAGAGGGCAGAGGAGGTCAGGCGAGGTCAGGCGAGCCGACAACGAGGGGACGGCAAGATTGGGCGAGGGGGCATCGAGATTCGAAGAACGAGAGCGAGGTTGAGGGAGATCAAGGAGACAAGCGAAGTTGTGAGCGTAGGATGGAAATTATTTCGGTCCAATTTGGAGAGAAATTTTTTAAGGAAAAGGAAATAGATTTTTTCGTTTTTTTCTTTTCATTCCCTCCTGTGAAACAAGGAAAATCAAAGAAAAGAATTATATTTTCTTCCTCTCTCTCTAGATTTTCCTCCTCGGAAACACAATGTAAGACACGAGGGAATTCCTTTCTTTCTTTCTCTTTTCTCTCAAACAATCATTTATCTCAACCGTGGAAAATGTATAAAACCCATCCCCAGCCCGACCCGACCCGCTCCGACCCGAAGTCAATAGGGAAAACCCGAGTTGACTGGGTCTCGAGTCGGGTTCGGGTAAAACCCAATGGGGGTAAGGTAAGGTCAGGTTGGTGTCGGGTATGGGGATTCAGATACCCGCCCTGACCCCGCCCCGATCATTAAAATTACATATTTACCCTCATAAACTAAATATCTATAAATAATTTATATAGGGTTGTTGAGGAATGTTTTTGTAAATATGTGTTGAAAATTTATTTTAAATATATTTTTTAAAAAATTAAGCATATACTTTCTTTAGGAAGGTCGGGTCGGGTTTCCCCGCAGGGTCGGGGATGGGGTTGGGAATTTTAAACCCGTCGGGTTCGAGTCGGGTTTGGGGATGGGTTTTCAAAAGTCGGGGTCGGATCGGGGATGGCAAAGCCTGACCCCGACCCGCCCCGTTGCTATCCCTACACACAAGGTCAACTTTCTTAATCCTTGTGTTTTAAAATATATATAATATCATTGTCCTGAACAAGACGAGGTAAAATGGTTCTATGAGATAGGAGAATTCTCTTTAGAATTAGCTTGTGCGATGGTTCGACCAAGGACGAGCAAGGTAACATGGATTTATATGGGTATGGTGCAAAGGGCATATCTCACATTTTTAATTCTTGATGCTATTTCTTAAAATATACCCACTCATGGTAGATTATAAAAATGGTAGCTATATACTAACACAAGATGTTTCTTACGCAATTAGGCGATGAAAGTATTGAGCATTATTTTTTACATGCTCTTACTTGGCCAAGATATGGAGGTTTATACTAATTTACTTTCACTTGTGTTATTTTAGATTAGTTGGCCAAGATATGGAGGTTTATACTATTTTACTTTCACTTGTGTTATTTTAGAGATGAATGGTTTACTATTCCCTTGTGGATTGCCTCTAATCTCGTGGGGAATGAAATTATCACTATGCTGTTAATCATTACAACACTTTGTTATATATAACTAAAAAAATCCTAGCGAGCTCATGCATAAACAACACTCATAACCAACCTTGTGTGATATTGAGTAATTTCTTGCCTCCATTACGAGAATGAAAATTCTTCATGAACTGAGAGAATTAAATACATTGATCCTGATTCTTTTATTTATTATTAATAAGTTAGACATGTGCATGCGTATTTTATACATACATTTGCACTTGTAAATTCATCTCTTCAGAGTTTCAACTGGAACCAAAACAAAACTCAATGGTAATTATGATTTCGCTCTTGGCAATTTGTAATGAGTAAATGTAGCCAACACGAATCCCAACTCTTTTTAGCTCATGCTTCATTAACTACTGATCCATAACAGAACCTATTATTCATCATGCTTAGTTCATTCGATTCCGTAGACCTAATTCTTATTGTAACATGGCTCTAAAATCACTAGATATGGTGGCATTGAGACACATACCATTGATCTTCGTATCTCTCTTTTTACCTCCCTGAGTTTAATTTTCCATATTTGTTATCATGTTATTACTAATTAATGATCAATTTTAAGATATCCCACAGTCCTGACCAGATATCTTTGGACGTGCAGGATATAAGACGCACCATACCCAATAGTTTGAGGACATTTACGAATATTCTAGCACCTACGTAGCTTGTGTGACGTCAGGATCCAAACGAAGCATGACAGAATTTCATATTCTCGTCACAAGTAGTAGCACAGCCAGTGCAGAATTTCAAGATTTGCTACTTTCTCTTGCTAATTGTGGAGTAGTTCTCTCTTGCCCAGGGCCTTCTCACGACATGTTTAATTACGTGTTCGATTGTTTTTGGTAGTTTATATAATATTTATGCGTCCACTTGGCACGTCGCCTAGCTGATTGGTATTTTAGATCCCCTGCAGCAAGGTTTAAACTTTAATGCGTGCTAAGGACTTTTTAAACGTTATTTAACTACCCTTGAAGCTTTGTTTTGTTCCTCGTGCTGACAGAGAATACGTGCGTTTTCTTTCGATCATCTTCGTTACTCGTGCCTCGACGTTTTCAAATTCCAATCGATCTAGTTTCTGTATTGCACTGCTTCGAACCGACTTTTATTGAATTCAGTTTCAACCTAATTGACAAATAGTAATTTGAGCGCTAGATTCAACTCTTTTGTTATCCAGGCGAGTTAGGTAATTATTCAGCAGTCTGAACCCATTTATTTGTATTTCATCTAGGCTTGACTTTGTACATTAACAGGATAGTTGCGTACTGCGTTATAGAAGACTGGTAGATTTTTTACCTTGTAGTTTTCTGTTATCTAAATTTATGTTACTTGCAACTAAACGCAGCATAAGTGCAGGCAATGTAACACGTCCTCGACCATATCGCAATGCACAACTATCTGCAATGAGTAAAAAAGGTAGCATTTAACCCACCCAAAAAGAAGTAATTATCTTGAGATCCAGAGCTTACGAATACGCAAGTCCTTTAGTCGACAGTTTCGTCATAAAAAATGTTGGTTTTGTTTTGTTAATTAAGCCAATTTTCACAGAAATACAGATCGGCAGAAACCTCAAAATTAAAAAGTAATCCACTCAAATCTCGATAAAGTTGGTTTTGTTTCAAGTATAAACTCAGTTTCAAATAAAATCTTATAAATCTATCTTTGGCTTACGCGACCTTCCACACCAAAAAAATACTTATCATGTTATCCAAGATAATCAGTAAATTTATTTCAAATATATCTGCAACAAATCCAACACGGTTTGTGCAACAAAAAATTCAACAGCGTTAATCAAATCTGCCTGCAAACGCTTTAAATAACAGGTCGCGAGAAATCACAGTAACATATAAATTCAAGCAATCAGGCGTCCAGCTGAGTTACCAACGCGGACTAGCAGACATAATGAGAACAAAATTAACACGGTTGATACTGGAAAAACCACCAATGAATATTTATTCTACAAAATTAACACAGGTGAGTTACCAACGCGGAGTAGCAGACATCTTAATGAGATGACTCGAGGGATATTAACTTGCACCAATATAAAACGATTTAAAACACTGTTGCGATTAGTTCAAGAATATTTATTCTACAATTTGCTTTGAACACACAAGTCATGTAGTTAAAGAGGGGCACTGTAAGTGCGAGCTTCCACAATGTTAAAGAGAAAAGGCCTTGTCAAACTCATGATACAATTACTAAAACGACATACCACCAGTCCAATGATTTATATCCCAACCAGGAACTCCCGTATTCCCGATTGCACAAGTCAAACAAAGAAACCTTATGAGGTAGCAGCCTATTTCAACTCTTAGGTTAGATCATTTAAAGCCAATAACAAATTGTAATCTCGATTTAAGTGCAGAAAAAAAAATCCTAAAAGTTGTCTGACTGGTTGACCCAACAAAGTTCAATTTCCTATAGGATTATATATGTATATATACAAATATACATACATTTGTATATTTATATACATGTCTACATATATACAAGCACATATGTATATGGATATATATAACCCGACAAGATCAATATATTGGCGGGTCAAACTGGGTGACCCATTCACAACACAAACCCGATCAGCCTAAGTTGGGCACATGTATTGACAGTAATATATATATATATATATACTCACACGAGGTATATGGGTCAACCTATTTAAAACCCAACATGGCTGGTAAATTAGCATGTCATTAACTAGTTGACAGATAAATTCAGATTTCAAGGGCCAATCCGTTTATGACCAGGTATGTATGTGCTCATACACATACACATACATATGTGTGTATATATATACAAGTCAACCTATGACCCAACAATATTAATATATAAGAGCCATAAGCTAGTTGACTGATACATACTTCAGTCATGTATATATAATTCAGATTTGAAGGGCCTACCGGTTGTCATATATATATATATATAGATATATACATATATATATAATTTGCACCCCAAACACAATTAGCCTTAACCCAAACATATGAAACTTCATGTTATATTATATTTTGTCAACCTTAGCATATATACACATATATGGACATATATGGACATGTATACATATATGTATGTATGTATGTATGTAGATAGATACATATGCATATATATAAATCCATATATACATTGACATGTACACATGTGTGTGTATATATATAATATGTATATAGATACATACGCATATATATACATGCATACATGCATATATACATGGACATAAATACATATGTATGTATGGATATATATATATATATATATATATATATATATATGCATATAAACACCGACAACTATATATATGTATATGTAATACATATACTGTTATACATTAGTATGTGTATAAATATATATGTATGTATATAGATAGGTATGCATATATACATATGTATATATAATATGAGTTCCACTGGTGAACCCATTTATGACCAGACACGCATGTCATTACCTAGTTGACCTATTCAGGTCATATATGTACACATAAATTCAGGTTTCAAGGGCTAACCTATTTATGATCAGGTCATATATATACACATACATATGTGTGTGCATATATATATACATATGTATATATATACATATGTATATATATACATATGTATATATATACATATATATATATATATAAGTCAACTTGCTTATGACCGGTAAAATTGGTATATTAGCGAGTCATAAACTAGTTGACCCATACATTCAGTCATGTATATATAATTCGAGGGTCCACCCTTTTATGGCAACATATATATATACACAAGTCACCCGACAAAATCGGTACATTAGCTTGACTCATAATACTTTAATCTTGTATATAAAATTCGGATTTCCAGGGCCAACCCGTTTATGACTAGGCTATATATATATAGCCACATGTATATGTGTATATAAATTTATATAAATAAATACAGACACATACATACATTTGTGTACATATATACATATACATTTATATACAAGTCAACTCATTTACAATCCAAAAAAATTGGTATAATAGCACGTCATAAACTAGTAGACTCACATAATTTAATCATATATATATATATCGAAGTGTGCATGTATACAATACGATTGATACAGGGCAAACTGTTTATGACCTAACACAACTCGTATATTGGCAAATTGTAAATAGGTTTATCCATTCGCGCCCCAAACACAATTAGCCTTGACACAAACATATGAAACTTCATGTTATATTATATTTTGTCAACTTTAGTAGGGCACATGTATTGATGGGAAACACACATAAACATAAATATAAAAATGCAAGTACGCAAATATTCGTATGTATACTGCTTACATTGGTCAACCTATTTTTGATAGGACACGATCAGTATATTGGTGGGTCATAAACTAGTTGACTAGTTCAAGACAGAAACTCACTTAGTGCTGACCCAAACCCATGAAACTTTATGCATATATAAATCGAGCTACTTGGGTCAACCCATTTATGACCTGACGTGGCCCTTACATTGGCGAATCAAGAATAGGTTGTCCCATTCATGACCCGAACACGATTAGCCATGACTCAAACATGTGAAACTTCATGTTATATCTTATTTTGTTAGCACTAATTGGGCTCATACAATAGAGGAAACAAACATACATATAAACATATACATATGCATGTATGTATGTATGTATATATATGAATGTATGTAGTACATATATGTATCCAAGTAAATATACATATATATATATATATACATACATATATATATATATATATATATATACATATATATATATATGTATACCTATGTTTGTATATAGATATGTCTATATATATACATATGTATGTATGTGTATATATATATACATTGGTATACATACATATAAATGTTACACACATATATATGCTTATGTTTCTATATACATACGTATATTTGTATGTTTGTGTACACAATATCCATACTTGCATGTACACAAATTCATATATATATACACATACATACATGTGAATGTATGTACATATATATGTATGTAAACCTATGCATGTATACAAATATATATATATATATATATATATATATATATATATATATATATATATATATATATATATATATATATATATGTATGCAAACCTATGCATGTATACAGATACATATGCATATATATATACACGTATATGTACAAATATATGTATATCTATATATATATGTATGTATATAGATAGGTATGCATATGTACATGGACTTGAATACATCTGTATATACTTATAAATATATATAAGTACATATATGCAAGGACATATATATATATATATATATATACACACACAAGGAAACAAACAAGGACTCGTGTACATATGTATATAAATATACATACATACATATATATATATATATAAATGCATAAGAAATATAGCTATATGTTCACAAATGCAAGTATGTATACACATACTTAAATACGTGTTAATGTATGTGCATATATATATCTGGCAAATTATATATGAGTGTATGTACATAGGTATATAGGTATGTACATAGATATATATATGAGTGTATGTATACCGATGTACGCATATATATATACATACAAATATATATAGACATGTATACATCTGTATAAACATATCAGTGTGTGTGTATATATATATATAGGAATGCATAAAAAACAAATGCATATATGAATACACATACGTACATGCGTACGTACTTCCGTTCATAAATACAAATATGTATAGATAGTGTGTACAAAAACATACAAACAAATATATGCATGTATATAGATACATATATACATGGTCACACACATGTATAGATAGTGTGTACAAAAACAAACAAAATAAATATATATATGTATATATATATATATATATACACAGGAAACATGGGCATCTGTACACAAATGCATATATGTATACACATACTTACATTCAGGTGAATGTATGTATATACATATATGCATTTGTGTACAGATGCCCATGTTTCCTGTGCATATATAAATATATATGTATATGCATATATAAAAGACATGCATAGACATGTATAAATTCATATATATATATAAAATACATACATGTATAGACAGTGTGTACACAAACATATATACATACATACAAATATATGTATGTATATAGAAACATATATACATGGACATGAATACATATGTATATAAATATACATACATTCATATAATATATATATATATATATATATATATATATATATATTATATATATTATATATATGCATAAGAAACGTAGGCAAATGTACACAAATTCATATAAATATATACACGTACTTGCATACATGAGAATGTATGTACGTATATATGTATGTAAAGCGATGCATTGTATATAAGATACATATGTATATACAAACATATAAATACGTATATGTACAAATATGTATATATATCTATATATATATAAATATATGTAATACCTATGTATGTATATAGGTAAGTATGATATATACATGGACATGCATACATCTGTTCATACTTTATACGTATATATACACTATGTACAAGCATATATGCAAGGACATTTATACATAAATATATATGATTATAACATATGTTTATAAAAATACAAACATGTATAGATAGTGTATCATACATACATACCAAATATATGTATGTATATATGTATATACATACATATATATATATATATATATGAATGTAGATAAATATACATACATTTATATATATGAATGCATAAGAAACATAGGCTTATGTACACAAATGCATAATACACATACTTAAATACATGTTAATATATATATATATATATATATACGCATATGACACATCACAGCACAAACACAATCAGCCATGACACAAAACCGTGAAACTTCATTATGTATATAAAATTCGGGTTACATATATATACATGCAAACCTATGAATGTATGTATACCAATGTATGCATATAGATACATATGCATGTATATACATGCATATATACATGGACATGTATACATCTACATAAACATATACAAACACTCAGACATATATATATATATACTTATGTATGTACATAGATAGGTATGCATATATATACATGTGTGTGTGTATATATATATATATATATATGAATGCATAAGAAAAAAGGCATATGCACACAAATGCATATATGTATACATATACTCACATACATGTGTGTGTACATACATAAATAAATACATACATGTATAGATAGTGTGTACAAAAACATACATAAAAATATATATATGTATGTATGTATATATATATATGGGTTGACTCGTTCACAGCACAAACACAATTAGCCTTGACCCAAAACCATGAAAACTTTGTTATGTATATATACTTCGCGTCACATGAGTCAACACATCAGATCATATATATATATACATATACAAGTATATACATATACATATGTATATATACATATATACATATCTCTATACATATACATACGTATATATATACATTTATGTATATACATATATATATAGATACAAACATTTATGTATACATATATGTATATATATGTATGTATGTACATATCTGTATACATATACATATGTACATATATACATTTATGTATATACATATCTGTATACATATACATACATACATACATTTATGTATATACATATATATATACATACAAACATTTATGTATACATATATGTATATATATGTATGTATGTACATATATGTATATATATATATATACATACATACATACATTTATGTATATACATATATATATATACATATATATATATACATACAAACATTTATGTATACATATATGTATATATATGTATGATATATGTATGTACATATATGTATATATATGTATGTGTACACATATATGTATATATATGTATGTATGTACATATATGTATATATATACATGTACATATATATGTGTATATACATATATACATACATACATGTATGTATATATACATATATGTATGTACATACATATATATATATATACATATATGTATGTACATATATATATATACACACACAGATATATATATATATATACATACATGTATATATATGTATGTATACACACATGTATTTGTTTATATGTATGTATATACATGGACATTTATACATAAATATATATATGTATACATATGTTTATAAAAATACAAACATACATACATTCATACATAAATACATATAATTAATATATATATATATATATATATATATATATATATATATATATATTATAGAATGATAGATATGAATGCATAAGAAACAAAGGAATATGCACACAAATGCATATATGTATAAACATACATACATGCACGTGTATGTACTTACATATATAAATTCAAACATGTATAGATAGTGTTCATACATACATACATATGTATGTATGTATATACAGACATATATATATACATACATACATACATATATACATACATACATACATATATACATATATATATATATGAATGTAGATAAATATACATACATTTATATATATGAATGCATAAGAAACATAGGCATATGTACACAAATGCATATATGAATACACATACTTATATACATATATATATATATATATATATATATATATATATATGACACATCACAGCACAAACAGAATCAGCCATGACCCAAAACCGTGAAGCTTCATTATGTATATAAAATTCGGGTTACATATATATGCATGCATACCTATGAATGTATATACATATATATGAATGTATATATGAATGTATGAATGTATGTATACCAATGTAAACATATAGATACATATGCATGTATATACATGGATATACAAATGGACATGTATGCATTTGCATAAACATATACATACACTCAGACATATATATATATACATGTGTTTGTGTGTGTATATATATATATATATATATGAATGCATAAGAAAAAAAAAGGCATATGCACACAAATGCATATATGCATACATATACTCACATACATGTGTGTGTACATACATAGATAAATACATACATGTATAGATAGTGTGTACAAAAACATACATAAAAATATATATATATGTATGTATATATATATATGGGTTGACTCGTTCACAGCACAAACACAATTGGCCTTGACCCAAAACCATGAAACTTTGTTATGTATATATAATTCGCGTTACAAGAGTCAACACATCAGATCATAAATATATATATACATAAATATATATATGTATATATCATAAATATATATATGTACATATATATATGTACATATATATGTATACACATATATACGCATATGTATACACATATATACGCATATGTATACACATATATACATATATATATATATATACATATATATATATATATACATATATATATATATATATATATATGTATGTATGTATATATATACATGTATGTATGTATGTATATATATACATGTATGTATGTATACACACACAGATATAAATGCATGCATACCTATGAATGTATATACATTTATATATATGAATGCAAAAGAAACATAAGCATATGTACACAAATGCATATATGAATACACATACTTAAATACATGTTAATATATATATATATATATATATATATATATATATATATATATATATATATATATATATATATATATATATATATATGAATGCATAAGAAAAAAAAGGCATATGCACACAAATGCATATATGTATACATATACTCACATACATGTGTGCGTACATACATAAATAAATACATACATGTGCAGATAGTGTGTACAAAAACATACATAAAAATATATATATGTATGTATGTATATATATATAGGTTGACTCGTTCACAGCACAAACACAATTAGCCTTGACCCAAAACCATAAAACTTTGTGATGTATATATACTTCACGTTACATGAGTCAACACATCAGATCATATACATATATACATATCTGTATACATATACATATGTATATATACATATTTACATATCTCTATACATATACATATGTATATATACGTATGTACATATGTATACATATACATATTTACATATATACATACATACATTTATGTATACATATATGTATATATACATATATGTATATATATGTATGTACATATGTACATACATACATGTATGTATGTACATATGTACATACATACATGTATGTATGTATGTATGTACATACATACATGTATGTATGTATGTATGTACATACATACATGTATGTATGTATGTATGTACATACATACATGTATGTATATATGTATATACACATATATATGTATGTATATATATATATGTACATACATATATATACATATATGTATATATATATATGTATGTACATATATATATACTCACACACATATATATATATATGTATGTATACACACATGTATTTGTTTATATGTATGTATATACATGGATATGCATACATCTGTTCATACTTATACATATATATACATATGTACAGGCATATATGCAAGGACATTTATACATAAATATATATATGTATACATATGTATATAAAAATAAAAACAAACATACATTCATACATAAATACATATAATTAATATATATATTATAGAATGATAGATATGAATGCATAAGAAACAAAGGAATATGCACACAAATGCATATATGTATAATCATACATACATGCCCGTGTATGCACGTACATATATAAATTCAAACATGTATAGATAGTGTTCATACATACAAACAAATATATGTATGTATGTATGTATATGCATACGTATATATATACATACATATATATATACATACATACATATATATATACATACATACATATATGCGCACAGACATGTATATATATATATGAATGTATGAATGTATATACATATATATGTATATATGAATGTATGAATGTATATACATATATATGTATATATGAATGTATGAATGTATGTATACCAATGTATACATATAGATACATATGCATGTATATACATGCATATATAAATGGACATGTATACATCTGCATAAACATATACATACACACAGACATATATATATATACTTATGTATGTATATAGATAGGTATGCATATATATACATGTGTGTGTGTATATATATATGAATGCATAAGAAAAAAAGGCATATGCACACAAATGCATATACGCATACATATACCCACATACATGTGTGCGTACATACATAAATAAATACATACATGTATAGATAGTGTGTACAACAACATACATAAATATATATATATGTATGTATGTATATATATATATATATGGGGGTTGACTCGTTCACAGCACAAACATAATTAACCTTGACCCAAAACCA